>CAJQUW010014573.1:0-102284 GCA_907163375.1 Prostheceraeus crozeri | reverse complement strand
AGGGAAAACACAGTTCCTTAAAAGTCAACAGCTCTGCATACATTTACAAATACAATTACATCATGCACTACCACAATGTATAGTACAGCAGTCCTTAAAATTGCTCTGAGAGGTGCTCATTAAAGGAATTTTCAACTAGCCTATTTCTGTCTCCTAAAAGTGGTGGAATTAATTTTATGGAATTGGCGGAATCTTGACGCATGGAGTTAATCAAGATATGAGTATTTATTGTCACTTTAATTGTCGCTTTAATTTCTGAAAAGTTCTGATTTTCAAGCAGTTCTTTCCAGGAAAAATGTTTGACAGCATTTAAACGGAGAGGGTTGGGCTCTTGGAGCATTAACAGTTTCCGTCGCTAATTTCCCATTCCTACGCTACAGCAAGGCTTCTATGACATTTTGCAGTACTTGTGCATGCCTACTGGTGCCACATAGAACTTGATATCGTCTGTGTCTCTTTGCTGTGAGATCCGGTTGATAATAGTCACTGAAACTTTGCACAATTTGGCGTGTTTAAAGTTGAACTGGCTGCTCATTGTTCGATTGCTATGGCATTTAGTCAGGCAGATTCGAACCTACGTCCAAGGTCAAGTACCTGTGCTCTACAAATTGCCACAATGTTTCCCTTCTAGTCAAACAGAAGAAGAGACGACCTGTCTAATTCTGTGGTCACAGCAATTATGATCAATGAATACGTGACCGCCGACATTATGACAAAATGCACAATTCTTGCTAGATACATAGGATTCCGGAAACTTTCGTTGAGAGACAGTTTGAAGCTACATGTAGGCTATGAGGTCATTCGTAACATTTATGTTACATAACATTCTGTGCATATTTTTACTCTCAAGTCATGCTACATTTTTACATTTAGCTGGTTTGATAAGCATTATATTCTAGAATGAGGGATTGTCAATTGTCGGTTGGCAGTCGGTTCCAAACAAACGGTTTATATCAAGTGTGGAAACTCTTGACTCCCATAACTCTAATGTATTTTAAGTGGCGACAAATCCGCCATCCTTTGTAGCCAAGATCAATTGATTTCTATGTTAAATCAACTATCAACATCAACATTCTACTAACGATAGAAATGGACATTCATCTATGTATTTGTCTTTCAAATGTCTGCGGATAGCTATGTCATTTTTCTCTGATTCATAGTTTTGACATAGCTATTCAGTCCCTTCCATCCAATATTTCAATCATATTCTGTTGGCAATTACGATGTCAAATAAAACGGCTTTTAGGCGCTGGCTAAAATGCAACATCATAGATGTCGCCACAAATCAGCCATTAATTCCACTTAAACTATGCCATTTTATCTTCCAATATATTTTTGCTATTTAGAAATCTCATTATTTTCTGTAATATCCCCATCCCTGTTAATTTGCCCTGTGAGCATAGAAATAAA
Organism: Prostheceraeus crozeri; assembly: GCA_907163375.1. Classification (NCBI taxonomy): domain Eukaryota; kingdom Metazoa; phylum Platyhelminthes; order Polycladida; family Euryleptidae; genus Prostheceraeus; species Prostheceraeus crozeri. The sequence goes on along the minus strand of CAJQUW010014573.1, from coordinate 100,874 downwards.
ACTAATTAGCTAAGGGAATGAAAGTGGAGTTTTCAATTTCGCATTTCGAAATATGTATTTCTATGAAAAACTTGCCTCAATAGATAGTCCTTTTACACATTGTTAATTTGCCCGCCAATCATAGAGATAAAAGTGGCATAGTTTAAAACGGTTAAAGGAGGATTCAATGATATTTACTGAGACATCCCGATCGACATCTTGTTACAATCTCTCGGACTAAAGCCCTCGGGAATTTTAACAAGATATCGACCTCATTATTTCAGTAAATATCAATGAATCCTCCTTTAACCATTATTTATTTTGGTTCCAACCACGACGAACTCTAATTGAATTGAGAAATCACTAAATCTTCACATCAACAAAGTAATACTTCTTACTTGGCTTTCGATGTTTCAGATTGCAATGAGTTGTTTAAGTTGCATGAAAATTATTATTTCTTAGTTTTCTCTTCATTAGTACTATCCATTAAAAGGAAGTAAAATCGTACGAGAATTTTATTAGGCTACGTCCTAAATGCGATGATTCCGCTTTACAAATTATAACTATTGATTACCGTCACTAAACGTCTTATGTTTGTCCACATGTGCTCTCATGCAACTTGCATTATTTGATTAACAAGAAACGAACTCCTTTGTTTTCGCATAAATGACAATAGCTATTACCTACGGCCAAGTTTTTCTTTGGAAATGAGATGACTTAAATTATATGCAAAATTGTAACTATCTTTTGTCTTTGAGATTATTGACCGATACGCCACACAAGTTGTTTTTTATCGTCCAAGGTTTAATGTTTTAGACAAACGCCCTTAACTCGATTATTGTCCATTGTCTTTGCTAGATTTTTATCGAAGGACATTTCCACAATGAAATCCTGTGGCCATGATGGATTCTAATGTCTTTCAGAATTGACAAGATTTCAAATTCAATAAAGTTCTGAATCATTTGAATTTTTCAGGTTAATGAATTCCAGACTTGAAGACGGTGAAATTATCAAATATTCTGATCAAAAAAGGTTATTTTCATAGAGTGATAGCGATTAAATTATATATTTCAGATGTCATGACTTTAAACCACTCTTTCCTGAAGATTGCGTGGAAAAGTGAAGCGCATTCAAAAAAGAGATCAGTCATAAATCTATTGACGATTCTTGGTGTCTAATCTAGGAAACGTTTTATTACTTCATGGAGGAAAATGTCGACTCGGAGAATATTTCACTTTTCATACGCTTAGAAATGTAACTCAAATTCGATCTCGACTCCCCATTGCAATTCAGCTTTATCAGCTTTATAGATTTGATCACGATGACACGAGTTAACTCGGGGAAAATAAAATTCTAGCGCTTCATTTCACATGATCTGGATTCAGCAATATTTCTTCTTTATTCGATTCCTATAGAAAAAAATTAGGGTCCATTGACAATGTTCGCTATAGAAGCGTTCGTTATAGCGAGTCTCGACTGTGCTATACTGTGGTGTAATATGGAAAAAATAAAGTAAGAAGATATCTCGAAATAATGACATCTGTATCTATACATGTAAAAGATATTTTAGAAATCTCAGTTAGGGAATATTGCTGCCCTCAAAAATCCATTTTAATGTTTCATTGTTGTCTTCTTTTTTCCACATTATGCTTCCCATGGCTAAATTACGCATAATAGGTGCTCTACGATTTTCTTGCCCGCTTGGACTCATAGAATCACAGAAATATATTCATCTGCGCGCTTTGGTTTCCTAGAAAGGAAGGGTTGTGTGTAATCTTAATATCGAAATGACACATCAGCGAATTAGACATCTCGAATGGATAATCCGTGTATCGCTTGCTATTGGAAATGGCAAACAATAAGCTGTCAGCATAGGACACCAGAGCCAGTGAGAGATGCGTGCGTGCTGTGATATCACTTCTCACACACCGAAACACACATCGATGCGTGGCTTCGATTCAATGTATGCACTATACAGTGAGCAATGCCGAGGAGAGGATGTGAAAACACCCATAGAAAACATCAGGTGAACTAATTTGCGGACGCCTGCTACTTTTTTTAATAATGATCGGAATGGCCAACATTATGGAGAAAACTTGTGCGCAATGATCTGAAATGTTCGAATCTGAAGGAATTTTTGGCAATCGAAACACTTTGCTGGAATTCACAGCAATCCGCAAGCGACGCACGACTTTTTTCCTATCTCTGTAAGGTATTAGGAATTCCTTTATGTCCACTTAATAGGTTCCTGGATGTGCCGTCAATTTCGTATTAATCACACTTCTAGCAAACCGAAGCAGATAAACAAAATATTTAATTCTGTGCATAGAATAGCTTTGTCTTCTAAATCCATGGCAAATGTCTAATAACCAAACGTGATTATCCTGCCTTAGCTCAAGAAATACATGTATAGCCGTGTGACATTTTTCCTATCATGGCAGTTTACTTTCACAGATGTAGAAGATAATGACGTCATAGTTATCCGGCTTTCCAGATACATCACATCTTTCAACTAATGTCCTTATTTCTGCTTGAGTGGTAGCGTGACGCAAATAAGAGCTTTTCATCACAATCATTTCACTCAACCCGAATGACCGGATTGACGAGGGCTGCTTTTTTTTCATTCCCCACACCCAAGCTCTATGGGAGTCCTAAGGAAATTCGCAGCAATGCGTTATTTTATACAATAACAAAACCGCACGCGAATAATCAGGCATAATAGGCCCAAAGCAGCATATTTTCGTCTTATAAGCTTACAAATTTCCTGTCAATGGATGTCCTACAGGCCTAGGACCAAAACCATTGAGTGAAAGTCAACTAACACGACCATGACGACAACGGCTACAGAACTTTGACAAGAATGAACTGCTAAGCGCGTTGAATACATTCAAACACATGCGTGCCTTTCAATCTTAATCTAAATTCGTCTCATGGTGTTTCGCCGGAAGAAAAATCATCGAAAGGCCTCGTGGATTATTGTGAATCATACGCATCGCATGGAAAATTTGTTTGTGGTTTCTTTCGATTTAAATGCTTTCCGGCAAACCAAACTTTCATAAGTTCATTGATAAGAAAACTAATGCATGATTTACATTTAATATGCACAGCATTATTAGACCCTTATAGCCTATACTATTACAGATTTATAAGACTAGTGGCTTGAGTTGATATATACCAAAAGAATCAAATTTGAGAAAAGATATATTTCTGCTGATATCTTTATGTACCCGCAGCTATTGAAAACAAATCAAGAGATATAAATCTACACATTTCTTAGTCTCTCTTTCTCCGATGTAGTTGCTGGAATATTCAATCTCCATTGGATCCATAACCATCGCCAAACGATGACAAGATGCTCCTTCGACAGTGTCACTGTTGCTGAAATCGAATAAATAGCATTTAAATACAAATTTTATAAACGTAAATTCAATTTAATTCTTTATTTTGTTTCACATGGGCGGTGAACACATCACAGGTGGAAGACGCAAGGCAAATGCGAGATGTCAATTCATTCAATCAAAGGATGTTGAATTTGCAGGGAGTAATGGTTGTCAATGAATGTGCAAGAGATCCATGCTCATTCAGAAAAGGCACCTTCCGACCTAGGACCACTCCATCGGGAATTTTCAGGAGTTCGATCCCCTCAGCCGTTTGTGTGCGTTTTGTGATAGATCAGATGCAGTGTGGTCTTCATAGGCTTGTTATAAAATTGGTGAAATTTAGAATTTGAATTTGATTTTTGCCATTTGCCAAGAATAATCCGAAATAACTGATGAAGAGCAAAATAATGAAAGAGATCATAATTAACTTTATAACATGTAAATAGGTTCACATTATTATTCAGATTCAAGAGATGAAACATACATTTGGTAAATCACAAAATCATGCCGATGAAAACTGAGAGAAAACTTGAAATTTCAGCCAAAGAACAATAAGAGTTCGACTGTTCCATGAAGACTTGCATTATAATGCGGTTCTTGAAATTCCCTTGATAATCGGCCAAATTTCCGCTTAATTAAGATACCTGCCAGCAAATGTTCATTCCTCCTAATAACAAAGTGTACGAAAGCGCTGTTGTTCGTGCTCATAAACTATGAAAGCGATTGGCTATCGTATTGGATTTCGTACACTTTCGTACTTTCGTGAATTCACTTATTGTCGTTTTGTACATCGGTTTCGTAGTCAAAATTAGCCAGTTTTCGTACTCTTCGGTTTACAGTGTATGGCACCTGCTGTCAATGTGGTCGAGTTTCTTGTTTTCAATATACTTACTCTACGGATCAAATATCATATGAGGACACTTTTTAGTCAATGCGTGTTTAAAACTTCGAGTAAAATTGTTTCGACCAATTTCAAATTGTAAGAATGGATCCAACAATTGATGGCATTTGCCTATCGTGACTTCAGAAAAGAAATTCCGAACATGAAACGAAAACATAAGAAAAGTAGTAAAAGCGGCAAGGAAATACGTAAAAACAGTACGTATTTAAAACTCGGATTTGTTAACGATAAAACTGATCGTGATATCCGCAAATTAATTAAAAAATACGATTTACCGATAAATCTTGTTAGCTCCCCTAATAAAACTTTATATAATGCCTTGAAATTCAAACAAAAAGTAGAAAAACACGAAAGTTGCCTTGTTTGTGAGAGTTTGCCTAATAAGATTAAGTGTACAGATCGGTTTTTAGTATACACATTTACATGCCATCATTGTAAAGATTTCTATATTGGTCAAACCTCGCGTCCTTTTAAGCATCGTTTTTTCATGGGCCTGCTAATTTTTTTATAACAATCGGAAGGGCCAACATGATCGAGAAAACTTTTGCGCAATGATCTGATTCTTCGAATCTGAAGGAATCTTGGCGATCGGAGCATTTTGAAGGAATTCAGAACAATCCGCAATCGACGCACGACTATTTTTCCTATCTCTGCAAGGTATCAAAAATTTCTTTTGGCCAACTTAATAAGTTCCTGCATGTGCCATTGTCTTGAATCAGTTTGCACTTCTAGCAAAGTGATGCAGTTAAACAATCTAATTCTGTGGTTACACTACTCTCGATCAGTAATCTCGCGCTTCGCGCTCATGTAATCGCACGTGGTGTAACCTTTAATTGTATGTAGCGGACATCTGTTGGCCAACCACACAACTGGGGTGGGGGGGGGGGGGCTAGAAAATACCCATGCTTCATCATAGCTTCTGACTTCGCATGAACTTGATTCTATTTCTATGCCAGAAAGTTTGGAATAGATCTGATGTGTTGTCTGCTTGCAAGATAGATATCCGACCTGCATTTCTTCTTGTTCCAAAATAAAATATTTCAAAAGTTATCAACTGTCAAACATTTTCTCACTCCCACAGAAGTTACTGAAATCTTCCACTCGGCATTTTCATAGAATGACCTTTTCGGTTTCGGTTCTTCCTCGACTCCAGCTGGGGTTTGGCTTGATTTCTAGACCTTGATATTTCCAATTCACATTTTTGAGACTTCCACTAGAAATATGAAATTTCTAGAGAGACGAATGAATGACAGCTTGGAGTTGAAAGCAGCTCAGAGTTGTTCGTTTTTTCGTCATTTCAACACCAACGGAAAGTTTTCCCAACTCACTATTTTGAATTTTAGCTCAACGGGAGGTCAGCAATATTGGATGGATTTTTATCAACTGTTTGACACCGATCTGTCTCTTTTTGCATCGAATAGTAGTAGTTTCTGTATTTGAAATTGATAATCGAAAATCAGTCACAATTCTGGCAAGTCTGTGGTAAAGACATCAAAGGAAGTTTTCACATAAACATAATTAAAATCAGACACACGTAATGTAGGCAGATTACCGAAGAATCAAAGAAATGTCAAACTGACCGAAGAGACAGTGAAGATGATAAGGAAGAGAACTCCGTAGTAAACGGAATGAAAACATAAAGTGTGAGATTGAATTCATAGAATTAACAAAGATTAATAAGAGAAGACGTTTCCAAATACAATGAAAAGTTGATAGAAGAAGACATTGAAAGAAATAAGTCTCTAAAAAGAAAGCCCAAACAATTTGTTATGAAAGGAAGAACGGAGAAGGTTCCTAAAACAGCAACAGAGTTCTACGGTACCCAAGGCGATGAAGGTAGCACTAACTCCAGCATCAACTTTTTTCAGATAATTTGCTCGCGTCTCAAAATTCACGTGCAAGTGCATTCTCCTACCAGGAATTTGCTCATCAACATCCCGAAATAAAAAAATTAAAGGAAATAGGAGAAAATTTCACTAAAAGATCAAAAGTTAATGCTAACATTAATGCCAACTTCAACCAATTTGCTCGCCATCAACAATACTGTAGCATCAACAAACAGTTCATTTCCGAATTTGCTCACATCTTTTCCAATCCCTCCTGCCCCTCAAATACAGAGAAAATGTATTTTCGGCTCGAAATCAACCAAAAATTAATGATAAAACTAATGCTAACTTCATGGGACATCAAAATGAATTTGCTTGCCCTCACAAACGACTCAGGAACACTGAAGGAAGTCTTCAGACAATGCAGCTGGCCGGAAATCTATGGGTTTCCCGTTGACAGAGAAAGCTTACAGGCGCTTAGATTCTCTGATGATCTTGTTCTTTTTAGTACAAACGCATGTGACCTTCATGTAATGATTAACGAACTGAATCAGAGAGGTAAAGTCGCAAACCTCAAGACCAATTGTATAGGAATCCTAACAGAAATCGACGAAAACAATATTGAAAATGCAGCAGAACACTTTGACCAGTTAATTTCATTCTAAGACCGCCAACTAAAAGAGATTGAAAGACGAATACAAAACTCATGGAAAGCATTTTGGAAACTCAAGAACTACTTGACCTCGAAGGAAGTCCGAATGAAACACCGGAAGTGACTGATATCTGTATACTGCCGATAATGACTTATGGCTCTCCCACATCAGGAAGCGAGAGGATAAGAAATGAAGAAATTAGAAGAATACCAGAATGAAGAAACAAGAAAAGAAGAAACGGAAGAATCAAAAGTTTGAAATTGAGTGGAAGAGTGACAGAGGAGGAGGCGAGAAATCGAGGAAAGACAGAGGAGAGTGGTGAGAGCACTCCCATGGAGGTGTGGCCGATGCGCAGAATCGAAAGGTTCAACATTCGCGGAGCGGAGAAGTGAAAGACGGACGAAAAAAAAATAGTTCAGTAAGTCATTTAAGAAACAGCTGTGAAATTTGCCTATAGTATTGGATAGTATGATATAGTGGCAGCATTTTACGATATAGTGGACGTACTAGTCTATGCAAACTAGCATTACAGTGAGTTAACTATGGCTAGAACGAATTAGGTACTAGTCGAACCGCACCCAAAGAGCAGCTGAAATGAATATCTTAACACAAAAACTCATGGATTTTGTGATTTGAGACTGGCCTGCAGGCGCACTAACTTAGGGGATTTGCCAGTAGCCTATTGTGCTTACACTGACATGCAATGAATGCCCAATTTCATTGATTGCTGATTGCAGATCTGGAACTTTTATGATTGAGGCGAGATAGATAGATAGAGAGAGAGAGAAATTAAAATCTAGAATTTTTGAATCTAGAGAGCGAGAGCGAGAGAGAGAGAAATTAGAATCTGGAAGTTTTGAATTTAGAGGAACAGAGAGAGAAAAGGAAAGTACCGTGTTCAGAGAAACGGGCGACGGCAGTCTACCTCAGCTCCCAACAAAGCCAACGGAGACGGGCCGAGTTCGGAGAAGATTTTTCGGGAGAGGATTGTGACGACAGTCCAACAGTTCAGGTTTCCCTTAGTCCGTGGATGTGAAACTGAATGTAGGCAGCTTGTTTTGAAGTGCTACACTTCTCTGTCATAGATTCATGCTGTTATTCAAGGCATTTCTTTTCTCTTAATTATAAAAGCAGTCTTTTCGGACTCTCATTGAGATCTTTGAAACTGACATGTACTCGTACATAACATATCTACGGTACTCAAAGCGCCTGTGTTTTGTCTGATAATGACATTTTTCGTATTTACGTTGGTTCACCTCGTTAATATGAAGAGTATTTTGAAATTCAAAGGATTTCGCAGCAGTTGCTCAAATGATGGGCGAAATTCCATTTTGTGAACAATTTGACAGCCAGCAATTACTATTTGGGTACAGTTATACGGATCTATCTGAAACCATGCATTAAACTTTTATGTACCAAAGATGTCGTAAATGTTAGCAAACGTATATATCTAAAACAGAAACATCATTTCAATGCCCAGTAAAATTTTGCTTCGAAATATATTTTTATATTCCTCAAGCTAAGCGAGTTCCTTAAAATCATTGTTATTTACTATCTCAGATGCCTGATGTTTAAAACAAATAAAATGATCATATGTCAAAGTGTCTACAAATCTGTAGTACAAATGTGTGTGAATAAAAATCTTATAAGCAACTCTCTTTTCTTGTATAAGCATCCTTCAAGAGATGGAAGCAGTGGCGGGCGAGATTCGATTTTCGCACGATTCTGAATCGTGCAACTCAGCGCACGATTAATTGAAAATTGTGCGATTCTGAATATTTCATATTCAGTGACTACAGGCTTGCAGTTTATCTAGCCTGTGTTATTTTTCATTTCTAGACCGTTTTTTATTAAATGCTTGATCATTTCCATCAAAATTGAGAGCATGTGACACTCATAGTCTAATTAGACTGAAATTATAACTGTCCTATTAACGCGATACTCTATTTGTAAATGTTTAAGAAAGTAGCATAATAAATTGGAACACACAAAAAACCCAAACACGACATGAAAAGTCTTGATAATCTGTTGATAAGATTTTGCTATAAATCTACCATCATACAACATGCAAGTACAACATGTACATAAATATGCTATGAAGTTCAGTGCATCTTCGATTATCCGGATGGTCAAAAGCCAATAGGTCAGTCAAAGATCCGGATAAGCGGCATATCCGGATAAGCGAATTTTTAATTGATTGCATTTGATTATAAACCAAGATCCCCGTAGAATATGATCTACATATATCCATCTTGCATATCTACCTAGAATGTAATACTTGATATATTTAATTCCGATTCTTCGACTGTTTAATGAAATTATAATGAGCATCAATTGTACATGTTTGCTATATATTCACTTTCGTTCCTATTAAAGCACATAAATACACGTACACAAACAATGACCGTGAACTGAAACCATGAACTGAAAGTGATTTATCAGAGCTGTATCCCAGCTTTGACTAGCATGCATAACCTACTTAAGAATGCTCCAATCATTTAGCTGCTTGCCTATTATTTGACTCAGGCGAGAACCGCACATTGAGCAAAAATTAATTGCTGGTAAAGCAAGAGTACTTCGTGAATGTGTTACCTAAAGAGGAGAGGAATGCTAAAATGAACATTCGATTTCATATATGTACATGTACAGGTTTTGATGGAATCACGGAGAATCGAACGGATTCTGAAATTACGTCCGGATAATCGGTATCCGGATAATCGGTATCCGGATAATCGAAGATGCACTGTATATCATTAATATTTTCATTTCCCAGTTTTGGTTCTTTTATGTCTGTATCAATCATGTTTTATCGAAAATAACTGCAAGATTGCAAGTATTTGCCGTTTCTTCTATCAATACTGAAATAAGCATAATTATGTGTCAATTAAATCAAGCTATTAGACTTACGTTTGCAACACATTAACAAATCTAATAGAAATGCGACTTCAGACGAACAATTTGAAACACAAAAATTCTGTGACAGCTGTGTCTCGCCTTACAAGGCCTCGGAATGGCTCAGACTAACTTAAATTATTAATCGTGCGGAATCGATTAACTACCTCCGCCACTGCATGGAAGTATTTCAAATTTGCTGTTTATTAGATACCCCAAGACAATAGAAAACAGCACGTGTTGTATTTTACCTTAGAAAACAAACAAGGCGAAGAAAACAAATGTCGTTTTTTGATCAATGATTTCGCTTTTGGTTTACACATTTTTCTGATAGTGGGCCGATGCTCTGAGAAAGAAGGCAGAATTGCTCCCCTCATCAATGATGGGGTTGATTCATCATCAGGAACCCTTACCACGAATCTGTTGCGAAGATATTGATGTTCCTTTCATAATCAATGTCTTGTTGATGTACAAGTCTCGCCATGACTATTCATTGATTTTTTGTGGTGTTTTCAGGATATGAGGGATTTCCGTGGAGCTGTCGCTTCAACAGCCTGGAGAATAAAGAACATAACGGATTACAAGAATGACACTGGGAATACTAACGAATAAAAGTGATAGATTCCAAAGAAAATTGTAAATAAGTCTCAGATTCGAGGCATTTTCTGAGATTATTGTGTTATTAACTGAATTTCAAGTACTCAATAGAAAGATTCCTTCAGTTTTCAATGGATTTTGACCGCACATGAGAAGATTGAGGTGCTCGTCAGTATCCCCAATGTGTCATCAACCTGCCAGCAAGTTTCGCACGCGAGGAAGCTTTGTTGATACACTACATTAGAGAGAAGAAATTGATACATACACTGTGCGCAACCTGGTCCTTCCTTTGTCGTGGTTGGGGAAGAGTCCCACCTTTTCTTGCAATAATTTGCTTTGAACTCGTTGAAAGAAGTGATTTAATAACGTTTCCCACAAAGATCGAAGCGTAAAAATGAGATACGATTATGAATCACCAATTCCTGTAGACGTGTTCCACCCGAGAAGTCATTCTAAGTCATTTGGAGACAGAATTAAAAAAGGACAATAAACTCGAAGAAAATAAAAGATAAACTTTTTGTGTAAACTTTTATCTCGGACATTGTCGGGCATTTTCCGACAGAATTCAGAGTGTTTTTGAATCATTCTCGCTAAGTGGTTGAATTTCAAATTATTTCTACCTCATCACAGATATTTGCGACAAGATTTCTTTGATAATTACGATGTGCGTCTCTAGAGAGAGTCAAACTGTGAAATTAACCAGCAATCTACATTCTATGAAGTCAAAGGTATAATCAATCAACAAACTTAGTAAGTCCTTCTGCGTGTTCAGTATTGCCAAAATGATGTAATTTTAATTGAGGTAAAGAAATAATGCAGTTCCGAAAATCAACAAATATATTTCACCAAACACGCCTTAAAACCTTTAACAAGAGAGGAGTGAACACCTCATAAAACATTGCAGTGAATTGATTGCTGTCATAAAATAATTGCAGTGAATTGATTGTTATCATCGAATAATTGCAGTGAATTGATTGTTGTCATCGAATAATTGAAATGAATTGATTGTTATCATCGAATAATTGCAGTGAATTGATTGCTGTCATCGAATAATTGAAATGAATTGATTGTTGTCATCGAATAATTGAAGTGAATTGATTGCTTACATCGAATAATTGCAGTGAATTGATTGTCATCATCGAATGATTGCAGTCAATTGATTGCTGTCATCGAATGATTGCAGTGAATTGATTGTTATCATCGAATAATTGAAATGAATTGATTGTTGTCATCGAATAATTGAAATGAATTGATTGTTGTCATCGAATAATTGAAATGAATTGATTGTTATCATCGAATAATTGAAATGAATTGATTGTTATCATCGAATAATTGAAATGAATTGATTGTTATCATCGAATAATTGCAGTGAATTGATTGTTATCATCGAATAATTGAAATGAATTGATTGTTATCATCGAATAATTGCAGTGAATTGATTGCTGTCATCGAATAATTGCAATGAATTGATTGCTGTCATCGAATGGTTGCAGTGAATTGATCGTTATCATCGAATAGTTGCAGTGAATTGATTGCTGTCATCGAATAATTGCAGTCAATTGATTGCTGTCATCGAATAATTGCAGTGAATTGATTGTTGTCATCGAATAATTGCAGTGAATTGATTGTTGTCATCGAATAATTGCAGTGAATTGATTGCTGTCATCGAATAATTGCAGTGAATTGATTGCTGTCACCGAATAATTGAAATGAATTGATTGTTATCATCGAATAATTCCAGTGAATTGATCGTTATCATCGAATAATTGAAATGAATTGATTGTTGTCATCGAATAATTGAAGTGAATTGATTGCTTACATCGAATAATTGCAGTGAATTGATTGTCATCATCGAATGGTCAATTGATTGCTGTCATCGAATGATTGCAGTGAATTGATTGTTATCATCGAATAATTGAAATGAATTGATTGTTGTCATCGAATAATTGAAATGAATTGATTGTTGTCATCGAATAATTGAAATGAATTGATTGTTATCATCGAATAATTGAAATGAATTGATTGTTGTCATCCAATAATTGAAATGAATTGATTGTTGTCATCGAATAATTGCAATGAATTGATTGTTGTCATCGAATAATTGAAATGAATTGATTGTTATCATCGAATAATTGAAATGAATTGATTTTCGTCATCGAATAATTGAAATGAATTGATTGTTATCATCGAATAATTGCAGTGAATTGATCGTTATCATCGAATAATTGAAATAAATTGATTGTTGTCATCGAATAATTGCAGTGAATTGATTGCTGTCATCGAATAATTGCAATGAATTGATTGCTGTCATCGAATAATTGAAATGAATTGATTGTTGTCATCGAATAATTGCAATGAATTGATTGCTGTCATCGAATAATTGAAATGAATTGATTGCTGTCATCGAATAATTGCAGTGAATTGATTGTTATCATCGAATAATTGCAGTGGTTTGATTGTTGTCATCGAATAATTGAAATGAATTGATTGTTGTCATCGAATAATTGAAGTGAATTGATTGCTTACATCGAATAATTGCAGTGAATTGATTGTCATCATCGAATAATTGAAATGAATTGATTGTTGTCATCGAATAATTGAAATGAATTGATTGTTGTCATCGAATAATTGAAGTGAATTGATTGTTGTCATCGAATAATTGAAATGAATTGATTGTTGTCATCGAATAATTGCACTGAATTGATTGTTGTCATCGAATAATTGCAATGAATTGATTGTCGTCATCGAATAATTGAAAAGAGGTGATTGTTGTCATCGAATAATTGAAATGAATTGATTTTCGTCATCGAATAATTGAAATAAATTGATTGTTATCATCGAATAAATGCAGTGAATTGATCGTTATCATCGAATAATTGAAATGAATTGATTGTTGTCATCGAATAATTGCAGTGAATTGATTGCTGTCATCGAATAATTGCAATGAATTGATTGCTGTCATCGAATAATTGAAATGAATTGGAATTGATTGTTGTCATCGAATAATTGCAATGAATTGATTGCTGTCATCGAATAATTGAAATGAATTGATTGCTGTGATCGGATAGTTGCAGTGAATTGATTGCTGTCATCGAATAATTGCAGTAAATTGATTGTTGTCATCGAATAATTGCGATGAATAGATTGTTGTCATCGGATAGTTGCAGTGAATAGATTGTTGTCATCGGATAGTTGCAGTGAATTGATTGTTATCATCGAATAATTGAAATGAATTGATTGTTATCATCGAATAATTGAAATGAATTGATTGCTGTCATCGAATAGTTGCAGTAAATTGATTGTTGTCATCAATTCAGTTGGGAAGAAATAACAATAATTTTAATGGTATATTAAGCAACGACTTCTCATAACTCAGAATCGCTGGACAAATTCACATGGCATCGAATGCACTTAATATGGAGACAATAGTCTGAAGTTATTGATTGGTTAGCAATAAATACTGACTAGCGACTGAAACCCGAGTTCCTATTGAATGACTTTCAGTATTAGTTGCATAACTCTTGAATTTTCAATGCTCTTTTCGATGTCTATGGTTCAATGGATGATCACCCTTATAAAATTCTGCACTCATTTTGAAGATCCGAGTGTGAGGGTTATTACACAAAATGTGGCAAGTTTTGGACTTTCAAAAAGTTCTTCTAAAAATGGCTTAAATTTCTACTTCCACCAGGCTAAACCCGACGATTTTCCGTCAAAAGCTTGAAAATACATTCAAACTAAAAGTCAGAAAGGAATGTGTCGAGCATCTTAATTTTACGTGGTCCACAGAAAAAATGCGACAGAGGGTCTTCCACTGAAATCGCAGTGAACGGGGTACTTCGAGTCCAGATAAGCAAGGCAGGTCGAGGATCAGATTTCCCGTTGAAGTACGAGTATGCTGATGAATTCCGACCTAATTTCAGTGTCAGCGAGACAATTCGCAGCACGTTCTTGGCAAAAATGCTCTGATAGGAAGTAAATTACATCTTCGGTTAGACACATACAACCCATGGTGGCGAGTGGCGACGTATTATGATGATCAATGACAGATTGTTACCATAGAAATTGGCAATACCATAGAAAGTCTACTATTATCTACTTCTATGATCATGACTGATATGATCGTATGTCTATGATTATCAAGAGATTTTGAATAGAAAGTTAGCTGCATCAATCATGTAAATATCCAGTCACAGATGTAATGCAATATTATAGTAAAGTATAGTGTAGCCTATTATATAATACTATAATCAATCATGATTGTTACAGATCTTGCATAGATGACGCTCCTTCCAGTGAATTGGAGTAAACATTATCTCTCACGAAGGCAATAACCTGCTTTACAGGTCAAATAAAGCACGGAGACAAATGATGTAATTCTCATATTGCACTTGCGGTCCAATTTCAAGAAACTTTTAACCATATGAAATATGTTTTCAACACAACATTTTGGCATAGATTATAAATTTTTGTTCCACTACTCAGGCTGATAATCTTGCATCTTGATACCAAACGTTCCACTCAACGTTGTTAATTACAACCACGTCACGTGGCAACGTCTCTTTCCTGCGTTGGCAGAATATCGGCTTTATAATACCATTTTCTCGTGGAAACATCCTCACTTCATAGAAAGACACTTTTGTCGTGTAAAGTTCATTTAAAATACTTTCAATTTAAGTTGACCTATTGCAGATGTTGTAAGCGGAGGAAGGAGAACAGAGGACAAGGAAGTTGAAGGAGAGACGGGCAAGAGTCACCAGTCCTGACTAAAAAAACTTTAGATTTTCACCAGATAATGTTTATTAATTGTCATACAGTTTCAGTTTCTCAAAAACGCATGTGCATCTTACTGTCATTGATAGCATCTGTTTGCATGAGATAGTGCATTATGGAACGTAGACAGATTGTCTTTCAAAGTTGTCAAGCAACTTTACCAACAAATATCTGCGTACGACGTGTAGTACATATGCTTTGTAATAATGCAACCTATCCACAAACTTCAAAGACGTCCTTTTTGTAATAGTGACAAAATCTGTCATGAAAAGGTCCGATATTTGCTTCTTAATGATGAGAAGCGTCTTCCTTCAGCGAAATAAGTTCAATACGTTCACATTCAGGACACATCGCACGCAAAGAAGCAATGACGTCAGTTATGCACTTGTTATGTGATTCAGCCACCCAGTTGTGCTGTGGTCCTCGTCAATCATGCCGTCCGACATACCGACCTGCGCATTTTAGCGAACTGTCAAGCTTTCAGCATAAATCGTTGCCTTTGAACCATTGGAAGGTTAATTTTGTGACCTATTTCTTGAAGTACTTTTTATGTAGGTCTGAAAATGGCCACTTTTGGAATCATTTTGTGTGACAACTTTCAACTAGACCCATCGACTTTCAGTTTATGCAATGAAAGAGGGCAGTACACTATGTAATTGTTGATTGATATCTTTCATCCCAGGTTATTTCCTTTCATGTTCATGCACCCCTGTCTATAAAACTAAATACATTTAGATTTGGCGAGCCTCTTAAACACAACGATTTTGAGCAACTTAATCCACATTCAACCACATTCTAGCATACATTGTCGATCAGAAGCATGATAATAGCACATGCACATCATAGAAAATGACCTGAAGACATTCCATGTCAAAAATTGTGACTCTGGGCTTAGCACTTTTCGTTTAATCAGAGAAAACATACAATACTTCATTTTAACCAAAAACTGCAATCTGCGTCCCATTGGATTTACATGTGTATTTCTTTGATCCTGTCTGACAAGAAGAGGAACTCACTAGAACTCGGCAGACGTGTCGATTCGTGGTAGGCATAGGGTGTACATCATTCTGTGAAAGTTTCATTGTCCGCCTCGTTCCGTGCAGAAACTCGTGCTGGCTGCTGCCGGACTATGAGGTGTACATCATTCTGTGAAAGTCTCATTGTCGGCCTCGTTCCCTGCAGAAACTCGTGCTGGCTGCCGGACTATGAGGTGTACATCATTCTGTGAAATTCTCATTGTCGGCCTCGTTCCCTGCAGAAACTCGCTCTGGCTGCCGGACTATAAGGTGCACATCATTCTGTGAAAGTCTCATTGTCGGCCTCGTTCCCTGCACAAACTCGTGATGGCTGTCGGACTATGAGGTGTACATCATTCTGTGAAAGTCTCATTGTCGGCCTCGTTCCCTGCAGAAACTCGTGCTGGCTGCCGGACTATGAGGTGTACATCATTCTGTGAAAGTATCATTCTCGGCCTCGTTCCCTGCAGAAACTCGTGCTGGCTGCCGGACTATGAGGTGTACATCATTCTGTGAAAGTCTCATTGTCGGCCTCGTTCCCTGCAGAAACTCGTGCTGGCTGACGGACTATGAGGTGTACATCATTCTGTGAAAGTCATTGTCGACCTCGCTCCCTGCAGAAACTCGTGCTGGCTGCCTGACTATGAGGTGTACATCATTCTGTGAAAGTCTCATTGTCGGCCTCGTTCCCTGCACAAACTCGTGATGGCTGCCGGACTATGAGCTGTACATCATTCTGTGAAAGTCTCATTCTCGGCCTCGTTCCCTGCACAAAGTCGTGCTGGCTGCCGGACTATGAGGTGTACATCATTCTGTGAAAGTCTCATTGTCGGCCTCGTTCCCTGCAGAAACTCGTGCTGGCTGACGGACTATGAGGTGTACATCATTCTGTGAAAGTCATTGTCGGCCTCGCTCCCTGCAGAAACTCGTGCTGGCTGCCGGACTATGAGGTGTACATCATTCTGTGAAAGTCTCATTGTCGGCCTCGTTCCCTGCAGAAGCTCGTGCTGTCTGCCGGACTATGAGGTGTACATCATTCTGTGAAAGTCTCATTCTCGGCCTCGTTCCCTGCACAAACTCGTGCTGGCTGCCGGACTATGAGGTGTACATCATTCTGTGAAAGTCTCATTGTCGGCCTCGTTCCCTGCAGAAACTCGTGCTGGCTGACGGACTATGAGGTGTACATCATTCTGTGAAAGTCATTGTCGGCCACGCTCCCTGCAGAAACTCGTGCTGGCTGCCGGACTATGAGGTGTACATCATTCTGTGAAAGTCTCATTGTCGGCCTCGTTCCCTGCACAAACTCGTGATGGCTGCCGGACTATGAGCTGTACATCATTCTGTGAAAGTCTCATTCTCGGCCTCGTTCCCTGCACAAACTCGTGCTGGCTGCCGGACTATGAGGTGTACATCATTCTGTGAAAGTCTCATTGTCGGCCTCGTTCCCTGCAGAAACTCGTGCTGGCTGACGGACTAAGAGGTGTACATCATTCTGTGAAAGTCATTGTCGGCCTCGCTCCCTGCAGAAACTCGTGCTGGCTGCCGGACTATGAGGTGTACATCATTCTGTGAAAGTCTCATTGTCGGCCTCGTTCCCTGCAGAAGCTCGTGCTGTCTGCCGGACTATGAGGTGTACATCATTCTGTGAAAGTCTCATTCTCGGCCTCGTTCCCTGCACAAACTCGTGCTGGCTGCCGGACTATGAGGTGTACATCATTCTGTGAAAGTCTCATTGTCGGCCTCGTTCCCTGCACAAACTCGTGATGGCTGCCGGACTATGAGCTGTACATCATTCTGTGAAAGTCTCATTCTCGGCCTCGTTCCCTGCACAAAGTCGTGCTGGCTGCCGGACTATGAGGTGTACATCATTCTGTGAAAGTCTCATTGTCGGCCTCGTTCCCTGCACAAACTCGTGCTGGCTGACGGACTATGAGGTGTACATCATTCTGTGAAAGTCATTGTCGGCCTCGCTCCCTGCAGAAACTCGTGCTGGCTGCCGGACTATGAGGTGTACATCATTCTGTGAAAGTCTCATTGTCGGCCTCGTTCCCTGCAGAAGCTCGTGCTGTCTGCCGGACTATGAGGTGTACATCATTCTGTGAAAGTCTCATTCTCGGCCTCGTTCCCTGCACAAACTCGTGCTGGCTGCCGGACTATGAGGTGTACATCATTCTGTGAAAGTCTCATTGTCGGCCTCGTTCCCTGCAGAAACTCGTGCTGGCTGACGGACTATGAGGTGTACATCATTCTGTGAAAGTCTCATTGTCGGCCTCGTTCCCTGCACAAACTCGTGATGGCTGCCGGACTATGAGCTGTACATCATTCTGTGAAAGTCTCATTCTCGGCCTCGTTCCCTGCACAAAGTCGTGCTGGCTGCCGGACTATGAGGTGTACATCATTCTGTGAAAGTCTCATTCTCGGCCTCGTTCCCTGCACAAACTCGTGCTGGCTGCCGGACTATGAGGTGTACATCATTCTGTGAAAGTCTCATTGTCGGCCTCGTTCCCTGCAGAAGCTCGTGCTGGCTGACGGACTATGAGGTGTACATCATTCTGTGAAAGTCTCATTCTCGGCCTCGTTCCCTGCACAAACTCGTGCTGGCTGCCGGACTATGAGGTGTACATCATTCTGTGAAAGTCTCATTGTCGGCCTCGTTCCCTGCAGAAACTCGTGCTGGCTGACGGACTAAGAGGCAGTGAATGACATTCTTCACGGATTCTCATAGGAGAAAAGTCGATGCTGCGATGACGCAGTTGAGTGGAAAAACACTTGGACAGAGAAAATGGCGAATATTTCCATTTCAAACAAGATGAGTTTGCTCGGGTATCTGTGTTCGCCCTGAATCATCAGCATTATTGCAGGATTGGAGATTCATTTGGTCAATTAATCCTGTTAAACACACAACACGTGAAGAAAAAGTCAAAGGCGTCTCATAGTGCTTTAATATTCACAGATTTTGCAAAACAAATGGTTTATTTAGTTGTTGACATGAAAGGTACTAAACACAAAACACCATAGGAGATTTTAATGAGCACATACAGATGCAAGTATAGAGTTGCATTTGTTTAAGTCTAACAGAATTTGACGACTTGCCTTTCTTGAAAGTGCTTCAAAGTGTTACCCTTGGGGTTTATTTTCTTTCATTTCTTGCCGTCCTCATCTTCTACTATTGCTGTAAATACACTCTTTGTGTCTTACATATATTCATACTAACGTCATATACGAAAATTTCACGTCAACTCATTTATTATCTATTAATAAAAGAGCTTAATCAGTCGAACTATCTTCTCCATAGGATGTTTCTACACGTTGACGTCTCCAAGACGAATAGAGTTACCTTTTAATCACCTAACTCCAAAGTAATAATGAAATTTGTGCAATATAACACGTCAGAGAGTAAAACACAGTTTTGACAAAATTTTGATGCACTTTCCAAACTCAAGATTTTAGCGAAATGAAGTAGGTGTTAATGGATTTATTTGGATTCAAGACGAAGTTCTGATTCAACATTGGTCGTCGCAACAGCAAACTCTATTTGAAATTTGCTACCAACGGTATCAGATAACTTGACAACTTTGTACGCTATGAAAAGACACCCACAGACTTTTGAGTACATCTTTTACGTGAGATTTCTCGAGAGCATCAAATAACATCGTGATACCATTAAACGACGAACTTGTGGTGTTCATTTTACCCTTTGGAAATATGATTCACGGTGAAAACTGATATAATGAATTTTTTGAAATATTCGTATAGCTGTGCATTATAGGCAACACGAGGAGTTCTATAGAGTGAAGTCGCGCAAGCGATAGCTATGTCACTCTGTATAAGACGTGAATGATTACGTATGAAGTGTACCTGAGCATGATAGAGGTATATAGAAATCTGAGCGCTATGATGAGGTTCTAGCAGTCACATGGAAATTGCAAGCTAAATGTACATTGTTATCTACTTTAATGTTAGATGTCTACCACTAAATGGTCAATAATATACAAAAATAATTGTGTTTATGAAAATCTATATTTGGCTGTCTATGCATATCGAAATATCCCTATGACTCCTAGATAGGTTAACTGTTATGCCTATAGTAAAGGCATCAACAAGAAACGGAGAAAACTAACCAGATGTACTAAATGTTTATCACAATGTCAAATGAACTCAATTTCAACTATTTTGGTTTCACCGTCACACTTAAGCTTCATTTTTTTGTTGCTTGGGGCCCTAGCAATAAGAAAATTTTGATTGTTCGTGAATTGAAGAACGTGAGAATTTTCCACTGTCTGTTGAGGTTCAGGATAAATGTCGTCGCGAATTTCATAATCAGTGCTCGTACTTGCAGTGCCATGTAAAGAGCTCTGTAATGATTGGTTGATTGAAAATGATTCGTCATCGGTACATCGTTTTCTGAAGTAGATGTCAAGGCTTCTGGGATTTTTGTGTCCCGCAATTTTGCATATTTGCTCTTTCTTGAATCCTTTGTCTCGCAGTCGATTAATGACAGTCGCTCGGATCGAATGGTTTGTGTATCGCTTTGAGAGTTTGGATTCCTCGGAAATGGTGCTCATCATTTCACCCAAAAGATTTTTCCCTGTGACTGCTTTCTGGTAGTACCACAATCCTGCCTCAATCATTTTCTCATTTTCTATAGGTTTGGGCCACATTTTGTTAATCCCACGATCTTCTCATTTTCTTTTATAAAGAAGAAATGCAACAATTGGACATTTGTTCGGCTGATCTCTGTCTTCATACATTTTTGCTTGCTTCATATCCGAAAATTCCTTTGTATTCAAAGACGCTTTGACACTCTTTGACAATAGATTTTCATTTATTTTGAGATATGTTTTATTGTTTGAGTCACAACATAGAACAAAGCTGGAGATCGCAAATTCACGCTTATTTTCTCGTCCACGCATTCCAAAATGGTACTCGGTATTAAACCAAATTTCTTTCTGGAGCCTGTCACGTGTTCTTCTGTGAAAGTATGTTGAAAGAAGTCTGAAGTCATCTTCGCTAATTTCAGATGTTTGCTGCGGTGGTGACTGTTCGCTCTGCAAAAAGTGACCCACCATTGAAGCCAGCATGTTGTTTGCAGTTTGAAACATAACTCCATTCAAAATGTTGACGCTTCGATTAACTGGCGCCTGTGTCAAATAGCGATGTATACCAGCTCTTATACATATGAGAGTACGTGACGAGTAGTAGGATCCATCTTTCTTTCTAAGTTGACTATAGTAGAATCGGAGATATGAAGACAGGACACTCACAGGCATAGTTTCAATATTGTCTGGTAAGTTCTTCGCTGACAAAAATTGTTTTAACTTTCTAGAATATGATTTTGTTTGTTGTGCTGTTGACTAATATTATTGACTAATAGTATATTTTAATACATGAAACATATTATTAACTGATAGTGAGTGTCATAGCATTTTGCATTTCAAAGTAGATAACAATATATTATTGACTATATATTATGCTATATGATTGACCTCACGATCAGTCTATATTCCTACATTGTACATCGATGGCTTTGGAGGTCATAGAAATCATTGAAATAAGTTTGAAATGCATTATGCCCGTCATTTTCCCATAGCATTCTCACCGAACCTGATAGCCATGAACTGTCGTCCGAACATTTCACAACATTTGAATGATGTCTGACTTATCTTTCAAGACATATCATTACCTATTCAGTATTTTGTCAGCCACTATGTGTGGGACCCCGCTCGTCTGGGTTTGAGTGTTCAGGTTAGGGGTCGAAACACAACTAGACGAGTACCTGCTAATGACTGACGGACTGGAGTATTATGTTTTATATCCCTTACTCGGTAGCTGAAGTAGTGGTTGATGTATTGTAATTCAAATGAAGAAATGTGGAATTACATGAAGTACTATAGACGGATGAAGAAACTGGCGATAACAAATTCAAGTGAAGAAATAGTATTTTCCATGTGTAGTCTTAGGTATGGTGTGTATAGTTTCATTGCTTTCGGTGTAGTAGAGTGTCATTGCAGTTCTATTGTTTACCTCCACTATCCACTTTCCACTTATCCACTCTTACCATTATCCACTTTGTGTAGTGTCAGATATAGTTCACTTGTAATCGGTGTAGTAGCATCGTTGCATTTCCATATTTTACCTCCACTTTTCCAATTTTTATTCATCGGTTTCTTGTTGTTTTATAATATCCATTTTTAATTTCCTTAACCTATGATGACCATTGTCTTATTCTATTTCCACTATCAGCATCTGTAGTCGGTACAGTGTATTAGACGTCTGCTTTGAACGTGTATACGGCAGTGTTTGGAATCTATGGTATTAGTATATTAACAGCAAGAATGAGTAGTATTACAAGTCTTAAGATTTCCATTTTTACCAGATATTGGACCAAAGCTGATCAATTTTAATTCGTTGCCACGAGAAAGCTCCATTGAGTTCTTTTAAGAACTGATTAATCCAATGGTTACAGTAGCATTGCCTTTGTACACTTGCGGATTGGAGAACGCCATCAGTCGTCATTAGGACTACTTTAACTAATAATTTAAATTAGTAAGCATTATATTCTATTATAAATGGCTACTGGGATGACTTTCATCATCGTATGAGAATTACTAACAGTGATCAAGAATTGCAATATTCAAAGAATTCTTGAGAGCAACATACAATAACATCATCATGGATTTTGCGGGCAGAAATATATCAATAGTACCCACCTTACGAGGACATAACTGAAGAACCATCGAACCTGAGAATATGGTGAAGTTGTAGTCATACTTCAATCCGTCACGACAACACGACTTCTCTGGGACGTTTTATTCCTCGTAGTTCACCACTTTGGTTTCCGAGGAGGTGAGTTGCTTAGAGGCCTCACGAAATCTTTAATCATTGTCAAAAATTGTCCGACCACCAAGTTGAGATACATTGATCTGCTAATAGAGATGAAAGAGAGGAATGTGTACAAGGCAAATCCGGAAAGCTACGAACAAATAGTAATGTTTGAGAAGCCAAATTCAAAATCATGTCCTGTCCAAGCGGTAGAGTTGTATTTATCAAAATTGCCGCAAGACTCAAATGTTCTTTTTCCAAAACCAAAAGTCGAATTTCAGAACGAGTGATATTCTGACAAAGAGGTTCTCGGTAAGAATAAATTATTCGATGGGATGAACACTGTATCAGAACTTGCAAATGTGTCAAAAATATACACAAACCATTGTATTCGGGCTTCAGTGGTCACGTCATAACAGCACATGTCCACGAGGCCTCATTGGCACAGAATTAGATTGTCTAAGCGCATCACTTTTCTAGAAGTGCGAACTGATTCAAAACAATGGCACATGCAGGAACTTACTAAGTGGGCAAAAAGAAATTTTTAATACCTTACAGAGATAGAAAAAATAGTCGTGCGTCGCTTGCGGATTACTCTGAATTCCTTCAAAATGCTCCGATCGCCACGACTCCTTCAGATTCGAAGAATTCAGATCATTGCGCAAAAGTTTTCTCGATAATGTTGGTCCTTCCGATCATTCTTAAAAAATAGCTAGCAGGCGCATGAAAAAACGTTCACAAACTTCTCTGCAGAACTTGACATCGTTTGTGTCTCTTTGCTGTGTGATCCGGTTGATAACAGTCACTGAAACTTTGCACAATTTGGCGTGTTTAATGTTGAACTGGCTGCTCATTGTTCGATTGCTATGGTACTATGTCAGCAGATTGTGCCATTTCATCAACGTTACATGTTCCAATGTTTTCTTTCTAGTCAAAGAGAAGAAGAGACGACTTGTATAATTCTCTGCTTCAAGAACACCAAACCCGACTGAATATTCTGCCGGCTGTGGACAGCCTCAATTCCACGATTTCAAGCTCCATTTCAATGCAATCATATCAACAAATGTGTCATGCATCACACGTGTGAGTACACGAAATGTGCTGTTTCGCTACTAAAAAGCACAAAACAGTAAAACAGAAAGTAAGTGTTATTATTTTCATGTAAAGAATTGTTTTCTTTTCTGTCAATTTTACTGCGATGCGACGCAAAGAAACTGGACAATGTGTGAACCATAGAAACCCGAATCTAATAATGAAATGATAAAAAATTATAAAATAAAATAATAAAGGAT
Organism: Prostheceraeus crozeri; assembly: GCA_907163375.1. NCBI lineage: Eukaryota > Metazoa > Platyhelminthes > Polycladida > Euryleptidae > Prostheceraeus > Prostheceraeus crozeri. The sequence continues at coordinate 76,743 of CAJQUW010014573.1, read as the reverse complement.
TAGATCGGACATGCTCATTAAACCGTGGATATGCGCTGTCACATGCGTTGGACATCTAGGAGTTGACAATGGCTAGCCAGTGCATGCTATCTTGTCAATTCCCTTTGGAGAAATTCACGGTTATTTCCAAATGAAAAACCCCTTTGATGCATAAGTCGAATGACGATCATTATCAAGATTTTGCATCTATAGTATATCTAGCAACATTGACCATGATCGATAGCCTGTCTAGCCTTTTCGTCAACAAACAGTCCACAAGCTAGTCCGCAGAAGACATATCATACTCAAATAATCAGAGAAAACATAGAACATTTCACTGACGGACTATGAGGTGTACATGTATATCATTCTGTGAAAGTCTCATTGTCGGCCTCGCTCCCTGCACAAACTCGTGCTGGCTGCCGGACTATGAGGTGTACATCATTCTGTGAAAGTCTCATTGTCGGCCTCGTTCCCTGCAGAAACTCGTGCTGGCTGCCGGACTATGAGGTGTACATCATTCTGTGAAAGTCTCATTGTCGGCCTCGTTCCCTGCAGAAACTCGTGCTGCCTGCCGGACTGTGAGGTGTACATCATTCTGTGAAAGTCTCATTCTCGGCCTCGTTCCCTGCAGAAACTCGCTCTGGCTGCCGACTATGAGGTGTACATCATTCTGTGAAAGTCTCATTGTCGGCCTCGTTCCCTGCAGAAACTCGCTCTGGCTGCCTACCGGACTAAGAGGTGTACATCATTCTGTGAAAGTCTCATTGTCGGCCTCGTTCCCTGCAGAAACTCGTGCTGGCTGCCTACCGGACTATGAGGTGTACATCATTCTGTGAAAGTCTCATTCTCGGCCTCGTTCCCTGCAGAAACTCGCTCTGGCTGCCGGACTGTAAGGCCTCAGCCACACTGAAAGCAAACATGAGCAAACGCATGTACGCAAGCAATCAATCGCTCGGCTTTGCTTTGCTCGCAGTCTATAATTGCTGCACTGATTACTTTATATTTTCTGCAAAACGCTTTGCTGGGAAACGCTTGGAAAAGCTCGCACTGTGGCTGAGGCCTAAGTCATCTGCATTGAAGCAATTATTGGTTTGTGTTGAAAACAGTTTTGTCTTGATGAGAAACGACGCAATTAGAACGGCGAGAAATGATTGAATTTAAGCGGTGCGATTTCCATGAACATGTCTGTAACAGCTACTGTTTTGATGATCGTCATATTTCTTCAGAAATGTACAAGGCCTTTTCAGATTTTACACGAATCATACCAGTCGCTTCATATTACACGAGACCATTAGTTCAATTTAGAGTGAATGTGGTATCAAATGACAGTGATCGATAGACAGAATAGTATGCTGTTCATTGTGTTTGCTTAGACCTTTTTGAACTAATTTTGTTGAACCACATTTATGAAGCAGCAAAGTTGACGGCAAAAGGTCGACATTCTTGTATTCTGAAATCAATGCCTTTTGTTGTAATCTCAGCGACTCCACCTTACCTGCAGACAGCCTGCGCATCAAGCTATCGGGTTCCACTGTGAGACTAATTTGTGGCATGATCAAAAGAATGCCTTGGAAAATGACAGCATTTCTGTAGTTTACGGTATGCAGATTTACAACTTTATCCAACTTTTATTGCATTCTCAGTTGAGGCAAAACAAAGTTGTCATCATTAACGCGCAATTAGGTGTGTGCAGTTTTCGTAGTTGGAGAGAGTCTTCCGTAAGAGGTTAAATGCGATACGTTTGGAAGTATGAAATGTGACAAACAAATGCACCTGTTTGCCATGGAATCGATCGCCCTGATGCACTGCATTTTTTCTATACGTTTTCTCAGTCATTCTGAGATCTCATCATTGAAGAATCTAACACTTCAGTGGAACATACAAAACATGTCGTGACTTGCATCACATTAACTTGAGAGAAATCTCTCGAATTTGAAAATTGAAGCGAATATGAATTGCATTTGATGATGTAGGACTTTTGAGGACTCACCAAATCTGTGATGATGATAATATGAGAGATGAAGGAACTCTGCGAACGCAATAATGAAGAACTAGATCATAGATATAAACTAAGTGAAGACCGGACAAGATTTTTCTGCCAGACTCCGGCCTATTCTAACGATGTTCCTGGAGCTATTCTCCCTACAGATTTTGATATTGTTGAGAAACTCTATCAGCTGGGATCTCACAATTCACTGTTTCTGGCGCCTTGCTCCAGACACCACTATGAGAAATGGCTTCTGTACCCTTTGCGGCCGTGTCAGGAACACAAAAATCTTTACGCGTGCAGTATGACATCATTTTGTTGGTTTGGTTTTAGAACAATCGTAAATTCTTCCCAAATCGATCTAGGAGAATCAGTTTCACAATTCTATGTTCACTATCCTTCACGAAATCAAAAAGATATATTCTGGTTGGGTTTTGAATGGTGAAATCAATTCTCTTAGGTCGACTGGATTCAAGCGGAGCAGGATTCGATGGGAGAATATTCAAGAATTGGGGTGAGTGGTCACTCAGCTTTACCAGATGCTATTCAGTTCAGTGAGGCATTGTTTTCCGCCTTGCTCTTCATGGTGTTGTTTTAGTCCCTTTTGTTTTTCGCTCTCTTCTCGAAATCTAACGAGTTCGAATGCTATGATGAAGCAATCTCATGCACGAATTATTATAAGTTAATTATTATTTTCTATAAGTCTTTATTGCACTACTTAATTGAAATACATTAACACATAGAAAGTTTTCATCCTCTAAAACGGTGAATTCTACATGGAAATCTCAAGAAATACCGTTGATATCTACAATTCTATAACAACATAATAAATAGAGGTGGATATTTGACATCAACGTCATTTGAATGGTCATAGATTCTGACGAACCTGTGAAATATAAAGTCACTTTCCCAACTCGTGCAAAGATATCCATCTTCACTGCATTGGCTCGCACATAGACATGCTGATCTAGAAAATGCAATTAAGATTGATATCTTGCACTCGCTGTGCAAATAACTATTCTATTATCAGTTGACCCATTGTAACCGGTCACCACTGAAATTTGCAGAGATGAAAATCTAAAGAAAGTTTATTATATGACAGTCATGATTCTACGCATGAGCTCGATGATCTTCGATTGGTTGCTTTTGAATTTTAAAGAGCCACGATCGCTTATGGGAGTCATGAAAATCAGTGTTCTCTTGCATATTGTTACGTTGAAAGTGAATATCATCACTTTCTTCTTTTCCGTTCCTTCTTCAAAATGGGTGTAGTTCCATTAATCCGTTGTATTTTTCTTTACATCGAATATGAAGTGATTTATACATGCACATAGGAGATAGATAATTTTGAATGGCTTTTCTTTTCAGCGCATTAATCTAACAAGAAGTTTTTCTAAAGAAGTAGTTTCTTATCAAGCAGTGTTGAATGAACCAGTCATCATCCAAGTGCATTGAAAATTCGATAAACAATTTGCGTACAGTCATGTTCGGAAATCAGAATTGACATCAATATTTATATCATTCTGTCACCATCCCGATAAGACGAAGACCTGGATGACGGTGGAAATGTATTTAAATCATTTACAAGCCGCAAATATCATTTGCGACAACACAGGCATCGTTTCACCTCCGCGATGAAGCTACTGTACATGTTGGAGATTGTGTTCATGACTTTGGTAATCCTCGGCTATACAAATGGAAAGCGTACTCATGAGCAGGCCGTTGAGGATGCGGTGAATGAGATTTTTGATGCGACTGAATACATTTTGGACTCTCCGGGAAAAAAGGAAGTAAAAACAGACAGTGAAGAAAAGTTTGATTACCTCAGAAAAGAAATGTCTGATATGAAGAAATTGTTTTTGAATTTTGCGAATGTAATAACAGCCCAAGTAAAGGACCTGTGGAGTGAGATGAAGGAGAGATCAAAGTCGAAGAAGAAGGATTGCATGGAGACGTCTGTGATGAAGAAGAAATTGACTGAATTGAGCCTTCAAGTGTCAGTTATCAAGAATGACACGGTCAATGACATGAAGCGTTTCGTGAATAACACAGTCTTGAAACAGTTGTTTTATTTGGCATGTCCCTCTCCGTGGATAAAGGTGCCGTCGGTTGGATGCATTTACATCAAGAAGAAACTTGAATCATGGAAGGCTGCGGATGCGGAATGTCGCCGCAGAGGATCTTCTCTGCTGACGTTCAAGGATGAAAAGGAATTCAACTTGATGAAAAAATATCTATCAGAGATTGGCTGGTGTACTTGGATTGGTATCAGATGGAAGAACAAGCAGTGGGTGTTCTCAGGGCCCAAAGAGAACAGGTACCTGATTCCGAAGATCAAATCCAAATCTTTTACAAGTGACAAGTGTGTTTATTCATGTACATCAGGCATATATGATGGATGGTGTACTCGAAGATGGACATTCGTCTGCTTGAAGAAGTTCCTATAAACTGCGCATGACTCTCCTCAACATTTCAAACTTGCTGAAATTCACTTCCCCTCCACTGTCCAGTACAGGCTTGAATCAACGACGCGCATGTTCTTCAATTATCGAGTTTTCATGAACAGATGAAACCCAAGCTTCAATTTGCCTTCCAACTCCTGCACCATGTCGACACATTTCGTCAATGATTAACTTCCTCCCTGCCTACTCCTCATTCGAAGTGATTTCTGAACACTTTCACGCATTCAAACTGCTGTTGATTTTGAATGCATGTTCATCCTCAAACATCAGTCATTGGACCACCGACATACTTCAATTGCCGAGACATCGCTGACTTCCTCTCTTCTGCACAGTGCGCACATAATGTTGTGACATGACAAAATAACAGCTAGTTTCACCTTCCATCTTCTCGGGACTTTCTGTCATTCCTGACTTCTGTGAGACTTCAACTGCTGTGTCATTTGACTTGAAATATAATGAAGTGTTACCTCAGATGGGTTTCTATTTAGTTCATTCAAACGATTGTTCTCGATAGAAGGTCAGGTCGCAGAGTTGGAAGTAGGTCAACACGTTTTCTCAGTCAATCTGAGATCTCATCATTGAAGAATCTAACACTTCAGTGGAACATACAAAACATGTCGTGACTTGCATCACATAAACTTGAGAGAAGTCTCTCGAATTTGAAAATTGAAGCGAATATGAATTGCATTTGATGATGAAGGATTTTTGAGGGGTCATCAAATCTGTGATGATAATGATGAAGATATGTTACCTTTCAAATGACAATGATCAAATATTTGAAAGGTAATACATCCATTGCGTCCCTCACCCTTCATTGTGGCAAATTCAAATTTGATGATAAGATTTTGGAGTAGATGCTATGACATTGTGTTTAGGTTCGTATATCTTCCTTAGTTAAAATACTGAACCACTCATTAGATGCCGGTTTGGCATATTACAGTTCAGAATAAAGAACATAGATATATGAAAAACATTTTAATCATTCCATTTAAGTCCAAATTTGAATTAGAATTCTATGATGTTGAACAGTAATATGCTTCGTGGGTATATTGCGGTTCAATAGTAGCATATTGCAGTTCAGTTACATAGAAAACCGAAACACAATGATATTACAGTTTAGACATCGGAACTGCAATAAGCTATGGCTTCGGGCCTGACGGCCCTCAGCCTCAAAGCATATTGTTGTTCAGCTGTCTAAACTGCAATATTACATTGTTACTGATCCTAAAATCTATGACATCAAAAATCCAACATTTTGATCAGTAAAAGACTGAAATCTTCGACAAATTTCTACATAGCCCATGCAACTCAGAACATTAAAGTATGTGAGGCTTGAGATATCTACGGATCCAAATTACGGGTCATAGGAATCAAATCAATGCCATTTTCACTGGGAATGCGAAGATGGACGGTGAGATGCTCCTACCTCAATGGTATTACATAGCAAATAGACAGGCTTAATCATACAATTATGGCCGTCTAATTTGGATTTGTAGATAGATGAACGACTTTCATAGAATGACTTTCATCTCGGCTGACAACCCTACTTACTCAGTAACAATGTGAGAGATGGAGGAACTCTGTGAATGCAATAGTAAAGAACTACAGCATAGATATGAGCAGGGTGCGGACTGGACCAGATTTCAATGTATCTGTCATTTCACGATGTCGAGTCTGCGTCTTGTTGCAGGCACCACCGTGAGTAAGGAGTCCATAAGGAGGGGCTTGAACCCAGATATCGAACTGATAACGCGGCATGAAGATCACCAAGTCTAGCAGCACCCTTTACGGTCATGTCAAGAACAATAACATCTTTTGCAACAATAAGTAACTTCTCCCAAGCGACCTAGGAGAATCGATTTCCCAACTCAGTGCCTTCCGCTTTCACGAAATCGATTCCCCTCGGTCGCCTGGAAGCAGTTGCTATTATTGTGATAGTCGCGACTCTAATTTCTAACTTTTAGATTCTGCTGAAATATAAAATTAACTGACAAAAAATAACTTATTATTTAAAAAATCGAGTAATGGGGGTGTCCGCACTTGATATAAATACGAGTATAAACCGTTTGTTTGGAACCGACTGCCAACCGACAATTGACAATCCCTCATTCTAGAATATAATGCTTATCAAACCAGCTAAATGTAAAAATGTAGCATGACTTGAGAGTAAAAAATATGCACAGAATGTTATGTAACATAAATGTTTCGAATGACCACCTCATAGCCTACATGTAGCTTCAAACTGTCTCTCAACGAAAGTTTCCGGAATCCTATGTATCTAGCAAGAATTGTGCATTTTGCCATAATGTCGGCGGTCACATATTCATTGATCATAGTTGCTGTGACAGCTGATGTGTGGTGGTTTGATCCGATCCACATAATGACTCTTCCGATCTATGGATACCAACCGTTTCGTACCTTTCTATTCGCACTTATGGGCACAGTGCTCTCGACATGAAATGTGTGAAATGTTACACAAATTATATATAAACATAAATAGCTGTAAATGGCCATCTTACGTTGACGTATCTCTTATATATTCATTTTAGAACATGAAAGTCCACAAATACCTATATTGTTCGAATATGACTTCATGGCGACTTTGGATCGGTGGAAAAATGGACAGACACTATGAAAACTTCTTTTGAGTTTTGTTGGTGACAGAGTCAGAAACAAAGGGAATAGTCATATAAAAAAGTGTTCTATTTTTTTCCAATGTGGGTTGTTATCAATCTTGATATTCAAGAAAATTGGGTGTGGGTAGTCATTCAGTAGAATGTTGCATTTAGTGAGGCATTTTTTTCCTTGTTCGTCAGAATATCGTTTTAATCTCATTTGTTTTTCGTTGTACTTTTTCGCAGATTTTTAGTAGCATTTCTATTTGTGTTTCGGAACTACAGTAATAGTTATCTACACAGAACTTGTGCATGATTGCTTCTTTATAGCATTCCACGAGCCCGCAGGATGAGAGCCATTTAAATCTAACGAGTTGGAATGCTATGATGAAGCAATCTCATGCACGAATTATTATAAGTTAATTATTATTTTCTATAAGTCTTTATTGCACTACTTAATTGAAATACATTAGCACATAGAAAGTTTTCATCCTCTAAAACGGTGAATTCTACATGGAAATCTCAAGAAATACCGTTGATATCTACAATTCCATAACAACATAATAAATAGAGGTGGATATTTGACATCAACGTCATTTAGATGATCATAGATTCTGACGATCCTGTGAAATATAAAGTCACTTTCCCAACTCGTGCAAAGATATCCATCTTCACTGCATTGGCTCGCACATAGACATGCTGATCTAGAAAATGCAATTAAGATTGATATCTTGCACTCGCTGTGTAAATAACTATTCAATCCTCAGTTGACCCATTGTAACCGGTCACCACTGAAATTTGCAGAGATGAAAATCTAAAGAAAGTTTATTATATGACAGTCATGATTCTACGCATGAGATCGATGATCTTCGATTGGTTGCTTTTGAATTTTAAAGAGCCACGATCGCTTGTGGGAGTCATGAAAATCAGTGTTCTCTTGCATATTGTTACTTTGAAAGTGAATATCATCACTTTCTTCTTTTCCGTTCCTTCTTCAAAATGGGTGTAGTTCCATTAATCCGTTGTATTTTCCTTTACAGCGAATATGAAGTGATTTATACATGCACATAGGAGATAGATAATTTTGAATGGCTTTTCTTTTCAGCGCATTAATCTAACAAGAAGTTTTTCTAAAGAAGTAGTTTCTTATCAAGCAGCGTTGAATGAACCAGTCATCATCCAAGTGCATTGAAAATTCGATAAACAATTTGCGTAAAGTCGTGTTCGGAAATCAGAATTGACATCAATATTTACATCATTCTGTCACCATCCCGATAAGGCGAAGACCTGGATGACGGTGGAAGGAAATGTATTTAAATCATTTACAAGCCGCAAATATCATTTGCGACAACACAGGCATCGTTTCACCTCCACAATGAACTTGATGTGCATGTTGGAGATTGTCTTCGTGTCTTTGGTAATCCTCGGCTATACAGATGGACAGCGTTCTCCTGTGCAAGATGTGCAGGAGGCGGTGAAGGAAATGGTCGAGAAGACGCAACATCTTGCAGACTACCAGAGAAGAAAGGAAGAGCAAGCAGTCCTATCAAAGTTTGAAGCAGAAAGAAAGGAAGCGAAAACAGACAGTGAGGAGAGGTTTGACTACCTCAGAAAAGAAATGGCTGATATGAAGACATTGTTTTTGACTTTCGCGCATGGACAAACGGCCGAAATGAAGAAGCTGCGGAGTGAGAACAGTGAAATGAAGACATTGTTTTCGAAGTTCTCGACTGGAATAACAGCCCAAGTAAAGGACCTGTGGAGTGAGATGAAGGAGAGAACAAAGTCGAGGAGGAAGCATTGCACGGAGACGTCTGTGATGAAGAAGAAATTGACTGAATTGAGCTCTCAAATGACAGTTATCAAGAATGACACGGTCAATGACATGAAACATTTTGTGAATAACACAGTGTTGAGTGCGTTGTTTTATTTGAAGACATGTCCCTCGCCGTGGATAAAGGTGCCACCAATTGGATGCATCTACATCAATGAGAAGCGTGAAAACTGGACGGTTGCGGATGCGGAATGTCGCCGCAGAGGATCTTCTCTGCTGACGTTCAAGGATGAAAAGGAATTCAAATTGATGAAGAAATATCTGAGAGCGATTAGCTATTGTACTTGGATTGGCATCAGATGGAAGAACGGGCGGTGGCTGTTCTCAGGGCCCAAAGAGAACAGGTACCTGCATCCGTACATCAAATTCAGATCTTTTACAAGTGACAGATGTGTCTGGTCATGTACATCACGCATGGATTATTGGCCCTGTTCAAAAACCTGGACATCCGTCTGCTTGAAGAAGTTCCTATAAACTGCGCATGACTCTCCTCAACATTTCAAACTTGCTGCAATTCACTTCCCCTCCACTGTCCAGTACAGGCTTGGATCAACGACGCGACGCGCATGTTCTTCAATCATCGAGTTTTTATGAACAGATGAAACCCAAGCTTCAATTTGCCTTCCAACTCCTGCACCATGTCGACACATTTCGTCAATGATTAACTTCCTCCGTGCCTACTCCTCATTCGAAGTGATTTCTGAACACTTTCACACATTCAAACTGCTGTTGATTTTGAATACATGTTGATCCTCAAACATCAGTCATTGGACCACCGACATGCTTCAATTGCCGAGACATCGCTGACTTCCTCTCTTCTGCACAGTGCGCACATAATGTTGTGACATGACAAAATAACAGCTAGTTTCACCTTCCATCTTCTCGGGACTTTCTGTCATTCCTGACTTCTGTGAGACTTCAACTGCTGTGTCATTTGACTTGAAATATAATGAAGTGTTACCTCAGATGGGTTTCTATTTAGTTCATTCAAACGATTGTTCTCGATAGAAGGTCAAGTCGCAGAGTTGGAAGTAGGTCAACACGTTTTCTCAGTCATTCTGAGATCTCATCATTGAAGAATCTAACACTTCAGTGGAACATACAAAACATGTCGTGACTTGCATCACATTAACTTGAGAGAAGTCTCTCGAATTTGAAAATTGAAGCGAATATGAATTGCATTTGATGATGAAGGACGTTTTGAGGGCTCATCAAATCTGTGATGATGATAATGAAGATATGTTACCTTTCAAATGACAATGATCAAATATTTGAAAGGTAATACATGCATTGTGGCCCTCACCCTTCATTGTGGCAAATTCAAACTTGATGATAAGATTTTGGAGTAGATGCTATGACATTGTGTTTAGGTTCGTACATCTTCCTTAGTTAAAATACTGAACCACTATATGCCGGTTTGGCATATTACAGTTCAGAATAAAGAACATAGATATATGAAAAACATTTTAATCATTCCATTTAAGTCCAAATTTGAATTAGAATTCTATGATGTTGAACAGCAATATGCTTCGTGGGTATATTGCGGTTCAATTACATAGAAAACCGAAACACAATGATATTACAGTTTAGACATCGGAACCGCAATAAGCTATGGCTTCAGGCCTGACGGCCCTCAGCCTCAAAGCATATTGCGGTTCAGCTGTCTAAACTGCATTATTACATTGTTACTGATCCTAAAATCTATGACATCAAAAATCCAACATTTTGATCTGTAAAAGACTGAAATCTTCGACAATTTTCTACATAGCCCATGCAACTCAGAGCATTAAAGTATGTGAGGCTTGAGATATCTACGAATCCAAATTACAGGTCATAGGAATCAAATCAATGCCATTTTCACTGGGAATGCGAAGATGGACGGTGAAATGCTCCTACCTCAATGGTATTACAGAGCAAATAGACAGACTTAATCATGCAATTGCGGCCGTCTAATTTGGATTTGGAGATATATAAACGACTTTCATAGAAATATGACAAGTGAAATCTCGGCTGACAACCCTACTTACTCAGTAACATTGTGAGAGATGGAGGAACTCTGTGAATGCAATAGTAAAGAACTACAGCATAGATATGAGCAGGGTGCGGACTGGACCAGATTTCAATGTATCTGTCATTTCACGATGTCGAGTCTGCGTCTTGTTGCAGGCACCACCGTGAGTAAGGAGTCCATAAGGAGGGGCTCGAACCCAGGTCTCGAACTGATAACGCGGCATGAAGATCACCAAGTCTAGCAGCACCCTTTACGGTCATGTCAAGAACAATAACATCTTTTGCAACAATAAGTAACTTCTCCCAAGCGACCTAGGAGAATCGATTTCCCAACTCAGTGCCTTCCGCTTTCACGAAATCGATTCCCCTCGGTCGCCTGGAAGCAGTTGCTATTATTGTGATAGTCGCGACTCTAATTTCTAACTTTTAGATTCTGCTGAAATATAAAATTAACTGACAAAAAATAACTTATTATTTAAAAAAATCGAGTAATGGGGGGGTGTCTGCACTTGATGTAAACCGTTTGTTTGGAACCGACTGCCCACCGACATTTGACAATCCCTCATTCTAGAATATAATGCTTATCAAACCAGTTAAATGTAAAAATGTAGCATGACTTGAGAGTAAAAATATGCACAGAATGTTATGTAACATAAATGTTTCGAATGACCTCATAGCCTACATGTAGCTTCAAACTGTCTCTCAACGAAAGTTTCCGGAATCCTATGTATCTAGGAAGAATTGTGCATTTTTGCCATAATGTCGGCGGTCACGTATTCATTGATCATTATTGCTGTGACAGCTGATGTGTGGTGGTTTGATCCGATCCACATAATGACTCTCCCGACCTATGGATACCGACCGTTTCGTACCTTTCTATTCGCACTTATGGGCACAGTGCTCTCGACATGAAATGTGTGAAATGTTGCAGAAATTACATATAACCATAAATAGCTGTAAATGGCCATCTTACGTTGACATATATCTTATATATTCATTTTAGAACCTGAAAGTTCACAAATACCTATATTGTTCGAATATGACTTCATGGCGACTTTGGATCGGTGGAAAAATGGACACTATGAAAACTTCTTTTGAGTTTTGTTGGTGACAGAGTCAGAAACAAAGGGAATAGTCATATAAAAAAGTGTTCTATTTTTTTCCAATGTGGGTTGTTATCAATCTTGATATTCAAGAAAATTGGGTGTGGGTAGTCATTTAGTAGAATGTCGCATTTAGTGAGGCATTCTTTTCTTCCTTGTTCGTCAGAATATCGTTTTAATCTCATTTGTTTTTCGTTGTACTTTTTCGCAGATTTTTAGTAGGATTTCTATTTGTGTTTCGGAACTACAGTAATAGTTATCTACACAGAACTTGTGCATGATTGCTTCTTTATAGCATTCCACGAGCCCGCAGGATGAGAGTTATTTAAATCTAACGAGTTCGAATGATATGATGAAGCAATCTCATGCACGAATTATTATAAGTTAATTATTATTTTCTATAAGTCTTTATTGCACTACTTAATTGAAATACATTAGCACATAGAAAGTTTTCATCCTCTAAAACGGTGAATTCTACATGGAAATCTCAAGAAATACCGTTGATATCTACAATTCCATAACAACATAATGAATAGAGGTGGATATTTGACATCAACAACATTTGGATGATCATAGATTCTGACGATCCTGTGAAATGCGAAGTCACTTTCCCAACTCGTGCAAAGATATCCATCTTCACTGCATTGGTTCGCACATAGACATGTTGATCTAGAAAAATGCAATTAAGATTGATATCTTGCACTCGCTGTGTAAATAACTATTCAATCCTCAGTTGACCCATTGTAACCGGTCACCACTGAAATTTGCAGAGATGAAAATCTAAAGAAAGTTTATTACATGACAGTCATGATTCTACGCATGAGCTCGATGATCTTCGATTGGTTGCTTTTGAATTTTAAAGAGCCACGATCGCTTATGGGAGTCATGAAAATCAGTGTTCTCTTGCATATTGTTACGTTGAAAGTGAATATCATCACTTTCTGCTTTTCCGTTCCTTCTTCAAAATGGGTGTAGTTCCATTAATCCGTTGTATTTTTCTTTACAGCGAATATGAAGTGATTTATACATGCACATAGGAGATAGATAATTTTGAATGGCTTTTCTTTTCAGCGCATTAATCTAACAAGAAGTTTTTCTAAAGAAGTAGTTTCTTATCAAGCAGTGTTGAATGAACCAGTCATCATCCAAGTGCATTGAAAATTCGATAAACAATTTGCGTAAAGTCGTGTTGGGAAATCAGAATTGACATCAATACTTATATCATTCTGTCACCATCCCGATAAGACGAAGACCTGGATGACGGTGGAAGGAAATGTATTTGAATCATTTACAAGCCGCAAATATCATTTGCGACAACACAGGCATCGTTTCACCTCCGCGATGAAGCTGCTGTACATGTTGGAGATTGTCTTCATGTCTTTGGTAATCCTCGGCTATACAAATGGAAAGCGTACTCATGAGCAGGCCGTTGAGGATGCGGTGAATGAGATTTTTGATGCGACTGAATACATTTTGGACTCTCAGGGAAAAAAGGAAGTAAAAACAGACAGTGAAGAAAAGTTTGATTACCTGAGAGAAGAAATGGCTGATATGAAGAAATTGTTTTTGAATTTTGCGAATGTAATAACAGCCCAAGTAAAGGACCTGTGGAGTGAGATGAAGGAGAGAACAAAGTCGAAGAAGAAGGATTGCATGGAGACGTCTGTGATGAAGAAGAAATTGACTGAATTGAGCCTTCAAGTGTCAGTTATCAAGAATGACACGGTCAATGACATGAAACATTTCGTGAATAACACAGTCTTGAAACAGTTGTTTTATTTGGCATGTCCCTCTCCGTGGATAAAGGTGCCGTCGGTTGGATGCATTTACATCAAGAAGAAACTTGAATCATGGAAGGCTGCGGATGCGGAATGTCGCCGCAGAGGATCTTCTCTGCTGACGTTCAAGGATGAAAAGGAATTCAACTTGATGAAAAAATATCTATCAGAGATTGGCTGGTGTACTTGGATTGGTATCAGATGGAAGAACAAGCAGTGGGTGTTCTCAGGGCCCAAAGAGAACAGGTACCTGATTCCGAAGATCAAATCCAAATCTTTTACAAGTGACAAGTGTGTTTATTCATGTACATCAGGCATATATGATGGATGGTGTACTCGAAGATGGACATTCGTCTGCTTGAAGAAGTTCCTATAAACTGCGCATGACTCTCCTCAACATTTCAAACTTGCTGAAATTCACTTCCCCTCCACTGTCCAGTACAGGCTTGGATCAACGACGCGCATGTTCTTCAATCATCGAGTTTTTATGAACAGATGAAACCCAAGCTTCAATTTGCCTTCCAACTCCTGCACCATGTCGACACATTTCGTCAATGATTAACTTCCTCCCTGCCTACTCCTCATTCGAAGTGATTTCTGAACACTTTCACACATTCAAACTGCTGTTGATTTTGAATACATGTTCATCCTCAAATATCAGTCATTGGACCGCCGACATACTTCAATTGCCGAGACATCGCTGACTTCCTCTCTTCTGCACAGTGCGCACATAATGTTGTGACATGGCAAAATAACAGCTAGTTTCACCTTCCATCTTCTCGGGACTTTCCATCATTCCTGACTTCTGTGAGACTTCAACTGCTGTGTCATTTGACTTGAAATATAATGAAGTGTTACCTCAGATGGGTTTCTATTTAGTTCATTCAAACGATTGTTCTCGATAGAAGGTCAGGTCGCAGAGTTGGAAGTAGGTCAACACGTTTTCTCAGTCAATCTGAGATCTCATCATTGAAGAATCTAACACTTCAGTGGAACATACAAAACATGTCGTGACTTGCATCACATAAACTTGAGAGAAGTCTCTCGAATTTGAAAATTGAAGCGAATATGAATTGCATTTGATGATGAAGGACGTTTGAGGGCTCATTAAATCTGTGATGATGATAATGAAGATATATTGCCTTTCAAATGACAATGATCAAATATTTGAAAGGTAATACATGCATTGTGGCCCTCACCCTTCATTGTGGCAAATTCAAACTTGATGATAAGATTTTTCGAGTAGATGCTATGACATTGTGTTTAGGTTCGTATATCTTCCTTAGTTAAAATACTGAGCCACTAAATGCCGGTTTGGCATATTACAGTTCAGAATAAAGAACGTAGATATATGAAAAACATTTTAATCATTCCATTTAAGTCCAAATTTGAATTAGAATTCTATGATGTTGAACAGCAATATGCTTCGTGGGTATATTGCGGTTCAATTACATAGAAAACCGAAACACAATGATATTACAGTTTAGACATCGGAACCGCAATAAGCTATGGCTTCAGGCCTGACATTACATTGTTACTGATCCTAAAATCTATGACATCAAAAATCCAACATTTTGATCTGTAAAAGACTGAAATCTTCGACAATTTTCTACATAGCCCATGCAACTCAGAGCATTAAAGTATGTGAGGCTTGAGATATCTACGGATCCAAATTACAGGTCATAGGAATCAAATCAATGCCATTTTCACTGGGAATGCGAAGATGGACGGTGAAATGCTCCTACCTCAATGGTATTACATAGCAAATAGACAGACTTAATCATACAATTAAGGCCGTCTAATTTGGATTTGGAGATATATAAACGACTTTCATAGAAAAATGACAAGTGAAATCTCGGCTGACAACCCTACTTACTCAGTAACAATGTGAGAGATGGAGGAACTCTGTGAATGCAATAGTAAAGAACTACAGCATAGATATGAGCAGGGTGCGGACTGGACCAGATTTCAATGTATCTGTCATTTCACGATGTCGAGTCTGCGTCTTGTTGCAGGCACCACCATGAGTAAGGAATCCATAAGGAGGGGCTCGAACCCAGATATCGAACTGATAACGCGGCATGAAGATCACCAAGTCTAGCAGCACCCTTTACGGTCATGTCAAGAACAATAACATCTTTTGCAACAATAAGTAACTTCTCCCAAGCGACCTAGGAGAATCGATTTCCCAACTCAGTGCCTTCCGCACCCACGAAATCGATTCCCCTCGGTCGCCTGGAAGCAGTTGCTATTATTGTGATAGTCGCGACTCTAACTTCTAACTTTTAGATTCTGCTGAAATATAAAATTAACTTACAAAAAATAACTTATTATTCAAAAAAATCGAGTAATGGTGGTGTCCGCACTTGATATAAATACGAGTATAAACCGTTTGTTTGGAACCGACTGCCCACCGACAATTGACAATCCCTCATTCTAGAATATAATGCTTATCAAACCAGCTAAATGTAAAAATGTAGCATGACTTGAGAGTAAAAATATGCACAGAATGTTATGTAACATAAATGTTTCGAATGACCTCATAGCCTATACATGTAGCTTCAAACTCTCTCTCAACGAAAGTTTCCGGAATCCTATGTATCTAGCAAGAATTGTGCATTTTTGCCATAATGTCGTCGGTCACATATTCATTGATCATAGTTGCTGTGACAGCTGATGTGTGGTGGTTTGATCCGATCCACATAATGACTCTCCCGACCTATGGATACCGACCGTTTCGTACCTTTCTATTCGCACTTATGGGCACAGTGCTGTCGACATGAAATGTGTGAAATGTTACACAAATTATATATAACCATAAATAACTGTAAATGGCCATCTTACGTTGACATATCACTTATTCATTCATTTTAGAACCTGAAAGTCCACAAATACCTATGTTCGAATGTGACTTCATGGCGACTTTGGATCGGTGGAAAAATGGACACTATGAAAACTTCTTTTGAGTTTTGTTGGTGACAGAGTCAGAAACAAAGGGAATAGTCATATAAAAAGTGTTTTATTTTTTTTCCAATGTGGGTTGTTATCAATCTTGATATTCAAGAACTTGGGTGTGAGTATTCATTTAGTAGAATGTTGCATTTAGTGAGGCATTCTTTTCTTCCTTGTTCGTCAGAATATCGTTTTAATCTCATTTGTTTTTCGTTGTACTTTTTCGCAGATTTTTAGTAGAATTTCTATTTGTGTTTCGGAACTACAGTAATAGTTATCTACACAGAACTTGTGCATGATAGCTTCTTTATAGCATTCCACGAGCCCGCAGGATGAGAGCCATTTAAATCTAACGAGTTCGAATGCTATGATGAAGCAATCTCATGCACGGGTAGCGAGGAGAAGTTTATTTGGCGACGTGCTATGATGATCAAGGACAGATTGTGATTGACATGTCTATGATTATCAAGAGTATTTGAATAGAAATTTAGCTTCATCAATCGTGAAAATATCTATTCATAGATCTAGTCTACAGGGTGTTTCAGAAATCCTGGACACTTTGCATAAAATTTTTTATATCATGATCTTTATCTATATTTACCATCGTAAAAGTGCCCTGACAGTCGCAAAACTTCATATTGATGTAAACATGTTATATAGCCGATGTATTCATGTACACCTGCAGATCTTAGTAAACTTATATAATTAGGCCTACTATCATTTTAACCACTAAATCGGGAAGTGAAAAAGCCTTTTTTCTTTGATAAAGGTATACTTGTATAAGCAAATAATAGACATTTAACAAGAAAACAATGAGAGCATAGTCAAAGTACAAGTTATCGATCATGTTCAAACTGTTGGTCTTCCTTGGCAATGCACGCTCGAAATCGGGAAGAAACGGACTGGCAAACTTTATGACACAGTTCTGAAGTTATGTTGTGAACTTCTTCGATGATGAAGCTCCTTAAGTCTGGAAGACTCCTAGGTCGACGTGCAAAAACTCTATCTTTGAGGAAGCCCCATAAAAAAAATCACAAGGTGTAAGGTCCGGAGAACGTGGGGCCCACTCCACATGACCTCGACGACCAATCCATCATTCTTTAAAGTACTGGTCCAGGTGTCTCCTGACTGATGTGGCGTAATGTGCCGGACAACCATCTTGCATGAACCACATATTGTCATCATTGATGGAGAAAACATGTTCACGAAGCAAGTCAAGATATTTCTCACCGTTGAGATTTCCATCGATGAATACAGGACCAACTATTCCACTCGAACGAATGCCACGCCATACCATTACGCCTGGGGCCTGACCATTACTTTCAACAGTGCACTGAGGGTTTTGTGTCGACCAGATTACACAGTTGTGTCGATTGACTGTTCCAGAAAGTTTGAATTGTGCTTCATCAGACCATAAGATGTTATTCGCGAACTCGGGATCTCTGTCCATCATACCCAGTAAGATGTCGCAAGTTTCAACTCTGAGATCAAAGTCGTCTTCGGACAATTCATTTATCAAGCGTGGAATATATGGCTTGCACTTCAGTTCCTTGAGAAGTCTGTAAGTGGACGAATGGCTTAGATGACAGGCATTTGACAATTTCCGGCTTGACATTGGCTCGGCACCATTGTCAACAAGCAGCTCAACCAACACTGCCTTGTTTTCATCGGTCGTGATAGACCGTGGTCTACCGGTAGGCTTTTTCGGTTGAACACTACCAGTTTTATCAAACTGTTTATTGATGCGTCCAATCGTTCTACGATCGATTGCATTCTCTCCATATTGACGTAAAAGTTGTATTTCAACCTCAACAGCATTTCGAGAAAGAGAATATAAACGTACAGCCTTAATCTTCTGCTCAAGTCTGTCATCTTCAGCCATAACGCGAGTATTTTAAAACTCTTACTTACTGACAGTGCAAAATGAAGAAATCAATATATCAGTGAACGAATATCAGTTTGAATTTATGCGGAAAACAATGTATTAACATTTGAAATCATAGAAATTGAGTATGCTTGTAAACTTACTGTGATTTGAGGTCAAGTATTCAATTCAAGTATTGAAATTGATTATGGAATGAATAGCCTATCTAACATAACCATAGCTCAAAATCAACTAAAACAGCGGTATAAAATTCAAAACTATGAACAGTCATATTTGCTGATTGTCTGAGCAAATTAGCAGCGAATTCTAATGGAGGCGGAGTCCCTCACTTTTGCATAGACATAGTGTGACTCCTACTTCTATAGATTCAAATGGACCTCGTTCGAATGGCTGCATAAATGGGAATTATGATTCATCAAGTTGTGCCCAGCATTTCTGAAACACCCTGTATACTAAAGTAGGACAAGAGCTCTCATAATTGGCATGGATTGCGCTCCTTCCTGTGCATTGGAGTAAATATTGTCGTCTCCCGCGCGGGCAATAATCTGCTTTACAGGTCAAATATGGGGATGAGATATCTACATTACATGCACGTAGACAAATAAAGACTGCTTATTGCTCTCCTTGAAATTGATGCACTCTTTGTGTAGCAAAAACTTTATTCTGGAAGCAATAATCATAAAGGCTATTACACTGAAATATAAATAGATTCTTTTCTTGGTGATTTCTGTCTTTAACTGTTAGAACCGATCAATGACTTTCCTTTTTTCACAGGTTCTGTCGACGAAGGCTATCTTTTGGTGACAAGAACCGCAAAATAAATTTGACATCAATTAAATGGACTTTTTACCTCTGATGTCTCTTGCATTCTTCCTATGAGAATTCAAACAATGATATGAAACTCGTGAAACCAAAGTTCACATGATTGTAACTCATGAATTCTAAGAATTGTTATCTCGAAGATTCCTCACCAAAGCAATTGGAAGACTTTCACACATTTTAAGGCACCGAAGTTCGTAAATACAACACGAGTAACTATTTGAAGAATGTGTGCAGTTAGTCGTCAATTTCGGTACTTTGAGGAGACACATGTTTCTTATCCATAAAGGGAGAATCACTTTGGTAATCTCCAACGCCACCAAAACATCCGACGCTTATATGAGAATTACTCAAACTTTTTCAACAATTGAAATGATCCTAAGAGATTTCATAGAGAAATTAAATGTCCAGAAATTAGGACAAAACAGAATTTCGAATTGTGAACATATTGGAAAGGATTTCCAATTCACATTCCTTTGAGAAGCACATTAATTACATAATGAGAACTCGAATGAATGATTGGTTACAAGTGAGGTACGGGGGTGCACGGCACAGATGAAGACTGGCCTCCGGATTCTCGGACGGTGCACTGCACAGATGAAGACTGGCCTCCGGATTCTCGGGCGGTGCACGGCACAGATGAAGACTGGCCTCCGGATTCTCGGGCGGGTTGCACTGCACAGATGAAGACTGGCCTCCGGATTCTCGGGCGGGGTGCACTGCACAGATGAAGACTGGCCTCCGGATTCTCGGGCGGGGTGCACTGCAGAGATGAAGACTGGCCTCCGGATTCTCGGACGGGTTGCACTGCAGAGATGAAGACTGGCCTCCGGATTCTCGGACGGTGCACTGCACAGATGAAGACTGGCCTCCGGATTCTCGGGCGGTGCACGGCACAGATGAAGACTGGCCTCCGGATTCTCGGACGGTGCATTGCAGAGATGAAGACTCGCCTCCGGATTCTCGGGCGGGTTGCACTGCAGAGATGAAGACTGGCCTCCGGATTCTCGTGCGGGTTGCACTGCAGAGATGAAGACTGGCCTCCGGATTCTCGGGCGGTGCACTGCACAGATGAAGACTGGCCTCCGGATTCTCGGGCGGGTTGCACTGCAGAGATGAAGACTGGCCTCCGGATTCTCGGACGGTGCACTGCAGAGATGAAGATTGGCCTCCGGATTCTCGGGCGGGTTGCACTGCAGAGATGAAGACTGGCCTCCGGATTCTCGGGCGGGTTGCACTGCAGAGATGAAGACTGGCCTCCGGATTCTCGGGCGGTGCACTGCAGAGATGAAGACTGGCCTCCGGATTCTCGGGCGGGTTGCACTGCAGAGATGAAGACTGGCCTCCGGATTCTCGGACGGTGCACTGCAGAGATGAAGATTGGCCTCCGGATTCTCGGACGGTGCACTGCACAGATGAAGACCTCCAACTCCTCCCCACTCTCTCCTACCGCCTCTTGTCCAACTCTCCACCCTGCACCGGGCTGTCCTTCCAAATCCTCCCCACCCTCTCCTACCGCCTCCTGTCCAACTCTCCACCCTGCACCGGGCTGTCCTTCCAAATCTTCCCCACCCTCTCCTACCGCCTCCATTCCAACTCTCCACCCTGCACCGGGCTGTCCTTCCAAATCTTCCCCACCCTCTCCTACCGCCTCCTGTCCAACTCTCCACCCTGCACCGGGCTGTCCTTCCAAATCCTCCCCACCCTCTCCTACCGCCTCTTGTCCAACTCTCCACCCTGCACCGGGCTGTCCTTCCAACTCCACCCCACTCTCTCCTACCGCCTCTTGTCCAACTCTCCACCCTGCACCGGGCTGTCCTTCCAAATCCTCCCCACTCTCTCCTACCGCCTCCTGTCCAACTCTCCACCCTGCACCGGGCTGTCCTTCCAAATCCTCCCCACCCTCTCCTACCGCCTCTTGTCCAACTCTCCACCCTGCACCGGGCTGTCCTTCCAAATCCTCCTCACCCTCTCCTACCGCCTCTTGTCCAACTCTCCACCCTGCACCGGGCTGTCCTTCCAACACCACGCCACCCTCTCCTACCGCCTCCTGTCCAACTCTCCACTGCACCGGGCTGCCCTTCCAACTCCTCCCCACCCTCTCCTACCGCCTCCTGTCCAACTCTCCACCCTGCACCGGGCTGTCCTTCCAAATCCTCCCCACCCTCTCCTACCGCCTCCTGTCCAACTCTCCACCCTGCACCGGGCTGTCCTTCCAACTCCTCCCCACCCTCTCCTACCGCCTCCTGTCCAACTCTCCACCCTGCACCGGGCTGTCCTTCCAAATCCTCCCCACCCTCTCCTACCGCCTCTTGTCCAACTCTCCACCCTGCACCGGGCTGTCCTTCCAACTCCTCCCCACTCTCTCCTACCGCCTCTTGTCCAACTCTCCACCCTGCACCGGGCTGTCCTTCCAAATCCTCCCCACTCTCTCCTACCGCCTCCTGTCCAACTCTCCACCCTGCACCGGGCTGTCCTTCCAAATCCTCCCCACCCTCTCCTACCGCCTCTTGTCCAACTCTCCACCCTGCACCGGGCTGTCCTTCCAAATCCTCCCCACCCTCTCCTACCGCCTCCTGTCCAACTCTCCACCCTGCACCGGGCTGTCCTTCCAAATCCTCCCCACCCTCTCCTACCGCCTCCTGTCCAACTCTCCACCCTGCACCGGGCTGTCCTTCCAAATCCTCCCCACCCTCTCCTACCGCCTCTTGTCCAACTCTCCACTGCACCGGGCTGTCCTTCCAAATCCTCCCCACTCTCTCCTACCGCCTCTTGTCCAACTCTCCACCCTGCACCGGGCTGTCCTTCCAAATCCTCCCCACCCTCTCCTACCACCTCCTGTCCAACTCTCCACCCTGCACCGGGCTGTCCTTCCAAATCCTCCCCACCCTCTCCTACCGCCTCTTGTCCAACTCTCCACACTGCACCGGGCTGTCCTTCCAAATCCACCCCACCCTCTCCTACCGCCTCCTGTCCAACTCTCCACCCTGCACCGGGCTGTCCTTCCAACTCCTCCCCACCCTCTCCTACCGCCTCTTGTCCAACTCTCCACCCTGCACCGGGCTGTCCTTCCAACTCCTCCCCACCCTCTCCTACCGCCTCTTGTCCAACTCTCCACCCTGCACCGGGCTGTCCTTCCAAATCCTCCCCACTCTCTCCTACTGCCTCTTGTCCAACTCTCCACCCTGCACCGGGCTGTCCTTCCAAATCCTCCCCACTCTCTCCTACCGCCTCCTGTCCAACTCTCCACCCTGCACCGGGCTGTCCTTCCAAATCCTCCCCACCCTCTCCTACCGCCTCTTGTCCAACTCTCCACCCTGCACCGGGCTGTCCTTCCAAATCCTCCCCACCCTCTCCTACCGCCTCTTGTCCAACTCTCCACCCTGCACCGGGCTGTCCTTCCAAATCCTCCCCACCCTCTCCTACCGCCTCCTGTCCAACTCTCCACCCTGCACCGGGCTGTCCTTCCAAATCCTCCCCACCCTCTCCTACCGCCTCCTGTCCAACTCTCCACCCTGCACCGGGCTGTCCTTCCAAATCCTCCCCACTCTCTCCTACCGCCTCTTGTCCAACTCTCCACTGCACCGGGCTGTCCTTCCAAATCCTCCCCACCCTCTCCTACCGCCTCCTGTCCAACTCTCCACCCTGCACCGGGCTGTCCTTCCAACTCCTCCCCACTCTCTCCTACCGCCTCCTGTCCAACTCTCCACCCTGCACCGGGCTGTCCTTCCAAATCCTCCCCACCCTCTCCTACCGCCTCTTGTCCAACTCTCCACCCTGCACCGGGCTGTCCTTCCAAATCCTCCCCACCCTCTCCTACCGCCTCCTGTCCAACTCTCCACTGCACCGGGCTGTCCTTCCAAATCCTCCCCACCCTCTCCTACCGCCTCCTGTCCAACTCTCCACCCTGCACCGGGCTGTCCTTCCAACTCCACCCCACTGTCTCCTACCGCCTCTTGTCCAACTCTCCACCCTGCACCGGGCTGTCCTTCCAACTCCTCCCCACTCTCTCCTACCGCCTCCATTCCAACTCTCCACCCTGCACCGGGCTGTCCTTCCAAATCCTCCCCACCCTCTCCTACCGCCTCTTGTCCAACTCTCCACCCTGCACCGGGCTGTCCTTCCAAATCCTCCCACCCTCTCCTACCGCCTCTTGTCCAACTCTCCACCCTGCACCGGGCTGTCCTTCCAACACCACGCCACTCTCTCCTACCGCCTCTTGTCCAACTCTCCACCCTGCACCGGGCTGTCCTTCCAAATCCTCCCCACCCTCTCCTACCGCCTCTTGTCCAACTCTCCACCCTGCACCGGCTGTCCTTCCAACTCCTCCCCACCCTCTCCTACCGCCTCTTGTCCCACTCTCCACCCGGCACCGGGATGTCCTTCCAAATCCTCCCCACCCTCTCCTACCGCCTCCTGTCCAACTCTCCACTGCACCGGGCTGTCCTTCCAAATCCTCCCCACCCTCTCCTACCGCCTCCTGTCCAACTCTCCACCCTGCACCGGGCTGTCCTTCCAACTCCACCCCACTGTCTCCTACCGCCTCTTGTCCAACTCTCCACTGCACCGGGCTGTCCTTCCAACTCCTCCCCACCCTCTCCTACCGCCTCTTGTCCAACTCTCCACCCTGCACCGGGATGTCCTTCCAAATCCTCCCCACCCTCTCCTACCGCCTCCTGTCCAACTCTCCACCCTGCACCGGGCTGTCCTTCCAAATCCTCCCCACCCTCTCCTACCGCCTCTTGTCCAACTCTCCACCCTGCACCGGGCTGTCCTTCCAAATCCTCCTCACCCTCTCCTACCGCTTCTTGTCCAACTCTCCACCCTGCACCGGGCTGTCCTTCCAAATCCTCCCCACCCGCTCCTACCGCCTCTAGTCCAACTCTCCACCCTGCACCGGCTGTCCTTCCAAATCCTCCCCACCCTCTCCTACCGCCTCCTGTCCAACTCTCCACCCTGCACCGGGATGTCCTTCCAAATCCTCCCCACCCTCTCCTACCGCCTCCTGTCCAACTCTCCACCCTGCACCGGGCTGTCCTTCCAACTCCTCCCCACCCTCTCCTACCGCCTCCATTCCAACTCTCCACCCTGCACCGGGCTGTCCTTCCAAATCCTCCCCACTCTCTCCTACCGCCTCCTGTCCAACTCTCCACCCTGCACCGGGCTGTCCTTCCAAATCCTCCCCACTCTCTCCTACCGCCTCCTGTCCAACTCTCCCCCCTGCACCGGGCTGTCCTTCCAACTCCTCCCCACCCTCTCCTACCGCCTCTTGTCCAACTCTCCCCTGCACCGGGCTGTCCTTCCAAATCCTCCCCACCCTCTCCTACCGCCTCTTGTCCAACTCTCCACCCTGCACCGGGCTGTCCTTCCAACTCCTCCCCACCCTCTCCTACCGCCTCCTGTCCAACTCTCCACCCTGCACCGGGATGTCCTTCCAAATCCTCCCCACCCTCTCCTACCGCCTCCTGTCCAACTCTCCACCCTGCACCGGGCTGTCCTTCCAACTCCTCCCCACTCTCTCCTACCGCCTCTTGTCCAACTCTCCACCCTGCACCGGGCTGTCCTTCCAAATCCTCCCCACCCTCTCCTACCGCCTCTTGTCCAACTCTCCACTGCACCGGGCTGTCCTTCCAAATCCACCCCACTCTCTCCTACCGCCTCTTGTCCAACTCTCCACCCTGCACCGGGCTGTCCTTCCAACTCCTCCCCACCCTCTCCTACCGCCTCTTGTCCAACTCTCCACCCTGCACCGGGCTGTCCTTCCAAATCCTCCCCACCCTCTCCTACCGCCTCCTGTCCAACTCTCCACCCTTCACCGGGCTGTCCTTCCAAATCCTCCCCACTCTCTCCTACCGCCTCCTGTCCAACTCTCCACCCTGCACCGGGCTGTCCTTCCAAATCCACCCCACTCTCTCCTACCGCCTCTTGTCCAACTCTCCACCCTGCACCGGGCTGTCCTTCCAAATCCTCCCCACTCTCTCCTACCGCCTCTTGTCCAACTCTCCACCCTGCACCGGGCTGTCCTTCCAACTCCACCCCACCCTCTCCTACCGCCTCCTGTCCAACTCTCCACCCTGCACCGGGCTGTCCTTCCAAATCCTCCCCACCCTCTCCTACCGCCTCTTGTCCAACTCTCCACCCTGCACCGGGCTGTCCTTCCAAATCCTCCCCACCCTCTCCTACCGCCTCCTGTCCAACTCTCCACCCTGCACCGGGCTGTCCTTCCAACTCCTCCCCACTCTCTCCTACCGCCTCTTGTCCAACTCTCCACCCTGCACCGGGCTGTCCTTCCAAATCCTCCCCACTCTCTCCTACCGCCTCTTGTCCAACTCTCCACCCTGCACCGGGCTGTCCTTCCAAATCCTCCCCACCCTCTCCTACCGCCTCTTGTCCAACTCTCCACTTCACCGGGCTGTCCTTCCAAATCCTCCCCACCCTCTCCTACCGCCTCCTGTCCAACTCTCCACCCTGCACCGGGCTGTCCTTCCAAATCCTCCCCACCCTCTCCTACCGCCTCTTGTCCAACTCTCCACCCTGCACCGGGCTGTCCTTCCAACTCCACCCCACCCTCTCCTACCGCCTCCTGTCCAACTCTCCACTGCACCGGGCTGTCCTTCCAACTCCACCCCACCCTCTCCTACCGCCTCTTGTCCAACTCTCCACTGCACCGGGCTGTCCTTCCAAATCCTCCCCACTCTCTCCTACCGCCTCCTGTCCAACTCTCCACCCTGCACCGGGCTGTCCTTCCAACTCCTCCCCACCCTCTCCTACCGCCTCCTGTCCAACTCTCCACTGCACCGGGCTGTCCTTCCAAATCCTCCCCACCCTCTCCTACCGCCTCTTGTCCAACTCTCCACCCTGCACCGGGCTGTCCTTCCAAATCCTCCCCACCCTCTCCTACCGCCTCTTGTCCAACTCTCCACCTGCACCGGGCTGTCCTTCCAAATCCTCCCCACTCTCTCCTACCGCTCCTGTCGAACTCTCCACCCTGCACCGGGCTGTCCTTCCAAATCCTCCCCACCCTCTCCTACCGCCTCTTGTCCAACTCTCCACCCTGCACCGGGCTGTCCTTCCAACTCCTCCCCACTCTCTCCTACCGCCTCCTGTCCAACTCTCCACCCTGCACCGGGCTGTCCTTCCAAATCCTCCCCACCCTCTCCTACCGCCTCTTGTCCAACTCTCCACCCTGCACCGGGCTGTCCTTCCAAATCCTCCCCACTCTCTCCTACCGCCTCTTGTCCAACTCTCCACCCTGCACCGGGCTGTCCTTCCAAATCCTCCCCACTCTCTCCTACCGCCTCCTGTCCAACTCTCCACCCTGCACCGGGCTGTCCTTCCAAATCCTCCCCACCCTCTCCTACCGCCTCCTGTCCAACTCTCCTCCCTGCACCGGGCTGTCCTTCCAAATCCTCTCCACCCTCTCCTACCGCCTCTTGTCCAACTCTCCACCCTGCACCGGGCTGTCCTTCCAAATCCTCCCCACCCTCTCCTACCGCCTCTTGTCCAACTCTCCACCTGCACCGGGCTGTCCTTCCAAATCCTCCTCACCCTCTCCTACCGCCTCTTGTCCAACTCTCACCCTGCACCGGGCTGTCCTTCCAAATCTCCCCACCCTCTCCTACCGCCTCCTGTCCAACTCTCCACCCTGCACCGGGCTGTCCTTCCAAATCCTCCCCACCCTCTCCTACCGCCTCCTGTCCAACTCTCCACCCTGCACCGGGCTGTCCTTCCAAATCCTCCCCACCCTCTCCTACCGCCTCTTGTCCAACTCTCCACCCTCAACCCGGCTGTCCTTCCAAATCCTCCCCACTCTTTCCTACCGCCTCCTGTCCAACTCTCCACCCTGCACCGGGCTGTCCTTCCAAATCCTCCCCACCCTCTCCTACCGCCTCTTGTCCAACTCTCCACCCTGCACCGGGCTGTCCTTCCAAATCCTCCCCACCCTCTCCTACCGCCTCTTGTCCAACTCTCCACCCTGCACCGGGCTGTCCTTCCAAATCCTCCCCACCCTCTCCTACCGCCTCCTGTCCAACTCTCCACCCTGCACCGGGCTGTCCTTCCAACTCCACCCCACTCTCTCCTACCGCCTCTTGTCCAACTCTCCACCCTGCACCGGGCTGTCCTTCCAACTCCTCCCCACCCTCTCCTACCGCCTCTTGTCCAACTCTCCACCCTGCACCGGGCTGTCCTTCCAAATCCACCCCACTCTCTCCTACCGCCTCCTGTCCAACTCTCCACCCTGCACCGGGCTGTCCTTCCAAATCCTCCCCACCCTCTCCTACCGCCTCTTGTCCAACTCTCCACTGCACCGGGCTGTCCTTCCAAATCCTCCCCACCCTCTCCTACCGCCTCTTGTCCAACTCTCCACCTGCACCGGGCTGTCCTTCCAACTCCTCCCACTCTCTCCTACCGCCTCTTGTCCAACTCTCCACCCTGCACCGGGCTGTCCTTCCAAATCCTCCCCACTCTCTCCTACCGCCTCTTGTCCAACTCTCCACCCTGCACCGGGCTGTCCTTCCAACTCCTCCCCACCCTCTCCTACCGCCTCCTGTCCAACTCTCCACCCTGCACCGGGCTGTCCTTCCAACTCCTCCCCACCCTCTCCTACCGCCTCCATTCCAACTCTCCACCCTGCACCGGGCTGTCCTTCCAAATCCTCCCCACTCTCTCCTACCGCCTCTTGTCCAACTCTCCACTGCACCGGGCTGTCCTTCCAAATCCTCCCCACCCTCTCCTACCGCCTCCTGTCCAACTCTCCACCCTGCACCGGGCTGTCCTTCCAAATCCTCTCCACCCTCTCCTACCGCCTCCTGTCCAACTCTCCACCCTGCACCGGGCTGTCCTTCCAAATCCTCCCCACCCTCTCCTACCGCCTCTTGTCCAACTCTCCACCCTGCACCGGGCTGTCCTTCCAACTCCACCCCACCCTCTCCTACCGCCTCCTGTCCAACTCACCACTGCACCGGGCTGTCCTTCCAAATCCTCCCCACCCTCTCCTACCGCCTCCTGTCCAACTCTCCACCCTGCACCGGGCTCTCCTTCCAAATCCTCCCCACCCTCTCCTACCGCCTCTTGTCCAACTCTCCACCCTGCACCGGGCTGTCCTTCCAAATCCTCCCCACCCTCTCTACCGCCTCTTGTCCAACTCTCCACCCTGCACCGGGATGTCCTTCCAAATCCTCCCCACCCTCTCCTACCGCCTCTTGTCCAACTCTCCACTGCACCGGGCTGTCCTTCCAAATCCTCCCCACCCTCTCCTACCGCCTCTTGTCCAACTCTCCACCCTGCACCGGGCTGTCCTTCCAAATCCTCCCCACCCTCTCCTACCGCCTCTTGTCCAACTCTCCACCCTGCACCGGGCTGTCCTTCCAAATCCTCCCCACCCTCTCCTACCGCCTCCTGTCCAACTCTCCACCCTGCACCGGGCTGTCCTTCCAAATCCTCCCCACCCTCTCCTACCGCCTCCTGTCCAACTCTCCACCCTGCACCGGGCTGTCCTTCCAAATCCTCCCCACCCTCTCCTACTGCCTCCTGTCCAACTCTCCACCCTGCACCGGGCTGTCCTTCCAAATCCTCCCCACTCTCTCCTACCGCCTCCATTCCAACTCTCCACTGCACCGGGCTGTCCTTCCAACTCCACCGCACTCTCTCCTACCGCCTCCTGTCCAACTCTCCACCCTGCACCGGGCTGTCCTTCCAAATCCTCCCCACCCTCTCCTACTGCCTCTGTCCAACTCTCCACCTGCACCGGCTGTCCTTCCAAATCCTCCCCACCCTCTCCTACCGCCTCCTGTCCAACTCTCCACCCTGCACCGGGCTGTCCTTCCAAATCCACCCCACTCTCTCCTACCGCCTCTTGTCCAACTCTCCACCCTGCACCGGGATGTCCTTCCAACTCCTCCCCACCCTCTCCTACCGCCTCTTGTCCAACTCTCCACCCTGCACCGGGCTGTCCTTCCAAATCCTCCCCACCCTCTCCTACTGCCTCCTGTCCAACTCTCCACCCTGCACCGGCTGTCCTTCCAAATCCTCCCCACCCTCTCCTACAGCCTCCTGTCCAACTCTCCACCCAGCACCGGCTGTCCTTCCAAATCCTCCCCACCCTCTCCTACTGCCTCCTGTCCAACTCTCCACCCTGCACCGGCTGTCCTTCCAAATCCTCCCCACCCTCTCCTACCGCCTCTTGTCCAACTCTCCACCCTGCACCGGGATGTCCTTCCAAATCCTCCCCACCCTCTCCTACCCCCACATGTCCAACTCTCCACCCTGCACCGGGCTGTCCTTCCAAATCCTCCCCACCCTCTCCTACTGCCTCCTGTCCAACTCTCCACCCTGCACCGGCTGTCCTTCCAAATCCTCCCCACCCTCTCCTACCGCCTCCTGTCCAACTCTCCACCCTGCACCGGGCTGTCCTTCCAAATCCTCCCCACCCTCTCCTACCGCCTCCTGTCCAACTCTCCACCCTGCACCGGGCTGTCCTTCCAAATCCTCCCCACTCTCTCCTACCGCCTCTTGTCCAACTCTCCACCCTGCACCGGGCTGTCCTTCCAACACCACGCCACTCTCTCCTACCGCCTCCTGTCCAACTCTCCACCCTGCACCGGGCTGTCCTTCCAAATCCTCCCCACCCTCTCCTATTGCCTCTTGTCCAACTCTCCACCCTGCACCGGGCTGTCCTTCCAACTCCTCCCCACTCTCTCCTACCGCCTCTTGTCCAACTCTCCACCCTGCACCGGGCTGTCCTTCCAACTCCACCCCACTCTCTCCTACCGCCTCCATTCCAACTTTCCACCCTGCACCGGGCTGTCCTTCCAACTCCACCCCACTCTCTCCTACCGCCTCCATTCCAACTTTCCACCCTGCACCGGGCTGTCCTCTGGTCTGCTTACCATCACACACTCGGCCACCTCACAACCTTTCTTTTCGACCTTTCACCTACAACCTCCCGGCAAAATCCCTATCCCACTGCACATCAAGAGGCCAAAACACGATCATAGTGGACTTAAACAGGCCAAAATACGATCTTCTGCGCTTCAAAAGGCCTAAAATACGAAGCGTTGCGCCTCAAATATGGCCGAACCATGAACCGCTGTGCCTAAAGTGGGAAAATTCTAGTTACTTTTGTGTCACACTGGAAATAAGCTTGGCTTGTCTGTATGTATTTACTAATAATGATCACTGGGTCTTTTTCTTCCGCAGATAGAAACCCTTGAATTTTCTATAGATCAAATATATTCCATCAGATATTGAGTTGCTGCATTCTCTGCAAATCTCAGTGGCAACACCGATTAGCTTGTATGGCCTTCGGAGCTCAAATGTAATTTCCAGACTGTTTAATGCATTGCACGATGACATGCCTCCAAGTCATTTGTGTAATTCCATCAAAATCGGAACAGTCGCTTTGGAATTTTCTTCTCTAAAGAAGCAAATTCATCATCTCTTCATGTCAGTCATTCAACCCGCTTTTAACTCAGTCAAATGAGCTGTAAGAGGAGAAAAACATTAAAACAACGGTGGGAATAGATGCCAAAGAGAACTTAATTTTGGCCTACTTGCATCCGCGCCTTCAGCTCAGCATTGGAAAGACTTCTAAAAGGAAGTACATGTCGCAATACATTTTATTTTAATCCTTTGTCGATTTAATTCCATCTCCTACTCTTTCCACTCAACTTTTTCTTCCTGAAGGGAACTTCTTTCATAATGTTTTGGGAAACCAAGTCTCAGATTATCAACTGATGAGTTAAAAAATGTACTTTACACGTGAGCACCGCAGCTATCAGACTCATAACAGTCAACATCAGTTTGGTCATTGAATTGAACAGGAATTATGCAGTCGAGAGATCTCGACTTTATGCGCGACGACAGATAGCTGTTATTTCTATTCATGGCTGAACTATCATGGGTTAAAAATACTTGTGATATGGGTCATAGCTGTCGATGAACGAGTAGCCTACTGTTATTGACATGATCATGTTGAAAACAGATTGTCTCATAAAGAATTAAAATGGGTAAACGTAAATTACAAGTCGCTTCCAAATTCGACAAACTTTATATGTTTAGAAAGCTCATGCATGTTCTGAAATTGCTCATGTGAAAATTTCATAAGTGGAATAAGTAGAATAAATCCACTTTTAGAGAACATAATTGCGAATTTTGGATGTATGTCCGATAGAAGTGGATATTACTGGCATTCTAATCCAATGAAGATGAAATCTATGGCGATGTCTAAAACAATGATTCTTAGAAATGATTATCTATGTTCTTGACATGGATATCCAAGAAGTGCTACTCTAACATTTTGACTATTACTCAATTTCTATGGAGATTTGACATAGAGAGCTTCTTCTGGATAATAATGCCGCAAACGGCATTAGTGTCAGCTGATTGATGTACATAGAAATCGACATGATTTGAACTTCATTGGATCCAGCGGGCAAGAGAATCGTAGAAATCCTCGTCCGCCTCGCCGCCTCGGATTTCTACATTCATGGATGAATGCTTTCAGAATTCCTGTGGTACAACTTTCGCATTTCATAGTAAATCTCACTTCCGCTTGTGTCGTCCCCTCAAGAAAACCTTAGCTGCTAAAAATATGTAGTCTATTTGGTAAAAGATATTTACAATTCCGAGCTTTCGCGAGCCGGCTCGCATTCTCAAGGTTTGGCAGGAGTGAGGGCACGTTCAACGTCTGGTTATTTCATGTCTTCCATTGTGTGCTGGTCTTTGTTCTTCAATATGATTGGCTTCTGACAGTTTCTTCTCTATCGGTGATCTGTATCTGTCAATAATCTCTAGCTGGAAGCACAGAATTAGATTGTTTAATCGTATCACTTTGCTAGAAGTGCAAACTGATTCAAACAGATGGCACATGCAGGAACTTAATAAGTCGGCAAAAAGAAATTTTTAATACCTTACAGAGATAGGAAAAATAGTCGTGCGTCGCTTGCGGATTGCTGTGAATCCCTTCAAAATGCTCCGATCGCCACGATTCCTTCAGATTCGAAGAATTCAGATCATTGCACAAAAGTTCTCTCGATAATGTTGGGTCTTCCGATCATTTAAAAAAAAGTTAGCAGACGCATGAAAAAACGTTCACAAACTGCTCTGTAGAACTTGACATCGTCTGTGGCTCTTTGCAGTGTGATCCGGTTGATAACAGTCACTGAAACTTTGCACAATTTGGCGTGCTTAATGTTGAACTGCTGCTCATTGTTCGATTGCTATGGTATTTAGTCAGGAGATTGGTATAATGGTATTTCATAGGCATTGCATCTTCCGATACTTCCTTTCTAGTCAAACAGAAGAAGAAACGACCTGTCTAATTCTGTGGCTGGAAGTCTGTGATCGCCAGATGTCCATGATGGTATTGTCTTGCGTGCTGTGCCATGCGCTATCCATGCTGTTATTTGATAGGCTGCGCTTGCGTCCAACTTTCGCATTTGGTGTATTGAGCAAAATCGTTGCTTAGGACCTCAACTACTTCAGTTGAAAGTAGTAGGCTTACAAGCAAGCGAACTGAAAAATGAGGAAATGATTAAGCGCGCTTCATGCCTGTAACTGTCCCCACATTTGTTTCTATCAAACTTGTCATTATACTTCGTCATTACATCTCTGCACTGCTAGATAATGTGCTGGCGGTGTTGGACACCTGGGACTTCACATGGATTGCATATCTGTTTTGCAGACAGTCCAACAATGATTATTTATGGTCCATCACTTCGTTCAATTGTCATCCATTGTTGTTAATAAGATGTCTGCATAAATACCAGTATAGAAAATATTACAATAACGAATCTATTTCCAGCATATTATTTACCGACGTGTCTCCATAACTGACACAATTTAAATGAATTAATTTTTCAATTTCAAATGAGCTGTCAGCCGTTACGCGACTATACACTGGTCAGCGTTCAGCAGAAAAATTCTATAGTTAATGTAGAGAGTGCAATTTATTTTATAATTGTGAATGACGGATTTTATTGATGTTAACATTAATAGGCCTAATACAAATGTGATGTTACCATAAAGAGCTGTATGAATGCAGTTGTAAATGTATAAACAGCTAAGCATTAGTTATGATAGACGGGTAGGCCTAATGATATTAAAACTGATATCATTTTGACAATTAATTAATGAAAATCAATATAAATGTAGACGTACAACTCTTATTGCTGAATATGTCTATATCTAGTCAATGCAATAAAAAATTTAACATTTTTATGTTAATAATCCATTGACATAGATTTTAGCATTGAAACTGTTTAACATTAGATATTTAACATTACTTTTTTACCATCACTTTTAGCTAATGTCGTTGATAAGTTACACTTCTATGCCAAAGATATTCATTTCATGGATATCTTTGTTACATATCTCTGTAAATCTATGGCCTGATTCATAGATGTGATCTGCTTTGAATGTAATTTCTATGGTTGATCGCGATATCTATATTCAACAATAACATTGCTATAATCTTGTAATGATGCGCAGGAGTACGAAGAATTCATATTTTTGCATAACTTGTAATTTACAAACATGTTTTACAATGCACGTATTTCAAGGTAAAGTCGTGACCAGTTTGTAATAACTCATCTGGATAAATTTTGTAAAAACTAGCCTCCACTGTCTGCATCATCAGCAGACATGTGCAGAATGCCGACTTGAAAAAGCAGGAAACTCAGGATGCGATGCATCTGCTCTACAGGTCAAAATTTGCCTTTGCCGCTTCAATCAAACCTAAAAACATGCCTGTATTGTCAAAATACATCTTTGTGCAGGAATGTGAGCGGAAATTGAATGATGCGAACCTTGTACAATATTACAACTTGGCATTGTGAAACAATGATATCGGAAAGACGGCTTTATGTCAGATCACTAAATAACTTTACTTTTTCGACCCACTTGCGTGTTGCGCATAACATAGTCCTTTGTAACTTCGCTGCTATTATCGTACTCCGGTCTCAAGTTTGTTAGAACTACAAAAGGACTGAAAGCAATTGCTTAGCCTGACATTTAGTTAGAAAGTATTGAAATAACTATCTAATAAAAACCTACAATTTGCAGCACATTGAGGAGACGTTTGCTAACTTTCCACCTCAATAGGTTGCATGTCTTCCGTTTGAATTTTTCAATACAAAGCAGAAGTATTAGCGTCCGTAGATGTATCCGTATTTTGAGTGCATTCAGAGCAGCATTGTCTTCGCGATACTTTCACAGAATTCATTCATTTCACGGTCCGTGAGATGTGACGGCTGAACAGGCCATGCGACCGGACAGCATCGCCTCAAAGTTGCAATCAATGATCACTTCTTAAATGATACTTCTGTCGGATGATCTCATAGATTGCATAAGGTTGGATGAGGATGAACAATGGGTTGTGACAAAATTTTACAATTTCTAAGTCGGACTATTTAGGAAAATGATACAAAAATGTTGTACAAGATGCGAAGAAATTGTAGAACATTTTCAGGAAGAATACATTGTAAAGATTATTCTGTCATCTTCGCTCAGTGAGAAGATTAAGGTTTTAATGATCATTTAGAATGATGAAAGCGACGGAAGAATTCTTTCCAGATTCATTCCATACCGGCCGCTACGAAGTGTTATTAAGTCAATTATTGTGTTGATTGATATTACCAAGAATAAATGAAGTCAGTAGTCACTGTAAACTCTAGGGCACGAAATTTAGGCATCAATTCTAACCAACACAAGGCACGAAGTTCATAGTGCCGAATTAGTACCCACTGATTTTTCTTTCGATTTCATTGGATAAACAAATATTTGGTTTGGTGCCTATTAGTGCCTAGTGGCGCCTACTGGTGCCTCGAGACACTAGAAAGGCACTAACTAGGCACTAACTGGCACGAAATTTCGGCTTCGTTCCTGAATTAGTGCCCCACAGTTTACAGTGTATATGTGTGAAGTTGGCAGCGGAACCATTATTTGTCACAGTGAAATTCTTTTCGAAGCAACTTCTACTTCATCAATTTCAGCCTCCTAATATTTAATATGGGCTCAGATTCCACAAAATGGCAGTCATGTTTGAAAACTTCCAGTTTAAAGATAAAAGTGGTTCCTCTATGAAGTTAGCGGAAACAATCACTTAGTCTCGCTGATAGGCGGAGTAAATCAGTTTTATTTTGTCACAATCTGATCCTATTTGTTGCGCTGATCACAAATCTATGCTTCATTTTTCACACCAATGCAGTTCAAAGCGGTAATATTCACTCATATTGTATGTAAGTGTTTATTTGATCAAATGAAAATCAATAAATTACATTGACATGACAGGGCACTATGAGATGGCAAAAACCGATTCAGGCAGTGATTAGTGTCCTCGAACTTCTTGAAAAGAGACAAAGAGATGCTCGTTCGTCTTACATCTAATGGTTCAAGACACATTTCATTGCAGCCTTTTCCACATATGATACGATGTGCTCGCCTCAGAAGTTTCTCAATATTGTCACTCAGATTGGCAGGCAGACAGATGAACAGAGGCGCGCAATACTCGAGCAATGGTCTCAGCAGACCTTTGTAAACAATAAATAGCTCTGCCTTGGACAGAAAAGATTTTAGAACTCGAAGGCAATGCGTTCTTTGAACAAAAATTCTAGTGATTTATCAAAATGGGCTTTCCACGACAAATTACTCGCCACCAAGAACACCCAAGTTCGTTTGACTATCAACAAAGTATTATATAATATACTGTAATATAATTATATATAGTATTAAGCTTATATAGCATGCGATAATATTAATGATATCGCAACATATTCATATATGTGTGTGAAGTTGGCGGAACTGCCAAACGGAACCATTATTATGGCGTGATTCTATTCGAAACAGGTATTAGTCTGTCAATTTCAGCCTCCTGAAAATTAACATGAGCCCAGATTCCACAAATTGGCAATCGTTATTGAAAACTTCTGCTTTGAATATAAAAGTGGTTCCGCTGACTTCACACACGTGTCTTTGCCTTTGTGCATGTTCTGCTGCTCCGGTCAGCATTCTGATCAAAAACGCAAAATTGAATTAATTCTAAATTAATACACTCTGATCAACGAGTGTCAGATTACTTCATTTGGTAAAGCAAATCGGTGCGCAAAGGTTTCTGATTTTGATCCTAGCTTATACACTTCAGCTAATAGTCCTCAATTGAAAACGCATTGTTCGGAGTATCTCTTGTGACACTTACTGTAGATTTTCGATTGTCATAATCCCAATTAGGAGATCAACTGGTTTCTATTATTTCTTGGACTTCTACATTATTGTTTCAAGGTACATTCGTGTTTTGGATATCATTCATGTGTTAGATATTGTTCTTCAGGATTTCTTAATGGCACAAATGAATATTTTTTTATAGTGAGCACCATCTTCTAAAAAAGCAGTTATTGCAATTCTGGCCGATTTTGTAACAAAATCGCTATCCATTTGATGATGTACGATTTTGTCTATGCACTAATATTCGATCAAAATTTTTCTCTGGGTTTGACATCATTCAATTTTAATTATTTTGATCCGCAACAAATTTGTTAATCTAAGACCGGTTGCTAGTTCTGATCTGCCTAACATCTTCAAAATTGACTTGAAAAGTGACTCAATTATTTCAATAAACCCTTGAACAGCAATTGAAACGCCGCACATTCCTTTAAATATGTTATTAGTTAATTGTACAACGCTAATTTACTCAAATTATTACTTAACCGCACTAAAATTAATATTGACTCAACATTGTCTGAAAGTTGCAATA
Source organism: Prostheceraeus crozeri (assembly GCA_907163375.1). Lineage (NCBI taxonomy): Eukaryota > Metazoa > Platyhelminthes > Polycladida > Euryleptidae > Prostheceraeus > Prostheceraeus crozeri. The sequence goes on along the minus strand of CAJQUW010014573.1, from coordinate 39,567 downwards.
AACATCATATTCAACCCATCCAGCGTTCATGATAAAGGGTCTGACTACATTAATCATGGTCGCAATTTTGAACCAGGGATACGGAGTCTTATCATTTTGATAGGACTCCACTTCGACTCCGGGTGTCAAGTATACAAAACCTTTTTTGAAAAATTAACTGATAACCTACATCATAGATCATTATAGGCTTACCTGAACCTATTTTTAGGGATACTGTATCAATTATCGATCATTTTCGATGAAAGTTGATCAAATGTCGCTTTCAGCTGAATGTATACGACTCGGCTCCTCCCATCTTCTTGATGTGTGCTTCACACGGTTTTTCTCCAGTCTCTTGCCTACCAGGCAGGAAAATCCCCATCCTTCTCAAAAAATATGAGTACACTTTCTATTTTAATATGAGCTTTAGAGGAGCCATCACACACGATTAACGTGAGGGTTAAAGGCAATGTTCTCAAACAAACTAGTATTTCATTTTTGTCTCTGATGTAATCTTTAACCGCGTAGGTGTGATTGAGGCTAGGAAGGCTTGTCTTCTCTACTAAATCACCGAGTGAAAAAGACAATCCTTTTTTCACTATCACGGGTCACGCCCGTTCCCTTCAACACCTCACCAGCCCAGGCCGGCTCAACCGGTGATAACCGCTGTTTTACGCGTAATTTCGGAACTTCCCCAAACATCCGTATTTAGGGACATTCTATTCTTCTACCCGCGTACATACGCGCTGCACTAAGAGTCAGAAATCACTTGATCTGATGCTGTTAAAACATGGAGAATGTTTATGAATACGCGTGGGCGAGCGTTTATAGTTCGCGCGTCGTCTACGGTTGTCTGCGTTGCCGATTGAACCACGGATGAACCGCTAAGCATGTTCTGTCTTCCCTGAGCATGAAATTGAGGTCCTATCACATTGTTTAGCCTCTGATACATGTAGACACATGAGACGAGAAGAATTTATGTCATTTAGTTTGCTATATCTAACTTTCTAAAGTTAACTTGATAACAATAGGCCTGTCTCTTTAATCCGACAAATGTCATGCTTTGGTGCTTTGTTTGAATATCTTCTCTTCCCATCAAATTCTTGAAAAACTTTTTGCATTGATTCATAGCTCCATTTATGCCACGTTCAATTAGGCCTACGCCTAATTACACATGACCCAAAACATCCGTGGGTATGCGGGATATTGCTGCAATATAAGTTAGCATAGTTGGCAGTCCTGTTATATAGACTTTGCGTCTCATGTATCTGCATGTATCAGAGGCTAAACAATGTGATAGGACCTCAATTTCATGTTCCGGGAAGACAGAACATGCTTAGCGGTCCATCCGTGGTTCAAGCGGCAGCGCAGACAACCGTAGACGACGCCCAAACTATAAACACTCGTCCGCGCGTATTCATAAACATTTCCCATGTTATAACAGCATCAGATCAAGTGATTTCTGACTCTTAGTGCAGCGCGTATGTACGCGGGTAGAAGAATAGAATGTCCTTAAATACGGATGTTTGGGAAGCTCCGTAATTGCGCGTGGCATGTCACCTAGTGTCTACACAAGATGAAAGGCTTAGCCAAATAAGCTTCTGATATCATTGTTGCTTCTTTAGCGGTCACATTTATGCATTTTCCCGTTATCCTCTTAGTGCGTGCGCACGTGTTTTCCTCGAATGAAGTGCGCTGCCACATGCGGACAAACAGTGACCATGACTGTGATAGTTCTCTGTCGAATTTGAAGTTCATACGAGCAATGGGTCCTGAGCTAGAGGCCGAAGAACTCAAATTACATATATTAGTTCCGCCTCTCCTACGCACGCCGTAGATGTCGATTTTAATAAAATGATTAAGGTCCATGATGACTATTATATACAACGTCATGACAATTAGACTAGATGTGCGACGATGAATTAATATGCCTGCATGCTCAGTATGATATTGGGCGCGTCTTTCTCTTTTACGCTAACGATTATGAGTTTTTGAATCTACATAATTCTTTATAGCTTCGATCACTGCGTAGCTTGACCAGTGTAGACATGTTTGTAGCCTTTTCAAGGCAATCATAATAAGTTTGTTCTTTATTGCTTAGAGTTGTCTTTGATGCTGTTTTCGATGTCTATGCTTTGAGTGTTTTGTGATATCTTTGGTCTGTTGTCAGTGCGCTTGAGTTTGATATCTTGTTTCCGTCGTCGGTTACGTTATAGCGCTGCTATATCTTCATCTATCTATGTAACGTAAAGCTTTCTTCAGTCATTGCTACGATCTGTGACTTTTAAATCTTTCTTCTTACGTTCTAACACTGCTACAATTTGAAATACTGTCATGAGATGCTGCTATTTGTTAAAGCCATAAACCACTTGGTAAGTTTTGCTGTATTTGACGTTTTGTGTAAAGATTGTATATACTCTTATGTATTCTGATTTTAGAAACCGTCTTCAAACGTGACAGTGTGATTAAATAAATGAAAATAAAAGACGCGCTTTCAAAGGCTTTACAATATTGTTCTGCTAATTTTGCTCCACAAAAATGCAGAATTTCTCTGAAATCTCACGGATAAGAAACAGAACGCGATTTTCTATCAGAAGTCAAGAAAAATCATTGAGGATCTTGCCAGACCCGACTGTATCATTTTCAATCTTGTAGCCCTTGTAAAACCGTGACCAAAATATGATACAAATTTGTCGCGCATTTTCAGCGCATTCTGATGAGTAGTTTAGGGGAAATCTTAATGGGTGTCAAACGTGTGACCGTTAATTCACGTGCACCTGACTGTACAAAAAAGAAGACGAGTGACTAGAATAAACTCTATTCAATTGAACAGTACTTCGTAGGTTACATGCTCACTGAAAAAATACACTGAGGACACTAACGCGCCTGTTTAAGAAAACAAAAGTTTCTATTATGCTCAGAATGGATGCTCCACTAAGAAAATGTCTCTACGATCTCATAGACCCATTCTCTGAATGTTATACAAAACAGCGAATACACAACATCAAAGACAACAGAAATCACTCTGATAGATTCCAAAACATCTTCCAAAGAGATGGAACAAAATTTCATTATCATTTCAATACAAATCACTCGCAACAATGAAATGCAAAGAAATCGAACTTGTTGCTCACGGATGTCTATGACATCTCAATATCATCCATAGACATCCCAGTTCAATGAATGAGGACAATCCTAGTAAAAAAAGGAAGGAGGGAACCGGCTCCGGTTGATTCACACGTCAATTCGGTTGCATGTATGTTAGAAGAATATCTTGATATCCCTTCCAATTGAAACGTCCGTCATCAAAAATCTACTGGAAAAGATATTTGGTTATCAATAGTTGGAGAATTAAATAGCAATTCAAGGAAACGGCAACGAAGAACTTCAGCACGATTGAAAGTGATGCAATTAAGACATAGCTTTCAACGAGTGGAAAGTTATACATCACATTAGCAAGACTAGTGGCAGTAGAATAAAATAAATGTTTCGAGTACCAACTAGGCTTCGCAAGATATCAAATCTACTTGCCTCACCAACTACTTCTTTCGATGCGGTCAAGTTTGTCAGGGAAAGTTTTGACATGTGAAAAGAGCGCATTGAGTGAGAATCATATCCTAATGACAACTTAATGGTGAACACACGAATGACTCGTCAACAGGAGGAAAAACAGGACTATTGAGGACATCTTCCATTTCAAAAGTGACTTCCGTCCATTTCGTCCACGTGTGATGGGAAACAGCACTCGATGAGGGCGTGTCTCTCTAAGGGTGCAGCAACAACAACGGAAGGACACACGAAGGGAGTTGCGACCGAAATAAGAGAAACAAGATCCTTCTCAAGTTAGTTTTGAAGACAGTCCCAAAGAAACGTGAAAGTTGATTCGCACCAAGACTGTTCAAAATGCGCCGCGCGGGAGAACATGATGATGGGCGTCGCCCTGATTCTACTCCTCTGCAGGAATGTTGGACAGCAAATACAGTACCCCCCAAGTGTCATCACTCTTCAATCATTGTAGGAATGTTGTTCAAGGAAGAATTCGAAGTGAAATTACTTCACAAAGACAGAATTTGATCGCAAGCTTCAGGGAGGGTGGGCGACAAATATGCACAGACAGAAGTCCCAACTACGTCATTAGTCTTTCTACATGTTCGGATATCTAGGTCACCTACACAGGACATGAGATAACTCGGATATCTAGGGCACCTACAGTGGACGTGAGATAACTCGGATATCTAAGTCACCTACAGAGGACATGAGATAACTCGGATATCTAGGGCACCTACAGAGGACGTGAGATAACTCGGATATCTAGGTCACCTGCAGAGGACATGAGATAACTCGGATATCTAGGGCACCTACAGAGGACGTGAGATAACTCAGATATCTAGGGCACCTACACAGGACATGAGATAACTCGGATATCTAGGGCACCTACAGTGGACATGAGATAACTCGGATATCTAGGTCACCTACAGAGGACATGAGATAACTCGGATATCTAGGTCACCTACAGAGGACATGAGATAACTCGGATATCTAGGTCACCTACAGAGGACATGAGATAACTCGGATATCTAGGTCACCTACAGAGGACGTGAGATAACTCGGATATCTAGGTCACCTACAGAGGACATGAGATAACTCGGATATCTAGGTCACCTACAGAGGACATGAGATAACTCGGATATCTAGGTCACCTACAGAGGACATGAGATAACTCGGATATCTAAGTCACCTACAGAGGACATGAGATAACTCGGATATCTAGGTCACCTACAGAGGACATGAGATAACTCGGATATCTAGGTCACCTACAGAGGACATGAGATAACTCGGATATCTAGGTCACCTACAGAGGACATGAGATAACTCGGATATCTAGGTCACCTACAGAGGACATGAGATAACTCGGATATCTAGGTCACCTACAGAGGACATGAGATAACTCGGATATCTAGGTCACCTACAGAGGACATGAGATAACGCGGATATCCAGGGCACCTACAGAGGACGTGAGATAACTCAGATATCTAGGGCACCTACACAGGACATGAGATAACTCGGATATCTAGGTCACCTACAGAGGACATGAGATGACTCGCATATCTAGGTCACCTACAGAGGACATGAGATAACTCGGATATCTAGGTCACCTACACAGGACATGAGATAACTCGGATATCTAGGTCACCTACACAGGACATGAGATGACTCGCATATCTAGGTCACCTACACAGGACATGAGATAACTCGCATATCTAAGTCACCTACAGTGGACATGAGATAACTCGGATATCTAAGTCACCTACAGAGGACGTGAGATAACTCGGATATCTAGGGCACCTACACAGGACATGAGATAACTCGGATATCTAAGTCACCTACAGAGGACATGAGATAACTCGGATATCTAAGTCACCTACAGAGGACATGAGATAACTCGGATATCTAGGTCACCTACACAGGACATGAGATAACTCGGATATCTAGGGCACCTACACAGGACATGAGATAACTCGGATATCTAGGTCACCTACAGAGGACATGAGATAACTCGGATATCTAGGTCACCTACAGAGGACATGAGATAACTCGGATATCTAGGTCACCTACAGAGGACATGAGATAACTTGGATATCTAAGTCACCTACAGAGGACGTGAGATAACTCGGATATCTAGGGCACCTACACAGGACATGAGATAACTCGGATATCTAGGGCACCTACACAGGACATGAGATAACTCGGATATCTAGGTCACCTACAGAGGACATGAGATAACTCGGATATCTAGGTCACCTACAGAGGACATGAGATAACTCGGATATCTAGGTCACCTACAGAGGACGTGAGATAACTCGGATATCTATGTCACCTACAAACGACATGTCTAAGATCGGCAAGAATCAAAATAACTTCAAAATGCAGCAGAATTTAACTTGTTTCCATCACCGCATCAGATCAGAATACAACCTGTTGACAACACATAGAAATTGCTTCTGTATCATTTGAGCGGCTTGGTGATCTGGAGATTTCAACATTAACAAAATCAGGCCCATTACTTCCGTTCACACGGCAATGACCTCATATTACCTCCGTTCACATGGCAGTGACCTCGCATTACCTCCGTTCACATGGCAGTGACCTCGCATTACCTCCGTTCACATGGTAGTGACCTCGCATTACCTCCGTTCACATGGCGGTGACCTCGCATTACCTCCGTTCACATGGCAGTGACCTCGCATTACCTCCGTTCACATGGTAGTGACCTCGCATTACCTCCGTTCACATGGTAGTGACCTCGTGTTACCTCCGTTCACATGGTAGTGACCTCGCATTACCTCCGTTCACATGGCAGTGATTGCGCCTTACCTCCGTTCACATGGTAGTGACCTCGCATTACCTCCGTTCACATGGTAGTGACCTCGCATTACCTCCGTTCACATGGCAGTGACCTCGCATTACCTCCGTTCACATGGTAGTGACCTCGCATTACCTCCGTTCACATGGTAGTGACCTCGTGTTACCTCCGTTCACATGGTAGTGACCTCGTGTTACCTCCGTTCACATGGCAGTGATTGCGCCTTACCTCCGTTCACATGGTAGTGACCTCGCATTACCTCCGTTCACATGGTAGTGACCTCGTGTTACCTCCGTTCACATGGCAATGACCTCGCATTTCCTCCGTTCACATGGTAGTGACCTCACATTACCTCCGTTCGCATGGTAGTGACCTCACATTACCTCCGTTCACATGGTAGTGACCTCGCATTACCTCCGTTCACATGGCAGTGACCTCGCATTACCTCCGTTCACATGGTAGTGACCTCGCATTACCTCCGTTCACATGGTAGTGACCTCGCATTACCTCCGTTCACATGGTAGTGACCTCGTGTTACCTCCGTTCACATGGCAATGACCTCGCATTTCCTCCGTTCACATGGTAGTGACCTCACATTACCTCCGTTCACATGGTAGTGACCTCGTGTTACCTCCGTTCACATGGCAATGACCTCGCATTTCCTCCGTTCACATGGTAGTGACCTCACATTACCTCCGTTCGCATGGTAGTGACCTCACATTACCGCCGTTCACATGGTAGTGACCTCGTGTTACCTCCGTTCACATGGTAGTGACCTCGCATTTCCGCCGTTCACATGGTAGTGACCTCGCATTACCTCCGTTCACATGGTAGTGACCTCGTGTTACCTCCGTTCACATGGTAGTGACCTCGTGTTACCTCCGTTCACATGGCAATGACCTCGCATTTCCTCCGTTCACATGGTAGTGACCTCACATTACCGCCGTTCACATGGTAGTGACCTCGTGTTACCTCCGTTCACATGGCAATGACCTCGCATTTCCTCCGTTCACATGGTAGTGACCTCACATTACCGCCGTTCACATGGTAGTGACCTCGTGTTACCTCCGTTCACATGGTAGTGACCTCGTGTTACCTCCGTTCGCATGGTAGTGACCTCGTGTTACCTCCGTTCACATGGTAGTGACCTCGTGTTACCTCCGTTCACATGGTAGTGACCTCGCATTTCCTCCGTTCACATGGTAGTGACCTCGTGTTACCTCCGTTCACATGGTAGTGACCTCGCATTTCCTCCGTTCACATGGGAGTGACCTCGTGTTACCTCCGTTCACATGGTAGTGACCTCGCATTTCCTCCGTTCACATGGTAGTGACCTCGCATTTCCGCCGTTCACATGGCAGTGATTCCGCCTTACCTTCGTTCACACGTTTATTTGTTCTACATTGACATTAAAATGTCATTGAAATATCTATGTGCATCTGTAATTGTTACCTCATGTCCTCTACATAGACATCTATAATAAGATCTCTGTCTGCGTGATCTGCCATAAGACATCAACTTCAGGTGTTTTTGGAGCATCACCTCATTACTTGGGCAGTAGAAGAAGTCCGAACTCGTCAGTCATGAGATTTGTGTTGGTTGACTGCAACACCAAAGACGACACAAGTCACAGTTGTACCAACTACCGGGAAGTGGATGATTCCGTCAGCACTCCTGTCTACACTGTTACCACAACACAAATGCAGTGATTTGTCCATCAATCTCGTGCAGGTACAGGCGGAGGAACAGGGCTATTCCTTTCGCTATCTCGAGGCGGTCTCTTCGGGGAAGATTGTTGACTGGAAGCGGAACTTGGAGGATCTCGTGGGGGAGGCGGCGGTGGAATGCTTTCTTCCACCAAAGTAGACACGAGTGTGCCAGGTGGGCGTGAAGGGACAAGTGGGGGCGGCAGATTGTTCCCAGTGCCGTCCAGACTTGCTCCTCGCATCAGCATTGAGATGAGCTGGGCTGCATCCGCCTCATTGGTTGCTCCCGCGTGTGTTGACGTTGGTAGGAGACGAGATATTGGCAGGAGGCCGCGCAGGAAGGGGAGGAGGCCGAGTAGGTGAGGGGGTGGGCCTCTGAGGGACAGTGGGCAAAGGTGGGCGACAGGGCGAGGCTGGTGGAGGTCGTGGGGGAGGCGTAGGGGCTGATCCGGCGGGGAAGAGTGACGTGGGCGGCGTGGGGGAGGCGGGAGGGGGCGGACGGGAGATAGGCGGCGTGGGGGAGGCGGGAGGGGGCGGACGAGTCGGTGGAGGCGGTCTTGAAGGAGGCGCTTTCCGTTCCGGTTGAGGAGATAATCCAGGAGCAAAGGCAGGTCGTGGCGGAAGCGTTCTGCTCACCGTTTGTGAGACCTGAAGAGAAAGTGCAAAATTTTGTTAGAAAGAAAAAAATAACATTTCTGATTTCAAATGGCTGACAAGTTCATTATGAAAGTACTTGAGATATTTTTCACTTGACTTGGGTGAGATGCTGAAATTAATTACATGTCTATGAGTCATACTCGTGTATTGCGTTCATGTGCAACTCTCTAATACCTAGATTTCAAGTTTATGGAATTGGAATCAAATGCTGATTTTCGGAGATGTCGGAGAGTCCTCGCATTCGTTGTTCCTGCACAGAATATTGTCCTGTTGAAATTTCTTCAATGGTTTATCGAGACGAGATGTTTCTGGTAACTTGAAGCATTTGTATCTCTAAGACTGATCGGATATCTGGTTCACAAGTGATGAGTATAAGTACAATATCACTTGCAGGAAGTCATGAATCCCTGTCTAATACTATGCACAATCTGCACTTTGATGAAGATATTTGATTATTGTATAATTCTCCTCATAATGAAGGCATTTGGTCATCTGTAGTGTCCTCATCGGCCCCCATTGCTTAGATTCAATGTCAAGAAAATCATTTCAACACAACCAAATTATCTGCATGTTGAACCATACTATGATTCCTACAGTGATACGATTTAAATGAGGTAGTTAGGACCTCTCTGTACAGTGCGTGGTATTGACATTGGCTATCTTCCTATTGTTGGATTGCGCATCCAACCTTCGCAGCATGGAGAATGGAAGACTTTAACCGCGGAGTCAGCCGCAGGATTCCAAATATCTTCAACAACTAATAACAAATCTCCACTTCAAATTCTCAACAGATTTTCCTCCCATTTGTAGTTATATCATCAGAAAACACGAAGAGGCTCTTCAGAAATTCTTCAAATTTTATTTTGCACTTCTTCAGGCTGTCTACCGAATAGAAAGTCAAAAAATGAGAAAAAATGAATTTAGGGGGCGGAAAAATGAAAGAAATGATAAAGTATCCACTAAGAATCGAACAATATAGCGTATCACTTTCATCATTGCAATAGTATAATGAAATTTTTAATTGACTCCTGTAGCATTTCCATCCAAACAACATGTCCGACAGTCATCATTCAAAAGATTATACGCTCAAATCTTAAGGTTAAAACAATCGTACATATCAAAATCGTGTGCCCGTATGTAAAGATTTAATAAATACAATGAATGCATCAATCCATCACTGCATACCGTCTTTAGATATCGATGTCTCACTTAGCATTACCTACGTAAGTTGTACACGCTCAACATCCAGTCAAAACAAAAACATTGGTGATAGAATAACAAAACCAATCAATTCATGAATAATTGCAAATATAGTTCATGGCTTCACATCTTCTTTCGATTTTTAACATTGTTCATAAGCTTCTCGAATGCACACTTTCGCTTCGATCCAATCTCTGCTCTTTTTATGGATTGTTTAAAGTCACACTAATTTAACGATGATAACAAAGTCACACGAATAAAGCAAAATTGTCCTCTCATTTCCTGTTTTATGTGTTGCATACACGGACTTGGTTGCATAGAACATAGGTCCGAAGTCAATGTTTGGCTAATTCAAGTGGAATCATCCGAGCAGCATTTATAACAAAAACAAAATACTGACCTCAGGCGTTTTTTAACTGACTGAAATGACAAGAAGGAAAATCATCGAAGGGAAATACAATGAATAATGTCTACACTCTACATTTATTGTTAATTGTTACAGGATGTTTCCTGTGGTTCGTTGATTTATTAAAATCACCCATAAGATAATGAATATCCCAAAAAACAGTGTTGCGGAAGTTTAATGATTCTCCATCAAGTTATACGACATCTGGAGTTCAGTACATTAGTCAACAAAATCATAAAATCCAAAAAGTGGAGAGCTGATATCTAAAAGGATAAATTTTGAACTAGGCTACTAGTCGGCAATTTACGAAAATCTATTTGTGAATGCATGATTCCGAAGAAAACATGAAAAAAATGACAGCAGCAGCAAAAAAATGAAATAAAATGATATGTTACCAAAAAAATGAAGAAAATGACGCACTAGACAGCCTGCTTCTTTCTTAATATCAAGAAATGTATTGCTGCTACTTGTAAAATTCAAATTTTGAGCTTTCTCGACTTGTCCGTCGATTTTCTTCAAATTGCGCAATCATTACAAGAAATTAGTAGCTTCTAAGTGTCACGAGCACTGATGAGCAGTTTGTATTTAGTAAAACAAAAAACTTGATTGAATAAATAGAGAATCTGAATTTGAATTAACAAACATTCAATTCTACACTTCAAAGGCTCAATTTTATCAAGAAATGATCCGCCAAATTACCACTAATGCACAGCTCCTAAGCCTGGAAATACTAGTCCCGAAAGCAGGAATTTGAGCAGCAAAAAGTTGGCTTTGAAAGACATCCGTCATAATTGAACATACACAGGCCTCCCAGCGATTCCGGATCAAAACTTTTATGATTTTATGACCATTTTTAGAAAATGTCATGACCATACGGAATGATACATGGACGTTGAGCGCATATCTAACCACATACTCCTGCAAAAATACACGGGTCATAATCTACATGATTCGTATCATATCATGACACTCTAAAAACTAACAATTTAAGGGAACAAAAATTATATTCTTCTATATCCAATCGGTAACATGTTAAATAAATCAAATAAAAAAACACTTTCTGACTAGTAGTTGCATAAAAATGTTAAAAATGTAACAAAATAATCACTAACTTGATGAATGATAACTTATCAATGTCAGGCCGGCACGTGTTTCTGATAAAGGTCGGAACAAAAGTCTAACAACAATTTTAACGAAATAATCCGCAGCAAACGTTCAACAATCGTAACAGAATTTCACCGAATATCAATGGAAGCACATCCATATTTCACAAAGTGGAACATACCATAAAAGTAGTGAAGGCTAAGCAGAAACTTGAGTCTACTGTATAAACAATGAACTGGATTTGAACTTCCTGTTAAGTCAGTCATCACATTCGCCTTCTTTCTCTTCTTCGTCGTTTCTTCAAGCTTTGATACCTCTTCTTCAAGTAAGCGTTTTCGTTTTATACCCAGATCCAAGAAAGATTGACCTTTTTGCAGGAATGTTCTCGACGGAGTTTTGTCTCTCAATATTTTCATAATGTTTGAGTTTGCATCATTAATGGTTTCGTCTGCAACTGAAATACCAAGCTCTTTGATTTTTATCTCCTCTTCGATGTCTTTGAGTTCAGATTCCGTTGACGTCTTGTGGACGTCTGAATCAGTTCGATTCTTCAGATCTTCTTCTCATTTCTTCTTCGCTTCCAGATCTGCCTGATATCTTTGGTAGCTTTGCCTGGCAGTCAACAGAAGATTCTTCGTGATTGGAATATTGAAGAAATCCGCCGGCATTCAAGATCTCATCTTTGACAATTCGCAATGACACCAATGTGTTCTCATCGAGCGCTCTTCCATGCGTTGCTAAGATGGCCATATTGACGGAGATAGCAGATTCCGGAGCTGCATTTCCATGACTTAAAGTCAGTACACATTTCACTAATGACGTCAAAAATGGATACTTCTAATTTCCTGCTTCATCTTTCTTTACTCACACTTTCTTCCAAAAGAAATCAATCCTCATATGTGACGGTTGACTGATGTTCATGTTTGCAAATTCTAAATCAAATCCTTCGTGGACACGTTTCCAGTAAGAGTGTTGATTGCTTTCATTTTGTTCAATTTACGGATACAAGTCAAATGATGGGGTCACAGAATTGGATTGTTTAATCGTATCACTTTGGTAGAAGTGGAACTTAATAAGTGGGCAAAAAGAAATTTGCAATACCTTGCAGAGATAGAAAAAATAATCGTGCGTCACTTGCAGATTGCTGTGAATTCCCTCAAAATGCTTCGATCGCCACGATTCCTTCAGATTCAAAGAATTCAGATCATGGCGCAAAAATTTTCTCGATAATGTTGGCCCTCCGATCATTATTAAAAAAGTTAGCAGGCGGACGAAAATTAGTTCACAAACTTCTCTGTAGAACTTGACATCATCTGTGTCTCTTTGCTGTGTGATCCGGTTGATAACAGTCACTGAAACTTTGCACAATTTGGCGTGTTTAATGTTGAACTGGCTGCTTATTGTTCGATTGCTATGGTATTTAGTCAGGAGATTGTGCCATTTCAATAACGTTACATGTTCCAATGTTTCCCTTCTAGTCAAACGGAAGAAGAGACGACCTGTCTAATTCTGTGGATGGGATACTTTCATAGAAAGATGCTTTGATGAGATGCTTTCATTTCACTGAAAGAGCCTCCATTCTCTTCGCATTTGGTCACATAAATCATCTGACGAGTGAAATCGTTCACTAAAGACATTCTTAGGAACTTTATCATTGGCTCCATCATTTCTAAAGACAGCTGCGAAATACTCGTGTGTTTTCATAATAAAATAGCTAACAGCCTATAATTTGATTCTGTAAAAAACATGCAGAGAAGTGAAGTTTAAATCGAAATGGTCGAAAAATTACAAAACTTTTATGACTTTCTATGACCTTTTTTGAAAATCAGGATTTTTATGACTTTATAACGCTGGGAGGCCTGCATACCAGCCAGCTCATCTCGCTGAGATCTCGAAGATATATTGAAGCCTTAACGTCACTTCTCCCCCTCACTGGGGGCTTGGACGGTGCTCACGTAATCTCAGACTTTAAGAGGCGAGCTGGCAGTTTGCTGTCTTCTTGATTATCAGCTGCACTCCAAACCAAATGTACGGCAGCCTGTTGTGTAGTCCTTCAGCTAGTTGGGGTAGACGGCGAAATGCAGCGTCTACGGCTGCTAAGGAATTGTTGTGCTTAAACTGTTCAAGTCTGACGACATCTTTCTCTTCTATGTTCACAATCATTGACATCTAAAACACTGCTCATTCTACTGATTACAATGCGCGGAATAAAGGTCTTACACCCAATTAACGGATTTCAGGTTCTTCAGAAAGCGTACATTGAGGTATATGAAAAATAGAGAATGCGGAGGATCATTGGTAAATCAATGATTACGAAGGGAATGATCATGAAATTAGTTTCACACAATTAGAGTCATCTAAGAATCTTCAAGATCATTCTGACTACAAATCAGAAATACACAGGAGGAATTCAATCAAATCACTGTGTACTATTCAATGATTCAAGAACACACGATAACCCACTGATGGAAATCCAGAACGAGACCAAGTGAATGACTCCCACTGAAATGAGAACAATGCTATTGGTTTAGGAGATGAAATCTGTCTACCAATGAGGTTGTAGAGGAAAACGAGCAGAAGGCCTTTCGGCTGGACTCTTCAGAGAAACACCCAGCAATGTACAGAACAAAATGTGAAGCGATAGATACAAAGTCAAGTAGTCAGAAAGGTAAAATCAACTCAAAGGTGAATGAATACCTTTTACTTACATATCGTTGGATCGCTATGTACGTAGCCCCTTTGATTCGTAGCGTCATAGCTCCATTCACAGACTTGTTGAAGTCAATTTCTTCTCTGCTAGACCTATCGTCATCTTCAGCACAGAGAACATTGTTGTGTCTCGTGTCAAAGATCAACTGTCAGTCACCTCCTTGTCCTGTAATTGTTCTGCGTCGATCTCGTATTGACAAGGAGATGTCTGGCCACAGAATTAGATTGTTTAATCGTATCACTTTGCTAGAAGTGCAAACTGATTCAAAATAATGGCACATGCAGGAACTTAATAAGTGGGCAAAAAGAAATTTTTAATACCTCACAGAGATAGGAAAAATAGTCGTGCGTCACTTGCGGATAGTTGTGGATTCCTTTAATATGCTCTGATCGCGGCGATTCCTTCATATTCGAAGAATTCTGATCATTGCGCAAAAGTTTTCTTGATAATGTTGGGCCTTCCGATCATTTAAAAAAAAGTTAGCAGGCGCACGAAACAACGTTCACAAACTTCTCTGTAGAACTTGATGTTGCGTTGTCGATAGCTATGTTATTGTTTGCCAATGTTGTTGTTACTGCTTGCTACTGTGGCTATTGTTTGCTGTTGCACTTTTCCATTAAGCCTTGCGTTACGAACATCTGGCCATGTAATCTGCTGACTGCTAGTGATGACAATTCAAGTGATTATTATGAACTTGTGAATGTGTGACTCTTTCAGACACTTTCAGCACGTGACCGGAGCCGGTCGTCTACATGCTGTATACTATACATGCTACATGCTATCTCAGTAATAACATTGTTTAACACTACATTGCTGAGTTCTTACTACGCAACATAATGGCGACGAGGATGGGATTCGAACCCACGCGGGGAAACCCCAATGGAACCCCAATGGAAACCCCATCGACTGTGTCTCTTTGCTGTGTGATCCGGTTGATAACAGTCACTGAATCTTCGCACATTGGCGTGTTTAATTTTCACCTGGCTGCTCATTGTTCGATTGCTATGGTATTATGTCAGCAGATTGTGCCATTTCATTAACGTTACATGTTCCAATGTTTCCTTTCAAGTCAAACAGAAGGAGAGACGACCTGTCTAATTCTGAAGAGACCAGTCGAAAGGCCGTTGGAATGGTACTCCGTTCAGTTTTCGTCCACAAACTAATCCGTGTTGTACAGATCAAGCAAGAATTATCGATAGGAAATGACAGGAATTTCAACGTACTGATCTGTCCAGACATTTGCAGCGGCTGCGGTGAAAATTCACAGCAATCATATTGTAATGTACATTCCCTTATGTATTTTAGTTTTACATCCTTTTTGTACAGTTTAACATAAGATTCCGCAAAAATCAAATAAACAATCATTGCATCATGATAATTCGTCAGGTGCCGATACCAACTGTTAATCTAATTAGCAGACTTGATGAACATGATACATGGTCAGTGGATGTATTAAAAGTTCTATTTTGTTGAAAACTCTAATATTAATGTTTAATGTCGTGATGCATATCCTAAAATAGGAAATAGTATTATAGAAAATCATGTGTACATGCGTGTACAAATTCTGTTGACTGCGTGGCATGAAACTGAATGACACTGGAGAAGGTCTTCCTGCGTACAAATTCTGCCTGTATTATGGGACTACGATCTGCTTTCGTCCCTCATAGATGCAGCTTGGGAACATTACCATTTTATGCTGATTGACTAGTGTATGAGAATGGATCCACTTATTACCACATGAAACACTGACGTACACGATGATCTCGAGCATCTGGGGATCTCAATCATTCGAGCGAAGGAGCTAGCCTTGGATAAGCTTTCTTAAAGACGACTAGTGCAAATCGCGGCCATAAAGACGGATGTAATTGATAATTTAACATTTTCTGTATTAATTTGTTGACATAGAGATTTTAGCATTAAATGAATTGAAATCGTTTAAATACAGGATATCAAACGATATTTGAAAGCATTATCAACGTAACAAACGACGGTCGCAGGCAGGATAATGCTTGAATATATCGTATGATATCTATCATAACGCATAGTTTTACCTGTAATTCGGAGTGTGATATCTGATGGTTTCCGTTTGTTATGTACATAATACACGGAATATATCAGGCAATAACCACAGATTTCTAAATGCTATAGATATCCATGTAAATATCCAAATCCATTCATTTCCATTCGAGTCATTCAGTTCATGAAGACAGCGTGAATTTCCGTCAATTCTGTTTATAGCCTACCACTGCATGTACATCAATGGTGTCAAATTGTTGTTTTCTAACTTACTACTCAGATCCCAATGACGGGCATGGAAAGCAAGAACATTTTGAATCTCGACATTCTTGAAATATATCATGACATATCATATTCAAGAAAGCATGACTCAAGCTTGATGAAATGCATATACATGTCTGGTTCAATGATCCGTCTAATTCTGATGGCATTCAAAGTTTGTCAACTAAATATTGTGCATTTTATGACTTCCTCTAAGAATGAGTGAACTTATGAAACTCTTAACTCGTGAAGCTCTGTCGTGCGGTTGTGTCTCTCCGTCCGTCTGGGTCATACCATAGCATTGTGCGTCGTTCTTCTGTCTCCAGGAGCCTCTTTTGCAAATTTTTTACATCATCGGATCCGTCATCGTCCGCTGAGTCTATCTGTGCTCTTCGTTTTGAGTTTCGTCGCTTCGCTATCCCATATTCTTGGATTTACCAGCTATTTCATCCGACGGTAGTGAATAGTGTTCTTGTTGCGCTGAAGCGAGTGTCTGTACTTCATCGTGCATGTTGCTAATTTATCAATTTCATACAAAGGTCAATCTCGTCCCTTGCTTGACTTCTATTTGCTCAAGTTGATATTCTTCACCATCACGTCAGGGACTGCGGTGGTGGTCTTGTGGTAGAACGCTGGCGTTGCGATTCTTATAGCCCAAGTTCGAATCCTTTTGCTGTATTTATGATGTCCAGTCAAACAAGGAAAGGTAGCAATACATCAGAAGTTTTGGATATCAGCTGTCTTGACGCTGACCAACTGAAGTCTAAGACAAAGGCACAATTGATTGATGCTTTGATCAAGACTCGTCGTAAAGCCAGTACTGATGACGATGTTGGAAATGAATTCTTGATTCAAATGAATCGTAAATTGGACATCATTCTTGAGGATAATCGTAAACTACAGCAGAGAATACAGGTGCTGGAGGCTACTGTTGAACACCAGAACATGATGTTAGAAAACCTTGAAAGGCAAATGCGACGCGGTAACATAATCATTCATGGTGCTGGAGAAACAGTAAATCCCGAGATCTTTTGGCGAACATTTGTGAAGCAATCGAAGTTCCTCTCGACACGAATATGATGTTGCATCGATCACCAGAATTGGAAAGAAAGATAGAGGCAAACCTCGTCCGATTCGCGTTACATTGATCAAGCAAGCGAAAAAGTGGGAAATTTTGAATAAAGCCAAAAACTTGAAAGGTACTGACCTTGATCGTGTCTTCTTGAGTACAGATTTAACTCCATTTCAACAAAATGAATACAGGCGTTTGAGAGAGAGAAAGAAGATCCTGTTGCAAACCGATGACTATACTGGCAAAAGTGTGCGTATTGAGAAAGGAGCTC
Organism: Prostheceraeus crozeri; assembly: GCA_907163375.1. Taxonomy (NCBI): domain Eukaryota; kingdom Metazoa; phylum Platyhelminthes; order Polycladida; family Euryleptidae; genus Prostheceraeus; species Prostheceraeus crozeri. The sequence goes on along the minus strand of CAJQUW010014573.1, from coordinate 21,821 downwards.
TTTTCGTCGACGACCAGGTTATCGATAAAGTTAACTCATTTTTTCAGTAAATGATTTTAGCATGACTGTGAGTTATGCTCCCAGCTCCCACATTCAGTCAGACGTTGCTCCAAGATCTTTCCCTGCACTTGACTACGATATTCTGCCATCATTATGCGTGCTAAATGCTCGATCTTTGAAGAATAAACTTGACGAACTTTCCTTGTTTACAGTAGATAAGTCCCCTAATATACTATGTGTCGTTGAAACCTGGTTTGACTCAACAGTAAATGACTCTAGTGTTTCTTTAGATGGTTATATCATCAATCTCACCGTGCTGATAGTGCTGGTACTCGAACATTCTAAGAAAGGTGGCTTCATATGTTGTTACGTCAATAAGAACCTAGATTCGTGTAAATTGTTCTCTCAGAGTATCAATGATGAAGTTGAATTAATTGATTGTGAAAATTTCTTATAAAGCATTCAATGGCATCTTTGTGAACATGTATATTCCTCACGGTAGTTCATTATCCCTTCAAAAACAACAAAATGTTCTAGATTATGTTTGTACTATTACGGATGATATTTTGCGCAAATATTGTCGTTACTCTGTTTACTTTTTGGGTGACTTTAATAGAGTCGATGTCAGCTTTCTTGAGTACAATTTTTGTGTACGAAATGTTGTTTCGCTACCGACAAGACAAGATTCGATTTTTGATTGATTCTTGTACCTATCGACATTGAGCATCATTTCAAAGAGTCAGTTATCTTACCGCCTCTGGCTACCAGTGATCATAATATTGTGACTTTATTCCCAAACGTGGTTATATCTTCGATGCTCAATTCACTAAAGTGTTAGATCTTCGAGACTCTAACTTGAGTTCTGTAATTTTTTTTTTTTCAGAACTTAGTCATATTGACTGGCAAAATTTATTCCACAGTTTGAATCTGAACGACATGTGTGATGCTTTCTATCAAAAACTGAATGTTGCATTATCTCATGTTCCATTCAATGTCATAAAGCGAACGTTCACGTGACCCTCCATGATGAGTAGCGTCATTAAAGTTTTAATAAACAAGCGTTATTCTGCGTATCGGACCAAAAATTGGAGTTTATTCCATCACTACAAAGACAAAAGTGCGAGCCTCGATTGCCGAAGCAAAGAAGTCCTGGGGTGCAGATATGGCTAAAAGGCGTGGTATTTGGGACTCTATAATGTAGTCACAAACAAGAAAAGCAAAATCCACTGTGAACTGGCTTCCAAACGCTCGACCTGACACTGATATTCAGTCTATTTTGGAAGAATTGAAAGCCAATATACTATCCAACTGCTTGAATGACTCATTTTCGATGTCTCCTCCTCCCTCGTCAAACTTTGCGATCCCCTCAGAAATCACACTTTGTGAAGTTTCAAAGCTTGCTGTTGAAGGTCAACCCGAAAAGTTCGCCCGGCTCCGATCGCATCCCATCCATCTGCTGGTCCAAACTAAGTGAACTTCTTTCGCTGCCTCTCACTATCCTCTTCAATAAGTGTCTTCAAGTGGCCGACCTTCCTCAAATGTGGAAGACAGCTGATGTCATCATGTTACCAAAAACATCGCCCCCTAATATCAACAACCTCAGGCCAATTTCCATCCTGCCGATTCAGAGAGAATTTTTGAGAAGTGCCCTTATCAAGCGAGTTGGGGATGAGTTCAGATCCAGATTCGATTCTAAACAGTATGCCTATCGAAAGAATAGTTCAACTGTATGTGCTGTATTGGACATTGAAAATTTTATTTCTAAGAGCCTCCAGGAATCTGAAGTATTGGCGTGTCATATGGTATCCATTGACCTTGCTAAAGGTTTTGACCGCGTTTCACACAAGCATTTATTGCAGAAGATGGTTTCAGACGGATTCTCAGACTTCCTGATTGCATTCATGCATAATTACCTCATGTCGCGTCATTTCAGGATACGTTGGAAGGATAGTTTCAGTTCGTGCGCGTTATCTCCAAGTGGTTTGCCTCAGGGCTCTTCTCTCGGGCCAATCATCTTTGGATACTATGTTTCTGACATCACTCAAGACAGCGACTCAAAACTGCTTGTCAAGTACGCTGATGATTTTATCCTACTTTGCAAAGTGACATCTAATCAGCAAAGCCCGTTGATGACAGACTTATACGGCAATGTGATTTCATGGGCTAATCATAATGCTATGACGGTGAAAAAAAGAAAAATGTCACCAGATATTTTTTCAGTACAAAAAGGGCAGTCGATTTTCCCTGATAACAATTCCTGATATTCCTGTAGTGGAAGAAATTCGAGTTCTGGGTGTGTTGTTCAACAGGGAACTTAAATGGAAATCGCATGTACGGGCATCCTGTGCGAAAGGATCATCCAGACTATTTATTCTAAGGCAGCTAAATGACTTCCTTGATAAGAAGCAAATGGTCTTGATATACCAAAATTGTGTGCGGAGCATCTTAGAGTATTGCGCTCCATTATTTACAGAGCTGAATGCAGGATTATCTCACGACTTGGAGAAAATACAAAGGAGAGCCCACAGGATAATTTGCCGCTCTCAACATTGTGAATGTTCTCACTTTATCGACTTAGACTACCGTCGAAAGATCATTGGCTTCCGTCTTTTCATGTCAGCAGTTGAAAATAATCACCATCCGATCCACCATCTTGTACCACACGTAATGACTAACTCCGGACACTTCCGCTTACCCAGTATAAACTCTTCCCTCCGTGCTAAATCATTTGCAATTTCCATGCCAAAACTCTATAATTCTGGCTTCATGTTATAGAAGTTCTCAACTTTTTTTGTTTCTTGTTATGGTTTACTTGACATTATTTCACTTTGTAACTTTATGTCTGGGGTCCCACGATTACCAGTAATGGGACTGCTGTATACTCTTCAATAAACGGCTTTATTATTATTATTATTATTATTATAGTGTGAATAAGCCAGGAAGTTACTGCTGTAGCGCATGTACGTGGAGGGCAGGCTTGAACCAGCGACGTTGGAGCTCCAGGACATGTAAGCATATCCTCTAACCACAAGGCCACCGCACCATCAGTTGAGAGCGTGAATTTTGCTTTAATGCAGGCATTGGAGGGTGGCAATCACGTGATTCTATATTGTGGCGCTTCAAGCAGGAACTGTTCACTCCATGTAAATGCAAGAAACCCCTCCTGAACAAATAAGGTTCTTCCTCAGCCGATAGCTTTAACTTCAGCTTATTAACCTGGAAATCAATGATTAGAAATGCAACCGGAGGTTGTAGAATATTTCAATTTGCACTCCGAACCATTGGGACTTAGTCAAATGCCGTCATCTCTTTGTCATGTTAACGCACAGAGGCGCCAGTGAGCAGCGAATGAAAGGGGAGATTTAAACTCTTGAAATATTTGAAAATAAAATCTGAAATACTAAAGATATCTTCAATGAGAACAAATCTCTCGACACACACTACACAGCTCTCACAAGGGCTATTTAGGCGCCTACAACCAAAATGACGTTGGTTTATCAAAAAGTCTTGCCTTTCAACAATCTCCAATTGTCTGATATATCTATCCATAATTTATCCTCTAAAATGTAGACAGAACAGTTAACGCCTACCGAGTACGTTTGATTTCAATCGTGTGATTGCTTCAGATCTATCATTACGATGAAAAGAGAGACGAGATGCGTCCATTAATGGAGCGACGTCAAATAATTATGAAAGAGATGGTTCGACGATCGTTCATTTGTACACCTTTACAGATTCCCGTGGTAGAAGAGAGTAATTCACACTCTTTCACCTTGTGATTTCCACAGAGCCAATTTCTGTGCAATGAAAGGATAATGCATGAATTCTACCCAGAAAGCGAGAACCAGCAACTTATACCCCATTATTGAGTTTGAGGTCGCGTCATGTCCATCTTGAGTTAAAGGGAACCTCTAGAATTTTCAACAAGATTGCGTCTTCTTTATGGTGAGAATTTTGCATCTGCTCAAATTCAGTGGAAGACCAAGCTGCTCAGAGCAATTAACAGCTTTGGAATGTTCTTTTATCTCATCGTCGTCGTTTTTTGTCATTTCATTTACATACAAAGGAATGCATAGCCTTGCATGTATAGAAATCTGAAGACAAAGAAATATGGACCAAGAATAGAACCTTGTGGTATTCCAGAAGTCACAGTGACAGTGGAGCTAGCGTCAATGCCGACACGTCTCTGAAAAAATTAATGACGAGCTGGGCAGTTTCTGAAGTATGTTATGGTGTGGCAATTTGTCAAGTGCCTTTGCGATATCATGTGATGCAGTCACAGCACTCGAAATTGTCTCATTAATATCGATATGTCACAAAGTTGAGGATCCAAATGCACCGGTCAGTATGGAAGTAAAGTAGATGAACTGTTTTAGAAGTCCTTCGCCTTATTTCTTATGTAAAATGCGTTATAGTCAAGCGTTGGAGTGAAGAGAGAAACATGACAAGGCTCAATGACAGAACATTTGCAGAAAAAACAATCAACAGCTGCACACATGGACAAATGAGAAGAAATTTGAGTCTTATCTAAGCCTGCCGTTCTTTTCCAAAACTCAACGGTGAAGATTTGAAAGTCGATATGTAAGGCAATCTCAGATGAATCAGATTGAAATGTTGAAAACATCTTTTTAGCGAACCGTCACTGGCCTCGACTAATGATGGCGGCCTTACAAACAAGAACAGATAGTTGGTATTTGATAGGACTGAAGGAAACAATCAACAGCTGGCGAAGCAAAAGGCGCAAACTTCAAAAGATGAAATCCTCTCAAAAATGCACACCTTTTCATCGTGTGTTCCTCGTCCAAGGGTCATGGAAGTTGATTGTGTTTGTCAAGGATGGACAACAAGAATCCATTCCGATCTTCAATGTCCCTACTCCCCAGTACTTGACCAAGCATGGAGACCGGATGCCCTTCCTGCCGACTTCCAATGACACTCTCCAGCCTCGACCTCTGGACCAGAAGATCGCTAGGCCAAGGACTGAACGACTGTGTCACGGAGACCGGATGCCCTTCCTGCCGACTTCCAATGACACTCTCGGGGCTCGACCTCTGCACCAAGAGATCGCTAGGCCAAGCACTTCACCACTTTGCCACCGAGACCTGATGCCCTTCCTACCGACTTCCAGTGACACTATCGGGGTTCGACCTCTGGCCCAAGGATCGCCAGGCCAAGCACTTAACCACTGTGCCACGGAGACCAACGGTGAAGTAATCAAACAAATCATGGGATGCTTGCTGGTAGTTGTCGAATTTGTTAGATAATCCTCTCCTGCTCAGCATCTGCATGGGAACAACCTTTTTCCTAACTCGCAATTACCAAATGACAGAGATAAACTATCAGTCGAGTAAAGTGCATTTCACTCACTTAGAACAGGAAATGTATTACAATGATTGGATGAAAAAAACAGTTTCGGAAAAAATACAAAGATTTCTGCCGCAGGACGGACATCTCCACGAGGAAGTCTCTCAAGACAGACAGTTCAACTTTCCACAAAGTTGTGTGAAGTGAAGCCGCGTTTGGTGTCTCATTTCCGAAGCTGTACAGTCCGTGGAGCCTCAGCTGAAGGTGAAGGGAAAAAGATTGAAGGATGTTCAAAAATTGACAAATTAGAATAATTGCGGATTCAAATCGCGGCAATGATCCACGGAAATCTACGGTCCTCTCTTCTACGACTTCTCTTTCAATGGAAGAGATTTTGTAATTACTTTAATTTATCCGCGTGTACTTGTATTCTCAGAGGCAGATGCTGTCTACGCATCAACACAAAGACGGAATATGCTCACACGCGGGACACACGATTGAAGTGCTCAAAAGTACTGCAATTGTGGCCCGAGCGCGACCTGACGACTTTGAGCGGCCACAACTTGTCTTGTGTTCTGTAAGTGATCTTCACTACAAGTTCCCATGACTACTTAGACAATTTAAATACCTAATTCTACACAATTATCAAATTTCCCGGTCTATCAACAGTTATGTCGAAGACAGACACGGCGTTGTTATCTAAAGGGCATCTAATAAGTCTCTTTGACTCGCTCTCATCAATATTGTAATCCGTGAAAGGCCGGAAAAATGAATTGCAAAGCATCGGCCTTTATCAGGCGAAAAAAGGCAAAGTATTGCCTCCATGCTCTGTCCTACATTACATTATGAGTTGTCGCTCCATTGCTGAGGAGCTATCAACATGGTCAACGCTTAGGATCGGGTGGCCCGCGAGAAATATTTCAACAAATTTATGATAGAAATTTCATCTCTTTGCAGTTTTGTATGTGACAATGAACGCGTGATCAGAGCAGGGGACATTTGCTATAATCAAAAACAAGGAAATTTAACGAAATGAATGCGTATATACAATTATATAAGTTTCGTAAACAAAACAAGTGTATGATTGATCTTGTGCCATTTAGGGATGTGAAAACCACACGTAATAACTAGCTCATGGCACAAAGTTATCCCTCATCACATCTACAACTTTGGATGGAGTGCTTGCTGTAAATCTTCCTTCAATGTCGCCCACGGTCTGCACAGTGCTGACGGGCATGCAGTCAGAATTAAGCAGAACAGTTGCAATGCTCTTCCTGACGATTCATGGCGACCTCTGGACATCGGAACGCTAAGCCAAGCACTTAACCACTGTGCCACGGAGACCGGATGCCCTTCCTGACGACTTCCAATGACCCTCTCCGGCCTCGACCTCTAGACCGGAAGATCACTAGGCCAAGCACTTAACCACTGTGTCACGGAGACCGGATACCCTTCCTGACGACTTCCAATGACACCTTCGGGGCTCGACCTATAGACCGGAAGATCGCTAGGCCAAGCACTTAACCACTTCGCCACCGAGACCGGATACCCTTCCTGCCGACTTCCAATGACCCTCTCCGGCCTCGACCTCTAGACCGGAATATCGCTAAGCCAAGCACTTAACCACTGTGCCACGGAGACCGGATGCCCTTCCTGCCGACTTCCAATGACACTGTCGGGGCTCGACCTCTGGAGCGAAAGATCGCTAGGCCAAGCACTTAACCACTTCGCCACCGAGACCGGATACCCTTCCTGCCGACTTCCAATGACCCTCTCCGGCCTCGACCTCTAGACCGGAATATCGCTAAGCCAAGCACTTAACCACTGTGCCACGGAGACCGGATACCCTTCCTGCCGACTTCCAATGACCCTCTCCGGCCTCGACCTCTGGACCGAAAGATCGCTACGCCAAGCACTTAACCACTGTGCCACGGAGACCGGATGTCCTTCCTGCAGACTTCCAATGACACTCTCGGGGCTCGACCTCTGGACCGGAAGATCGCTAGGCCAAGCACTTAACCACTGTGCCAGGGAGACCTGATGCCCTTCCTGCCGACTTCCAATGACACCCTCGGGACTCGACCTCTGGACCGGAAGATCGCTAGGCCAAGCACTTAACCACTGTGCCAGGGAGACCTGATGCCCTTCCTGCCGACTTCCAATGACACCCTCGGGACTCGACCTCTGGACCGGAAGATCGCTAGGCCAAGCACTCCAACAGTGTCACGGAGACCGGATGTCCTTCCTGCCGACTTCCAATGACCCTCTCGGGGCAACTGCTGTGAGAGGTTTAAAACTGGCTTGCACGCAGCCATGAATGCATGCAGACTGGCATCCCAGATCTCTGACAGTCGCGTGCACTAAGCGCTCGCAAGCCTGCAGATTCCGTTAGGCAATATCTCCGTTGAAGGTTCGTCACATGATGAAGTGGCGTCTGACCACCGGACCAGTGATGCCCGCTCGCATTCTGATGACTTATTTCTCTTCATCATCTCTCATAGAGGAGGACAGAATGAGACTGCAGCTCCTCGTCGTGGATTCAAAGCGGTAAAGACAGTACATCCGTGCCCACGTAGAGACTATCAAATGACTTGGTTCACCGTCTAACAAGAGATGATTCTCCTGTTTTTTCATACACTTACTTCTAACATCGGTAGAGAAGCAAGCGAGGGATGAAAGCGAGCACGTTCGATTGAATTACCACTTTACATTTGATCGATGTAGAAAGTGAATTCTGAGCTCTGTTTAGTCATGATCAGTTTCGGAATCAATCATGATTTTCGACCACTCATATTTCTGTTGACGGGTAATTTGAGATTATCAAATATCGTATCATCACTTTCCGCGGCTTCTTCTGTACGTGGGTTTCGTATGAATTCCCATCGCGGTGATACAACTTGTCATTGAAAACACTCTGAAATGGATATTTCCGATGTCGGCGGTTCCTCAAGTATCTAGACATTCTGAAAGTCTCATTCATTAGTCAAGATATGTGAAAATGCAATTAATGTGCCATCGGCAAAAGCAAACTCATTATCTATGTTCTTGACATGGATATTCAAGAAGTGTTATTCTAACATTCTGACTATTACTCAATTTCTATGGAGATTAGACATTGACTTCTTCTGATAATAATGCTGCAAACGGCATGACCTCTACTGGCTGGACTCTGTCCTTCTTTCAAATGCCTGAGGTACATTTCAGTCAACAGTGACTCTATTTTTTTGATAGATGCTACTCTTTCTCTATTAGAAATATAACTTTTGAGGCTGTGCATCTTAAATGTACAGGACCGCGCTTGGTCGGGTCTGAGCGTCCAGGATTAAGCGGTCGAAACGCGATCGTCCTGACCAAGTTCCTGTTGATGACCTCATTAAAAATAGTCAAATAATTTGTATGCATATTTTGTAGAATTCTATTTCACGTTTTAGCTTAAGGAACTAATATTAATTCTCTTACACACCTGGTAGATTTTAGATAGCGTAATCCCGCTGTGTTAGCTAGATCTGGTATTTTGATTGGAAACAGACCTGTCCTCTTATCATCTGAATCGGCAGACTGTTAAATAGGATCTTTTCAATATATAAGTGATAAACATAATTTTGAACAGAACGACTTACTCGCCAATTCATTCCACATGAGGAGAGGAGAAGCGTTGTTTGTCCTTCTAGTAAGTATTTTGAACATTTTTAGACATTTTAGGATATGAAAATTTTCTTTTAAATCATACTTTGTACCTATTGAAAATTAACTAGTCATTAGCTTGTTTTTTTAACTTTGTTACCTTGACGCACTTTGCTACGTTGAATTAGTGTCAGCTGATTGATGTACATAGAAATCGACATGATTTGAACTTCATTGTATCCAGCGGGCAAGAGAATCGTAGAAATCCTCGTCCGCCTCGCAACCTCAGATTTCCACATTCATGGTTGAATGCTTTCAGAATTCCTGTGATACAACCTTCGCATCTATGAGAAAAATCGTTGCTTAGGACCTCAACTGCTTCAGCAGTTGAAACCAGAAAGAAATGGGACCCTTTCACGCATTGCAAGGACTGGATCTCAGTGTGTAGAGACATGAGATAGTAAGCCGTACAGAACAGTCTTCACTTAGCTTGCTGGAATTTGAAGACAATAACTAAATAAAACAGGACAAAGTTTTCAGGGTACGACCAAACTGTCAACCTGTGAAGCTGTTCTATAGCAGGTATTCTGTTAAGGATAGTTTCGATTTCGTTGATGCGATAAAGGAAAAGAATTTGAGTGGGAAGAAAATGACATCTCCTATCTTGCAATTGAGAGAACTGTTGGAGCTGTGATGTTCAATTCCTATTCTACAAGCAATACCAACATCAAGTAGACGGAGAAGGCATGAAGAGCTGTCTCGGTCCTCTGTTTGCCGAAGTGTATATGGACTCGTTAGAGAAGAAGCTGAGTGGAACTTTTGATGAAGTGTGTCATCTTTACGACGCTATGTAGATGACACATCCGTACTTGTTCATCAACCGACTGATCTGCATTGATTATTGCAAACATTCACTCATGCGTCTCCACTCAACTTCACGATGGACAGCACGGGAGTTTGCCTTTTCTCGATGTGCTGGTCAGCAAGCGAGTAGATGGGTCGGTGAAATCTGCAGTTTACAGAAAGGCGACTTGGTCAGGCCTTTATATACACTACCACAGTAACGTGCCCTTGTCTACAAAAGAAACATGGTCAAAGCCCTATTCGTCAGAGCAACACGTGTATGTTCAACGGATGCGCTTCCTGAAGAACTTATGACACTTCGACGAGCTCTGCGGGCGAATGGCTATCCGGAAGGCTTTATTGATTGTCATATTAAACCTACTGACGTAAAGGATCCGGTTTTTGGCCCAGAGAAAAAGCCAGTCTTCGTAACAGTGCCATATCTTGGAGAAAGGCCAGCCACTTACCTCAAAAGGAAGCTGAGAGACATTTTAAGAAGTTTTTCCTGTGTCAAACCAGTGGTGCTATTCAAGACATGTCGAGTTCCAAGTGCCCCTCCGAAAGATCGCCTGCCATCTCCTTCACATCTGATCTACAAATTCAAGTGTTCATGCGGATGCATGTACATTGGAAGGACATGCAGACCAATCTCAAAGAGGATAAAGGAACATGTCCCAAAATGGTTGGAAAAGCCTACAAAATGTCCTCCTTGCTCTACAAGAATCCCATCCAGTGCAATCACAAGACATTTACAAGTTTGTGACAGTGATCCCAGACTTGCACCGTCTTCATTCAGTATTTTGTACAGAACGGAGAACGTATCATTCCTGCGTATTTTAGAGACTATTTGTATATATTATTTTAAGCCTGATTTGTGTATTCAAAAAGACTTTGTACATAGCTTGGTCTTACACTGGTAACTTTGTCCTGTTTTATTTAGTTATTGTCTTCAAATTCTAGTATGCAATGATTCTCTTTGTCTCTTCCACTATTGTTATCATCTTGTGTCAGCTATCTGTGTCAAGTCAAATGCCAGCTAAGTGAAGACTGTTCTGTACAGCTAACCATCTCATGTCTCTACACACTGAGATCCACTCCTTGTAATGCCCATGAATAGAAAGGATGGAAGGCCTCGGGTTCATCATTTAACGTTGTTTTCTTTATAAAAGTTGAAACCAGGTTTACAAGCAAGTGAACAGAAAAATGAAACTATTAAGCGCGCTTTCATGCCTGCAACTGTCCCCACATTTGTTTCTATCAAACTTGTCATTATACTTCGTCATACATCTCTACAATGCTAGATATTGTGACAGCGGTGATGGACATCTGTATTGCAGACAGTCCAACACTTCACATATAAATGCATATCTATTGCACTATTCCCATAGTCCTTCGTAGACCCGTACATTAAATATATGACTCGGACCTTCTTCAGTATGTAAAGCCTGATATGAGTGTCATTACATCATCAGCAAATTTAATCATGACTGCTGGTGACTGACAGGCTGACAAAGTTCTCAATGTGAGTGGCAAATATATATGGCGCCAATACTGACCCCTGAGGTATCCCGGAAACAACAGCGCGAGGCGAGCTTGCAGTCGAGTCGTCTAGCCTGACAATTTGAATGCAATTTTGGAGGAAGTCTCAGCACCAGGCTACAAAATGCATAGGAAGACCCGCGTTGATCAGAGAATCATATATCCCGTTATTTTTTACTTTTTGGGAAGATGATTGTGGATCTCATGTTGTACTTAATCATCTTGCAGAGAAGAATCATATGACCAGTGTTTTCATATGAACAATGTTAGAATTCAGCCATTTCTGCTCTTCATCACGTGGTCTTGTGGGCAGGAGTAGCCTGAGACTTCACATTCGCTGCTGTGTAGTTACAATGAAGCTGGTTAACTGCAGACCAAGCTACTGACAGAATTCAGAATTCAGACAGTGATTGTATACACTATAGAGATACAAATTGCCACAGAATTTTACTCATATTTACAGTTTAGATATCTACATTCAGTGAATCAACCTATGAAGCTTTTGCCACACTTCCCCCCCCCCCCCCTGTTCGGCGTCCTGAGCTGTCATAGTTATTTAGAAGTTCATGGAATCTATGACCATCAGAACATTGCAGCTGTCAAATAAAATAGCTCTATTTTTCATGGAATCGTAGATATCAACGGTATTTCTTGAGATTTCCATGTAGAATTCACTGTTCTAGACATAGAAATTAACAATACCATAGACAGTCGCAGAATGGAAATTGCATGAAAATTATGGCAAACGCCGGGGGAACTTAGTTGGGGCAAAAAGCAAATTGTACGAACTGGTTTCCAAGTTTTCTGATTGGCATTCATACTTATCAGGCCAGTTGATTTGGATTGTTGCCCCTTGTCCATAGATAATGTGTACAAAAGCAATAGTGAATTTACAAAATACTGCGGTGACAGGATGACAAAGAAGGAAATCCTTTAAAACGTTATGTATGGTCATCATTTTGAAATATCGCTCCTATAATCAATCAAGAGTATAATCAGACACATATGCAACTTGTAATGTCGATTTACAGAGCATGCATTGCTCCAGCTTGAAATCAGAGGCCAAGAAATGTCAGAATATTCAATTTACTTAAAAGGGTTCCCCTGTTCATTATATTTGAACAATTTTCAAAATCTCTACATGCATTCGAATATGAGCTTCTAAAATATCATCATACTATATCACAAAAGTCATTTAATGATCAATTGAAAAGTTCTAGAGACATTCTGTTTATCTGAGAAATGATTGTCGGTGAAGAAGCTTTCAGTGTTTTTTCCAGAAAAGCACTAGGTTTCTTAACCGCTTGACGGAGAGGTTATTCAATAATTAGACTTTCTATCTGTGAATTCTTCAGATGTTCTTACAACCAGTACAGCGACCAATTTCAATTATGACTCTGAACCAAATTTTAATTCGCATTTCAGGGTTGATAAATTGTATAATAGCTCAGTTGATGCTAAAAACAGCTTTCGTCTCTCCTTAAAATTTATTGACCTGATTGAAATAGTTAATTAAACCTACGCGTTTCGAGCGTTCGCTCTTCCTCAGGGGGTTTTAGCTGATAGTTGATGATAATAATAATAATAATAATAATAATAATAATAATAAATGTTTATATTTTCCAAATTGAAATCAAAATTACAAGTCATATGTTGATATATGTATATTGTATATGTATGTTGATGATATAGAACTCAATAACCCTATCATGACAATAGACAATATCATATTGAAAACACTTCCCAGGATTCTCTCATCCCCGGGAATTCGTTACTTGAAAAGAATCGGAACCAGAATTCATGGGATGATGAATCCATCCTCCTGCCATTTCCCCCTCTGATGAGTAGTCAGCTCCCACCAGCCGTTATTCTTTATCAGAGAAAGAAAAAGGATTACGATCAATTGCTGCTGACAGAGAAGAGATTAATTCCCTCACAAACGAATTGCCGCAAGACCAAGTGCACGAACCCCAAATCTACAAATCCTGCCACATGAAGGCACAAGAGTTGAGTGCAAGCGAAACTAATCAGCTTTCAAGGTCCATTCTCGATGGGGTAAAAGCCAATGGCAGAAAGTTGGGAAATAAGCTCCTTCATGAGTGCACCTTTGGTTGATGTAGCGCATGATGCGGAAACCAGATGTGTTTCTGACAGATTATCATTATCTCACAAAGCGCAAATCAAAGCCACCGTGAAAGGAATTGTGACAAAGGTGGATCCCCGAAGCGAACGTTGCAGCTCAACTTTTAAGCAGCTTTCTCATTCCCTAACCATCCGGAGAGATTGGTGGAGAAGATGAAGATTCTCTTTAACCGTTCAATCTTCCTCATACAGGACGGATACCGCTGCTCAATCCACTTTTAGGGAATTCCAGTGTTTCTAAACTAAGGTCCGTGGAACCTCTTAGTGGGCAATGAGCTGCCCGTGGGGTCTATGTGGTCCACTGGTCGGTAATGAGCTGCTCGTGGGGTCTATGTGGTCTCTTACTGGGCAATGAGCTGCCCGTGGGGTCTATGTGATCCACTGGTCGGTAATGAGCTGCTCGTGGGGGTCTATGTGATCCACTGGTCGGTAATGAGCTGCTCGTGGGGTCTATGTGGTCTCTTACTGGGCAATGAGCTGCCCGTGGGGTCTATGTGATCCACTGGTCGGTAATGAGCTGCTCGTGGGGGTCTATGTGATCCACTGGTCGGTAATGAGCTGCTCGTGGGGTCTATGTGATCCACTGGTCGGTAATGAGCTGCTCGTGGGGTCTATGTGGTCTCTTACTGGGCAATGAGCTGCCCGTGGGGTCTATGTGATCCACTGGTCGGTAATGAGCTGCTCGTGGGGGTCTATGTGATCCACTGGTCGGTAATGAGCTGCTCGTGGGGGTCTATGTGATCCACTGGTCGGTAATGAGCTGCTCGTGGGTGTCTATGTGGTCCCCAGGTGGGTAATGAGCTGCTCGTGGGGGTCTATGTGATCCACTGGTCGGTAATGAGATTATCGTGGGAGTTCATGTAGTCCCCTAGTTGGTAATTAGTTGCTCGTGGGGGTCCATATGGTCTCTTACTGGGCAATGAGCTGCTCGTGGGTGTCTATATGGTCCCAAGGTGGGTAATGAGCTACTCGATGGGGGTTCATGTTGTCCCCACTTGGCTATGAGATGCTCGTGGGGGTCTGTGATCCCTTAGTGGGTAAATAGCTGCTCGTGGGGGTCTTTCTGGCCACTATTCGGTTATCAGCTGCTCGTGGGGGTCTATGTGGTCCCTTAGTGGGTAAATAGTTGCTCTTTGGGGTCTTTCTGGCCACTTGTCGGTTATGAGCTGCTCGTGGTGATTCATGGGTCCCCAGGTGGGTAATGAGCTACTCGATGGGGGTTCATGTGGTCCCCACTTGGTTATGAGCTGCTCGTGGGGTCTATGTGGTCCCTTAGTGGGTAAATAGCTGCTCGTAGGGTCTTTCTGGCCACTTGTCGGTTATGAGTTGCTCGTGGTGATTCATGGGGTCCCCTATTGTGTAAATAGCTGCTCTTTGGAGTCTATCTGGCCATTAGCTGCTCGTTGGGCTCAATGTGGTCCTCTAGCTGTTCGTTCTGTGAGTGGTTCCGGGTTTCCCCGCGCTCCGTATGTGGTTCCGCCCGGCCCTGCTTCAAACGCTGAGGACATTTGAAGACGTGATCGGATGATGTTGATGTCTCATCGCTTTCTCTTTATCTTCCGATCTTCAAGTCTGTGGAATTGACTCCCAGCGGATTACCCACAAAGATGGGGAGACTACCATTCTCTCATGACGGACGCCTCATTCATACTCTCATCCGTCAGTGGAACTTTTTCTTGAGATTTTCTTCATCTCTCACCTACCATTCTGAGACTTTTATCTCATTCTCTGCAGCCTTCGCTTCGCTCCAATGATTTCCGGCCGAAATTGGCTTCAATCCGGTGTCCATCAATAATGCACATCACCGCCACAACCTGCTGTCTTGGAGGCGCCCAACCTCTTCACTTTGCCATGAGACGACACTCAGTGGGAAATTGGAGATGTCATTTATTGCGTGGAAAGGCAAAACTTGTCTCCTAGTTAGCGAGGCGTTGGTGTATTCAATACGTCCGGAAGACGACACTGGTTCATTAGTGCCCACATGTCACGAGGCCAAACGCGACGATTCAACTGTTAATTGAAAGTAGAAAGCAATGGAATCGCAACTTGAGAAGCTTGCAGGTAGCTTAGTGAACGGATAATTATTCAAACTCCTTCGGCCTGGCGGCATGGATGCAAAGACGAGGTTTCTTCTCTTCATAATGAACCATAACCGTCTTCTTCCTAAGTACGAACGTTGAAAATGATTAATTTTAAATATATTTACTCTTTTACTCCGTGATTCATGAACAAGCTTTTCAATGACCCTCACAGCAATGGAGCACACACCGCCTGTGAATTCTCACATCAACTCGAAGTAATTAGTGACTTTTCTATTTCTTGCAGCTGTAACTGCAGGCTTGGGCCCAAAATATTCTGTAAGCACCAGGGCATCAGTGTCTTCGTTTTCCCTGCTTTAATCAACCTAAATATAACTTACAAGGAATAGGCAGCGATCGGTACATCAAATAAGCTCCAATTTATTTGTGATAGACAAGCGCGTTATACATGTACAATAATTAAAATATAAGGAAATGTGCAGTGCATAAAATAACTCATAGGTTAGTGCAGATATCTGTGGTCCTCCATTGTACCATGTATTCCATTGTCCATTGTATCTGTGGTCTTCCATCTATCTGCTGATGACTGACGGACTGCAGTATTATGTTTTATATCCCTTATCGGTAGCTGAAGTAGTGGTCTATGTATTGTATTTCAAATGAAGAAATGTGGGATTACATGAAGTATTATAGACGGATGAAGAAACTGGCGATAACAAATTCAAGTGAAGAAATAGTATTTTCCATGTGTAGTCTTAGGTATAGTGTGTATAGTTTCATTGCTTTCGGTGTAGTAGAGTGTCATTGTAGTTCTATTGTTTACCTCCATTATCCACTTTCCACTTATCCACTCTTACCATTATCCACTTTGTGTAGTGTCAGATATAGTTCACTTGTAATCGGTGTAGTAGCATCGTTGTATTTCCATATTTTACCTCCACTTTTCCAATTTTTATCCATCTGTTTCCTGTTGTTTTATAATATCCATTTTTAATTTCCTTAACCTATGGTGACCATTGTCTTATTCTATTTCCACTATCAGCATCTGTAGTCGGTACAGTATATTAGACGTCTGTTTTGAACGTGTATACGGCAGTGTTTGGAATCTATGGTATTAGTATATTAACAGCAAGAATGAGTAGTGTTACAAGTCTTAAGATTTCCATTTTTACCAGATATTGGGCCAAAGCTGATCAATTTTAATTCGTTGCCACGAGAAAGCTACATTGAGCTCTTTTAATAACTGATTAATCCAATGGTTACAGTAGCATTGCCTTTGTACACTTGCGGATTGGAGAACGCCATCAGTCCTCATTAGGACTACTTTAACTAATAATTTAAATTAGTAAGCATTATATTTTATTATAAATGGCTACTGGGATGACTTTCATCATCGTATGAGAATTGATCTCAGTGTATTATGTGGAAAGGAAATTATGAAAGAAAATGTGAATGAAAATATGAAGGAAATTTTCATGAATTCTTAGATGACTAAATATCACATGCACATATAGTTTGTTGTGCTGGGGTTAAACGGAAAAGGTCTGTTAGTGTGTCGCTAAGCATATGAAGGAATTGTTACAAAATTTTGCGAAATGGACGCTTGGATTAGAGGCTTGTTTGCTTCTTTACAAGGGTCTATCGACGAATTCCATCTGAATTGAGCGCGCACTGTAATCTGCCACTGTGCATTGGTGTTGATACCCTGTGCGGAATATTTCACGATTTACTGTCTTGTGTATTGATTAAATGGCGCAGAATTTTCTTCAATCATTGAGCAACCTCGAATGACAAGTTAGATTCTTGATGCTGCTATAAGTTCACTCTTTCTTCTTCAGAGAGGAAGTCATAAAATGCACAATTTTTTGCTTTGAATGCCACCAGTGAACCAGTTATGCATTTTATGAAGCCTAATTCATGCTATCTTGAATATGATAATTTGTCAAGATTCAAAATGTTCTTGCTTTCCATGCCCGTCATTGGGATCTGAGTAGTAAATTAGAAAACAACTATTGATGCAGTGGTAGGCTATAAACAGAATTGATGGAAATTCACGCCGTCTTCATGCGGTAAATGATACGAATAGAAATAAATGGATTTGGATATTTCCATGGATATCTGTATCATTTAGAAATCTATGGCTATTGCCTGATATATTCCGTGTATTATGTACATAAGAAACGGAAACCATCAGATATCACACTCCGAATTACAGGTAAAACTATGCGTTATGATAGATATCATACGATATTTTCAAGCATTATGCTGCCTGCGACCGTCGTTGTTACGTTGATAATGCTTTCAAATATCGTTTGATATCCTGTATATGTCTGATAATATTCATCTTGCTGCTCATCAGTTCAATTTACTTACAGACGGAACTTAGGCAGCAAGCGATCATGTTATCATCAATTTTGCTCTTTAGAATGACTCCTATGGTGACTGCACTCAGTTTACGTAATTGATATATTCATCAAGGATGGCCACGTGTGAAAAAGACAAACATTGTCACCCGGGTCCAGACAGGAAGTTCACCCGGGCCGAGTCCGGACATGAAGTGGAAGGGAAGAGACCGAGCGGAAGACCTGGTTCCATGCCGTCCGAGATGACATGCGCAGACTCCGTCTTAAAGACGCTCAAGACCGACCGGAAGACGTCGAAAGGCCAGGTTCCATGCCGTCAAAGATGACATGCGCAGACTCCGTCTCAGAGATGAAGACCGACCGGAAGACCTGGTTCCATGCCGTCCGAGATGACATGCGCAGACTCCGTCTCAAAGAAGAAGACGTCGAAAGGCCAGGTTCCATGCTGTCAAAGATGACATGCGCAGACTCCGTCTCAAAGATGAAGACCGACCGGAAGACCTCGAAAGGCCAGGTTCCATGCCGTCAAAGATGACATGCACAGATTCCGTCTTAAAGACGCTCAAGACCGACCGGAAGACGTCGAAAGACCTGGTTCCATGCTGTCCGAGATGACATGCGCAGACTCCGTCTCAGAGAAGAAGACCGACCGGAAGACGTCGAAAGACCTGGTTCCATGCTGTCCGAGATGACATGCGCAGACTCCGTCTCAGAGAAGAAGACCGACAGAAATGGTAGGGAAAAGACCGACCGGAAGACCTCGGAAGACCAGGTTCCATGCTGTCAAAGATGGCATGCGCAGACTCCGTCTTAAAGACGCTCAAGACCGACCGGAAGACGTCGAAAGGCCAGGTTTCATGCCGTCAAAGATGACATGCGCAGACTCCGTCTCAGAGAAGAAGACCGACAGAAATGGTAGGGAAAAGACCGACCAGAAGACGTCGAAAGGCCAGGTTCCATGCCGTCCGAGATGACATGCGCAGACTCCGTCTCAGAGAAGAAGACCGACAGAAATGGTAGGGAAAAGACCGACCAGAAGACGTCGAAAGGCCTGGTTCCATGCCGTCCGAGATGACATGCGCAGACTCCGTCTCAAAGAAGAAGACCGACCGGAAGACCTCGAAAGGCCAGGTTCCATGCCGTCCGAGATGACATGCGCAGACTCCGTCTCAGAGAAGAAGACCGACCGGAAGACCTGGTTCCATGCCGTCCGAGATGACATGCGCAGACTCCGTCTCAAAGAAGAAGACCGACAGAAGTGCTAGGAAAGAGACCGACCGGAAGACCTCGAAAGGCCAGGTTCCATGCCGTCCGAGATGACATGCGCAGACTCCGTCTCAGAGAAGAAGACCGACCGGAAGACCTGAATCCATGCTGTCCGAGATGACATGCGCAGACTCCGTCTTAAAGACGCTCAAGACCGACCGGAAGACCTCGAAAGGCCAGGTTCCATGCCGTCCGAGATGACATGCGCAGACTCCGTCTTAAAGAAGAAGACCGACCGGAAGACCTCGGAAGACCAGGTTCCATGCCGTCCGAGATGACATGCGCAGACTCCGTCTTAAAGACGCTCAAGACCGACCGGAAGACGTCGAAAGGCCAGGTTCCATGCCGTCAAAGATGACATGCGCAGACTCCATCTCAGAGATGAAGACCGACAGAAATGGAAGATCGCTATCAGGAGAAGACCGTGCAACCTAGCGGATCTTAGAAGACGGACCTTGAAGGGATGGGTGAGTGAGAGTGAGTTTCCACAGCATCACTTATTGCAGGAGTGTCTGACAAACCCCCTGATTGCGAGTGACAGGCACGGAATATGTGACCAGAGAAATGCTCACCTCCTCGTCTTCGGAACAGCTCTCAGGGGATCCATTCTCCTCCTCATCTTCCTCCTCGCCGGCCACGAACACGTCCAAATCATTGGCGACCCCTTCCTCGGCCAGCAAGTCATTGACAGTTCGGTTGGAGTCCGCGGCAGAGTCCGCATCTGCGTCCAGTTCACCGAGCAGGCATTCCCGCCAGTTCTTCTGTGCCATGCGAATGTTCATTGTGAAGACACTGTCATCGAATTGGATTTCAGTTCTGTTCAAAGCCGTGGCCTGGAAATGAAGAACGTCGGTTGAGGAGAACTTTCAAATACACACGTGTCGGCTGAGAGTTTGGACAGCTAGAAATCGTACTTTCAATAAGAAAATGAGCAAGCTAGCATGAATCAGAGACAGATTAGGAAAGAATTAATAATTACTGGCTGAAGCCTGCACCTATAGGTGTGTTCTCGATATTGGTTCATTGATAAAATACTGTCCATCGGTGGTTTAATGAAAAACAGTGCTTGATATAGCCTCCCAAATGTGTTGTTCTCTTCGGTATCTCTCTGAAAATTACTGATCAGATGTGAAATACGATTATATTATTATTTCTGTACGCATTATATCAGCTGCAACTGAGCAAAATTTTGCATCAAATCATTAAAATCTGAAGACGCAAGCGAACACTTCATGACAAGCTTGTTAAATCCAATTCCAATCTTAAGCGACCATTCTACCTGACCTACCTGCGTCGAACCGCGCCATTTCTTGTATACGCTCAGTTGTCTTAATATGCGCAACAGGATTGAAACCGTAACCGGCTCGAAAACCGGTTGAGATTGATCGATCAGACAGGAATTCTAATGTGTATACAATTTATCTTCTACTATAGCTTATTTAAAATGTTCCCGATAGATGATCCGCGGCATACTTTTGAAATCAACACTAAGATTGGTTAAAACTATCATCAATACCCAATTGTTTCTTGATCTTGTCTGCTCATATGCCTACGGATCTCAAAATTCATGTCTGATGATTCATGTCTTATTCTCCTGTATGGTTCGGAAACATGGCCTATGATAAACAAACTGACGGACGCCTTCAGAACATATGACCGCTCTGCCTCATACCAGGTATAAAATGGAGAGATAGTCCGGCAGCCAGAACGAATTTCTGCAGGGAACGAGGCCGAAAGTGAGACTTTCACAGAATGATGTACACCTCATAGTCCGGCAGCCAGCACGAGTTTCTGCAGGGAACGAGGCCGAAAGTGAGACTTTCACAGCAGAATGGTGTACACCCTATGACTGCTGCGAATCGGCACGTCTGCCGAGTTCTAGTGAGTTCCTCTTCTTGTCAGAGACGATCAAAGAAAAACACATGTAAATCCAATGGGACGCAGATTGCAGTTTTTAGCTAGAATGAAATTTTCTATGTTTTTTCTGCTTAAACGAAAAGCCCAGAGTCATAATTTTTGGCATGGAATGTCTTCAGGTCATTTCCTATGATGTGCATGTGCTTTTATCATGCATCTAATTGGTAATGTATGTGAGAATGTGGTTGAAAGTGGATAATGTTGCTCAAAATGTTTGTGTTTGCTGACATTAAGAGGCTCGCCAAATCTAAATGTGTTTAGCTTTATAGACAGGGGTGGATGAACATGAAAGGAAATGATCTGAAGATATATACTACACTCATATTGAAAATCGAATTGAACAAGCATTCACATCATTCGCAACAGAGTGAGACAGATTGAACCTCAGGGGATCAGTTCTCTCTCAGCACAACTTGCCTGCAGCGACGCTTGGCCGCTTGTGAAGGTCAACAGAACTTTATGTTCCACGAATCGCACAAGAACGATCTGACCTCCGATCTCTCCCATTCTGTAGATGAGTGTGTTGATCATTTCATCCGTCCAGTCAGACATTGAGTTTACACCGTCCAATTCGATCTCCACTGTTGGGTTCCCAGGACCAAGACGCGAAAGGGATTCCTCGAAGACGGCACGTCTCCGATCCACGTCGACAACATCAATGTCCGCATCGAAGATGGCAGCCACCTGCAAGAGAAGGACTTTGATCAAGGTTATATAGACTAGGCTTCCGAGATGGAGCTACCCACAGCCGTGGGCTACAGATCAGGGTTGCGGAGCCGGAGCT
>CAJQUW010014572.1:0-342955 GCA_907163375.1 Prostheceraeus crozeri | reverse complement strand
GATAGAGTGCTTTGAAAAATTGCAGCTATCTGTTCGTCTTGAGTGTGTTGATTTCCGACCTCACATCACACACGTTTTCAGATGTTGAAAGTTGTACATAACCTTGATGAAATTCCCATTCGAAAATAGACTTAGACTGTCTGATGTGTGTCTCAAGTATTTTCACAAATGATGTCTAGAAGATCTCTGAGCTGGAATGGGTTTGCTGGGGTAGAGTAGCTTTGAAAAATACAGCTATCTGTCGTCTTGGGTGTGTTGATTTCCGACTCTCCACACTTTTAGATGCGTTTGCTGGGATAGAGTGCTTTGAAAAAATGCAGCTATCTGTCGTTCTTGAGTGGTGTGTGTTGATTTCCGACTCTCACAATCAGCACGTTTCAGATGTTGAAGTTGTACATTAACTCGTTGGGTGATGAAATCCCATTCGAAAATAGACTTTGACTGTCTGATGTGTGTCTCAAGTATTTTCAAATGATGTCTAGAAGATCTCTGAGCTGAAATGCTTTGGCTGGGATAGAGTTGCTTTCATAAATTCCAGCTATCTGTCGTCCTTGGGTTGTGTTGATTTCCGACTCTCACACGTTTTCAGATGTTGAAGTTGTAGCAGAACTCGATGATAACCCATTTCGAAATAGGACTTTGACTGTCTGATGTGTGTCTCAAGTATTCTGCAAATGAGTCTAGAAGATCTCTGAGCGGAATGCTTTGATGGGATAGAGTGTTATCCATAAAATGCAAGCTATCTGTCGTCTTGAGATGTGTGATTACCCTGCCGACTCTCACACGTTTCTCAGTCAGATGGTGAAGTTGTACATAACTCGATGCAAATCGCCATTCGAATATAGACTTTGGACCTGTCTGATGTGTGTCTCAAGTATTTTCAAATGATGTCTTAGAAGATCTCTGAGCTGAATGCTTTGGTTTTTTGGGGGTACAGTGCTTTCATAAAATTCAGCTATCTGTCATCTTGAGTGTGTTGATTTCCGACTCTCCCACGTTTCAGATGTTGAAGTTGTACATAACTCGATGAAAAAGCCCATTCGAAATAGACTTTTTGACTGTCTGATGGTTGGTGTTCAAGTATTTTCAAATGATGTTTAGATAGATCTCTGAGCTGAATGCTTTGCTGGGGTAGAGTGCTTTCATAAAGTTCAGCTATCTGTCGTGTTGAGGTGTGTTGATTTCCGACTCTTGCGGGCACTACGTTTCAGATGTTGAAGTTGTACATACCTCGATGACATCCCATTCGAAATAGAACTTTGACTGGTCTGATGTGTGTCTTCAAGTATTTTCAAATGATGTCTAGATAATCTTGAGCTGAATGCTTTGCTGGGATAGAGTGCTTTGAAACATGCAGCTATCTGTCGTCTTGAGTGTGTTGATTTTCCGACTCTCACACGTATTCAGATGTTGAAGTTGTATCATACCTTGATGAAAACATCCCATTCGGAAATAGACTTTGACTGTCTGATGTGTGTCTCAAGTATTTTTCAAATGATGTTGCTAGAAGAGATCTCTTGAGCTGAATGGTTTTTGCGCTGGGGTAGAGTGCTTTGCAAAAAAATACAGCTATCTGTCGTCTTGGGTGTGTTGATTATCCGACTCTCACCACGTTTCAGATGCTTTGCTGGGATAGAGTGCTTTGACAAAAAATGCAGCTATCTGTCAGTCTTGAGTGTGTTGGATTTCCGACTCTCACACGTTTCAGAATGATTGAAGTTGTACATAACGTCGATGAAATCCATTCGAAATAGACCTTTGACTGTCTGATGTGTGTCTCAACGTAATTTTTCAAAATGATGTCTAGAAGATCTCTGAGCTGAATGCTTTGCTCTGGGGTACAGTGCTTTTCATAAATCTCAGCTATCTGTCGTCTTGGATGGTGTTTTGATTTCCGACTCTCCCACGTTTCAGATGCTTTTGCTGGACAACGTGCATTCATCTTTTCAATTCCTATATTTTCGGTTCTTGAGGTTGTTGATTTCCGACTCTCACACAAGGTGTACACGTTTCAGATGTTGAAGTTGTACATAACTCGGATGAAATCTCCCATTCGAAAATAGACCTTAGACTGTCTGATGTTGTGTCTCAAGTAGTTTTTCAAATGATGTCTAGAAGATCACTCTGAGCTGAATGGTTTGCTGGGATGTAGACGTCTTTGAAAACAACAGCTATGCAGTCGTCTTGAGATGTGGTGGATTTCCCGACTCTCACAGTGGCTTTCAAAAATTGCAGCTATCTGTCGTCTTGAGTGTGTTGATTTCCGACTCTCACACGTTTCAGATGTTGAAGTTGTACATAACTCGATGAAATCTCATTCGAAATAGACTTTGACTGTCTGATGTGTGTCTCAAGTAATTTCAAATGATGTGTAGATAATCTCTGAGCTGAATGCTTTGCTGGGGTAGAGTGCTTTCATAAATTCCAGAAAAGCTATCTGTCCGTCATGGGTGTGTTGATCGATCCGACTTTCACAACAGAGGCGTAAACGTTTTTCCAATGCTTTGCTTGGATAGAGGTGCTATTGAAGGAAAAATGGCAGCTATCTGTCGTCTTGAGTTGTGTGTTGATTTCCGACTCTCACACGTTTCAGATGTTGAATTTGTACATAACTCGATGAAATCTCTTTCGAAATAGACTTTGACTGTCTGATGTGTGTCTCAAGTAATTTCAAATGATGTCTAGATAATCTCTGAGCTGAATGCTTTGCTGGGATAGAGTGCTTTGAAAAATGCAGCTATCTGTCGTCTTGAGTGTGTTGATTTCCGACTCTCACACGTTTCAGATGTTGAAGTTGTACATAACTCGATGAAATCTCAATCGAAATAGACTTTGACTGTCTGATGTGTGTCTCAAGCAATTTCAAATGATGTTTAGATAATCTCTGAGCTGAATGCTTCGCTGGGATAGAGTGCTTTGAAAAATGCAGCTATCTGTCGTCTTGAGTGTGTTGATTTCCGACTCTCACACGTTTCAGATGTTGAAGTTGTACATAACTCGATGAACTCCCATTCGAAATAGACTTTGACTGTCTGATGTGTGTCTCAAGTATTTTCAAATGATGTCTAGATAATCTCTGAGCTGAATGCTTTGCTGGGATAGAGTGCTTTGAAAAAATGCAGCTATCTGTCGTCTTGAGTGTGTTGATTTCCGACTCTCACACGTTTCAGATGTTGAAGTTGTACATACCTTGATGAAATCCCATTCGAAATAGACTTGGACTGTCTGATGTGTGTCTCAAGCAATTTCAAATGATGTTGAGATAATCTCTGAGCTGAATGCTTTGCTGGGGTAGAGTGCTTTGAAAAATGCAGCTATCTGTTTCGTCTTGAGGTGGTTGATTTCGACTCTCACACGTTTCAGATGTTGAAGTTGTACATACCTCGAAGTAATCTCATTCGAAATAGACTTTGACTGTCTGATGTGTGTCTCAAGTAATTTCAAATGATGTCTAGATAATCTCTGAGCTGAATGCTTTGCTGGGGTAGAGTGCTTTGAAAAACTGCAGCTATCTGTCGTCTTGGGTAGTGTGCGATTTCCGACTCTCACACGTTTAGATGCTTTGCTGGATAGAGTGCTTGAAAAATCAGCTATCTTGTCGTCTTGAGTGTGTTTGATTTCCGACTCTCACACGTTTCAGATGTTGATAGTTGTACATACAACTCGATGAAATCCCCTCCATTGTCGAAATAGACTTTGACTGTCTGAATGTGTGTCTCAAGTATTTTCAAATGATGTCTAGAAGATCTCTGAGCTGAATGCTTTGCTGTGGATAGAGTGCTTTGAAAAAATGAGCTATCTGTCGTCTTGAGTGTGGTTGATTTCCGATCTCACACGTTTCAGGATGTTGAAGTTGTACATAAGCTTAATAACTTGATGAAATCCCATTCGAAATAGACTTTGACTGTCTGATGTGTGTCTCAAGTATTTTCAAATGATGTCTAGAAGATCTCTGAGCTGAATGCTTTGCTGGGGTACAGTGTTTCAGATGTTGAAGTTGTACATAACTCGATGAAATCCCATTCGAAATAGACTTTGACTGTCTGATGTGTGTCTCAAGTAATTTCAAATGATGTCTAGATAATCTCTGAGCTGAATGCTTTGCTGGGGTAGAGTGCTTTCATAAATTCAGCTATCCGTCGTCTTGAGTGTGTTGATTTCCGACTCTCACACGTTTCAGATGTTGAAGTTGTACATAACTCGATGAAATCCCATTCGAAATAGACTTTGACTGTCTGATGTGCGTCTCAAGTATTTTCAAATGATGTCTAGAAGATCTCTGAGCTGAATGGTTTGCTGGGGTACAGTGCTTTCATAAATTCAGCTATCTGTCGTCTTGAGTGTGTTGATTTCCGACTCTCATCGTAAATCCACGCCCCCTCAGGTACACAACACCGAGGGGGGAACGGCACGTTTCAGATGTTGAAGTTGTACATACCTCGATGAAATCCCATTCGAAATAGACTTTGACTGTCTGATGTGTGTCTCAAGTATTTTCAAATGATGTCTAGATAATCTCTGAGCTGAATGCTTTGCTGGGATAGAGTGCTTTGAAAAAATGCAGCTATCTGTCGTCTTGAGTGTGTTGATTTCCGACCTCTCACTCACCACGTTTCAGATGTTTGAAGTTGTACATACCTTGATGAAATCCCATTCGAAATAGACTTTGACTGTCTGATGTGTGTCTCAAGTATTTTCGGATGATGTCTAGATAATCTCTGAGCCGAATGGTTTGCTGGGGTACAGTGCTTTGAAAAACGCAGCTATCTGTCGTCTTGGGTGTGTTGATTTCCGTTTCTTACACGCTTCAGATGCTTTGCTGGGATAGAGTGCTTTGAAAAATGCAGCTATCTGTCGTCTTGAGTGTGTTGATTTCCGACTCTCA
Organism: Prostheceraeus crozeri; assembly: GCA_907163375.1. Lineage (NCBI taxonomy): Eukaryota > Metazoa > Platyhelminthes > Polycladida > Euryleptidae > Prostheceraeus > Prostheceraeus crozeri. Next base: position 338,070 of record CAJQUW010014572.1, on the reverse strand, counting down.
CACGTTTCAGATGTTGAAGTTGTACATAACTCGATGAAATCCCATTCGAAATAGACTTTGACTGTCTGATGTGTGTCTCAAGTATTTTCAAATGATGTCTAGAAGATCTCTGAGCTGAATGCTTTGCTGGGGTACAGTGCTTTCATAAATTCAGCTATCTGTCGTCTTGAGTGTGTTGATTTCCGACTCTCACACGTTTCAGATGTTGAAGTTGTACATAACTCGATGAAATCCCATTCGAAATAGACTTTGACTGTCTGATGTGTGTCTCAAGTATTTTCAAATGATGTCTAGAAGATCTCTGAGCTGGAATGGTTTGCTGGGATAGAGTGCTTTGAAAAAAATGCAGCTATCTGTCGTCTTGAGTGTGTTGATTTCCGACTCTCACACGTTTCAGATGTTGAAGTTGTACATACCTACGTCGCGATGAAATCCCATTCGAAATAGACTTTGACTGTTGATGTGTGTCTCAAGTAATTTTCAAATGATGTCTCGATAATCTCTGAGCTGAATGCTTTGCTGGGATAGAGTGCTTTGAAAAATGCAGCTATCTGTCGTCTTGAGTGTGTTGATTTCCGACTCTCACACGTTTCAGATGTTGAAGTTGTACATAACTCGATGAAATCCCATTCGAAAAAGACTTTGACTGTCTGATGTGTGTCTCAAGTATTTTCAAATGATGTCTAGAAGATTTCTGAGCTGAATGTTTGCTGGGGTAGATGTGCTTTGAAAAATACAGGCTATCTGTCGTCTTGAGTGTGTGATTTCCGACTCTCACACGTTTCAGATGCTTTGCTGGGATAGCAGTGCTTGAAAAAATGCGAGCTATCTGTCGTCTTGAGTGTGTTGATTTCCGACTCTCACACGTTTCAGATGTTGAAGTTTGTACATATACTCGATGAAATCCATTCGAAATAGACTTTGACTGTCTGATGTGTTGTATGTGTGTCTCAAAGTATTTTCAAATGATGTCTAGAAGATCTCTCGTTGGGGAGCTGAATGCTTTGCTGGGGTAGAGTGCTTTCATAAATTCAGCTATCTGTCGTCTTGAGTGTTGTGATTTCCGACTCTCAGCCACGGACTCCACCAAGCAACACGCCAGAACCACGGCACGTTTCAGATGTTGAAGTTGTACATAACTCGATGAAATCCCATTCGAAATAGACTTTGACTTGTCTGATGTGTGTCTCAAGTAGGCAGTTTGTTCAACATGATGTCTAGAAGATCTCTGGCTCTGAGCTGAATGGTTTGCTGGTTTGGGTACAGTGCTTTCATAAATTCAGCTATCTGTCGTCTTGAGTGTGTTGATTTCTTCCCCGACTCTCACACACACAGCATTGCTCACTGCGTGGTAAACGTTTCAGATGTTGAAGTTGTACATTAACTCGATCGAGTGAAATCCCATTCGAAATAGACTTTTGACTGTCTGATGTGGTGTCTCAAGTATTTTCACATGATGTCTAGAATGATGTCCAGATAATCTCTGAGCTGAATGCTTTGCTGGGATAGAGTGCTTTGAAAAATGCAGCTATCTGTCGTCTTGAGTGTGTTGATTTCCGACTCTCACACGTTTCAGATGTTGAAGTTGTACATACCTTGATGAAATCCCATTCGAAATAGACTTTGACTGTCTGATGTGTGTCTCAAGTATTTTCAAATGATGTCTAGAAGATCTCTGAGCTGAATGGTTTGCTGGGGTAGAGTGCTTTGAAAAATACAGCTATCTGTCGTCTTGGGTGTGTTGATTTCCGACTCTCACACGTTTCAGATGCTTTGCTGGGATAGAGTGCTTTGAAAAAATGCAGCTATCTGTCTTCTTGAGTGTGTTGATTTCCGACTCTCACACGTTTCAGATGTTGAAGTTGTACATAACTCGATGAAATCTCATTCGAAATAGACTTTGACTGTCTGATGTGTGTCTCAAGTATTTTCAAATGATTTCTATATAATCTCTGAGCTGAATGCTTTGCTGGGGTTAACCGTGCTTTCATAAATTCAGCTATCTGTCGTCTTGAGTGTGTTGATTTCCGAGCCTCTCACACCGTTTCAGATGTTGGAAGTTTTGTACATAACTCGATGAAATCCCATTCGAAATAGACTTTGACTGTCTGATGTGTGTCTCAAGTATTTTCAAATGATGTCTAGAAGATCTCTGAGCTGAATGGTTTGCTGGGGTACAGTGCTTTCATAAATTCAGCTATCTGTCGTCTTGAGTGTGTTGATTTCCGACTCTCACACGTTTCAGATGTTGAAGTTGTACATAACTCGATGAAATCCCATTCGAAATAGACTTTGACTGTCTGATGTGTGTCTCAAGTATTTTCAAATGATGTCTAGAAGATCTCTGAGCTGAATGCTTTGCTGGGATAGAGTGCTTTCATAAATTTCAGCTATCTGTCGTCTTGAGTGTGTTTGATTTCCGATTCTCACACCGCACGTTTCAGATGTTGAAGTTGTACAAAACTCGATGAAATCCCATTCGAAATAGACTTTGACTGTCTGATGTGTGTCTCAAGTATTTTCAAATGATGTCTAGAAGATCTCTGAGCTGAATGGTTTGCTGGGATAGAGTGCTTTGAAAAATGCAGCTATCTGTCGTCTTGAGTGTGTTGATTTCCGACTCTCACACGTTTCAAATGTTGAAGTTGTACATACCTTGATGAAATCCCATTCGAAATAGACTTTGACTGTCTGATGTGTGTCTCAAGTATTTTCAAATGATGTCTAGAAGATCTCTGAGCTGAATTCTTTCCTGGGATAGAGTGCTTTGAAAAATGCAGCTATCTGTCGTCTTGAGTGTATTGATTTCCGACTCTTACAGGTTTCAGATGTTGAAGTTGTACATAACTCGATGAAATCCCATTCGAAATAGACTTTGACTTTCTGATGTGTGTCTCAAGTATTTTCAAATGATGTCTAGAAGATCTCTGAGCTGAATGCTTTGCTGGGATAGAGTGCTTTGAAAAATGCAGCTATCTGTCGTCTTGAGTGTGTTGATTTCCGACTCTCACACGTTTCAGATGTTGAAGTTGTACATAACTCGATGAAATCCCATTCGAAATAGACTTTGACTGTCTGATGTGTGTCTCAAGTATTTTCAAATGATGTCTAGAAGATCTCTGAGCTGAATGGTTTGCTGGGGTAGAGTGCTTTGAAAAATGCAGCTATCTGTCGTCTTGAGTGTGTTGATTTCTGATTCTCACACGTTTCAGATGTTGAAGTTGTACATAACTCGATGAAATCCCATTCGAAATAGACTTTGACTGTCTGATGTGTGTCTCAAGTATTTTCAAATGATGTCTAGAAGATCTCTGAGCTGAATGGTTTGCTGGGATAGAGTGCTTTCATAAATTCGCTATCTGTCGTCTTGAGTGTGTTGATTTCCGACTCTCTACAACGTTTCAGATGTTGAAGTTGTACATACGTCGATGAAATCCATTCGAGAAATAGACTTTGACTGTCTGATGTGTATGGTCTCAAGTCTTTTTCAATATGATGTTTGGATAATCTCTGAGCTGAATGTTTTGCTGGGATAGAGTGCTTTGAAAAATTCAGCTATCTGTCGTCTTGAGTGTGTTGATTTCCGACTCTCACACGTTTCAGATGTTGAAGTTGTACATAACTCGATGAAATCCCATTCGAAATAGACTTTGACTGTCTGATGTGTGTGTCAAGTAATTTCAAATGATGTCTAGATAATCTCTGAGCTGAATGGTTTGCTGGGGTAGAGTGCTTTGAAAAATGCAGCTATCTGTCGTCTTGAGTGTGTTGATTTCCGACTCTCACACGTTTCAGATGTTGAAGTTGTACATAACTCGATGAAATCTCATTCGAAATAGACTTTGACTGTCTGATGTGTGTCTCAAGTAATTTCAAATGAGGTTTGGATAATCTCTGAGCTGAATGCTTTGCTGGGATAGAGTGCTTTGAAAAATGCAGCTATCTGTCGTCTTGAGTGTGTTGATTTCCGGCTCTCACACGTTTCAGATGTTGAAGTTGTACATAACTCGATGAAATCTCATTCGAAATCGACTTTGACTGTCTGATGTGTGTCTCAAGTAATTTCAAATGATGTCTAGATAATCTCTGAGTATGAATGGTTTGCTGGGATAGAGTGCTTTGAAAAATGCAGCTATCTGTCGTCTTGAGTGTGTTGATTTCCGACTCTCACACGTTTCAGATGTTGAAGTTGTACATAACTCGATGAAATCTCATTCGAAATAGACTTTGACTGTCTGATGTGTGTCTCAAGTAATTTCAAATGATGTCTAGATAATCTCTGAGCTGAATGCTTTGCTGGGGTAGAGTGCTTTGAAAAATACAGCTATCTGTCGTCTTGAGTGTGTTGATTTCCGGACTTCACAACGTTTCAGATGCTTTGCTGGGATAGAGTGCTTTGAAATATGCAGCTATCTGTCGTCTTGAGTGTGTTGATTTCCGGCTCTCACACGTTTCAGATGTTGAAGTTGTACATAACTCGATGAAATCCCATTCGAAATAGACATTTGACTGTCTGAGTATGTGAGGTGTCTCAAGTTAATTTTCAAATGATGTCTAGAAAGATCTCTGAGCATGAATGCTTTGCTGGGGTAGAGTGCTTTCATAAATTCAGCTATCTGTCGTCTTGAGTGTGTTGATTTCCGACTCTCACACGTTTCAGATGTTGAAGTTGTACATAACTCGATGAAATCCCATTCGAAATAGACTTTGACTGTCTGATGTGCGTCTCAAGTATTTTCAAATGATGTCTAGAAGATCTCTGAGCTGAATGGTTTGCTGGGGTAGAGTGCTTTGAAAAATGCAGCTATCTGTCGTCTTGGGTGTGTTGATTTCCAGACTCTCACACGTTTCAGATGTTGAAGTCTGGTACATACCTCGATGAAATCCATTCGAAATAGACTTTGCTGTCTTGATGTGCGTCTCAAGTATTTTCAAATGATGTTTAGATAATCTACTGAGCTGAATGGTTTGCTGGGATAGAGAGTGGCTTTGAAAAATGCAAGAGACTATTTGTCGTCTTGAGTGTGTTGATTTCCGGCTCTCACACGTTTCAGATGTTGAAGTTGTACATAACTCGATGAAATCTCATTCGAAATAGACTTTGACTGTCTGATGTGTGTCTCAAGTAATTTCAAAAGATGTCTAGATAATCTCTGAGCTGAATGCTTTGCTGGGGTAGAGTACTTTGAGAAATGCAGCAATCTGTCGTCTTGAGTGTGTTGATTTCCGCAACCTTTCACACGTTTCAGATGTTGAAGTTGTACATAACTCGATGAAATCTCCTTCGAAATAGACTTTGACTGTCTCAAGTAATGTCAAATGATGTCGAGAATATCCCTGGGACTGAATATTATGTTGATGTTAGCCATAATGAGTATATACCAGTCTTCGCTATTCTCTTTTTGCTGATGCCGTTTTCCCGTTTTTGCGTTTTTTGTTTTTTGTTAGGATTGAAGTTGTCTGCAGCTCGATGAAATCATTTCACGGTACCATGCTTGTGTCTATTTGCCTCAATGTCTCGGATTTGTTGATCGGAGCTGAGTTCGACTGCCTGTTTTTTTCTCCGTGGATTGACCTTGTTTCCATTTGAATTTGATTTTATGCTGAAATGCTCCCATAATAGTTGAAATCAACGTGTACGTCCAGGAATCCACACCTTACTCTATGATCTGATATGAGAGTCGATTTAATTATTATTGATGTCGATTTCCTGTTTTTCATCCGATCATGATAGGAATTTCAAATAGCTCTCTTTTGAATTCTACAGTTGCGACTGAGCTCATGGTTGCTGACATTAAGATCAAACAATTATTGTCAACGTTATGAACGTCCGTATTAATATTTTTAGAGAATTTTTTGTGGTTGTAGATTTCCGGTGGGTTGTCGACTTCCTGTTTCTACAATTTAAAATGTGGTTCGGCCTTCGGCCACGTGAAATTTGATGTCTACCTAAATTTTTGAAATTTTGAAATTTTGATTTTTTGAAAAACCCGCAAAAGTGTGACATCCGGCGCAAGCGAAGCGAAGCAAAGCGAAGCGAAGCGTCGCGCCGGATGTCACACTATATACTACTAGAGTTTCAGCAAATATAAGAAAATACATATCGCCATTTTGTAACATCTTGTTACCAATATTAAAACATTATTTACCTGGTCGCTACGCTGGGGGGACTTTGTCCCCTAGAAGTAATTTAATAGATTTAATGAAACAGTATCGAAATTTAGGAGATAAAACTGAAATTTGTAAGAAAATTTCAAATCAACTACTTGAACAAAAAAATGAATTTCTAATGGCTTTTGATGCAACATCTTTAAATCCATCAGCTATGTATGATGAAAATTCAGAATACCCTAAAGCTGAATCAGCTAGAAAATTTCGTCAAGAAGAAGAAAGAGAAAGAGTATATAAGTTTAATACTCAAACATTTAGACCTAAAACTGGAATATTCTCTGTTGTGTTTCAATATCCGAATGATATGTTTTTTCAACCAGTTCCTATAAAAGATAAAGTTAAAAATCAAAATAATAATTCTCATGTAAAAGTAATCAGGTTTAGAAATGGTATATGTTATGATGTATTAACTTCTGTAGAGATACAAGAAATTGTTAGATGTGGTGGAAAAATCTTACATATTACTGATGGTATAATTTATGAAAAAAATTATCAAGTTTCACCATTTCGAAATTATATTGAAAAACTTTTTAATTTCAGAAAAAGATATAAAACAGAAGGAAATACTGTAGGCGATGAGTTAATTAAATTATTGATGAATTCACTATATGGAAAACCGTACAAAAAGATATAACCACTAAATATCATTTATGGAATGAGAATAAATTGAGAAAAAATTTCACTCAAGAAGTAAAAGATTATGAAAAATTAAATGATGAACAATATTTAGCGAAAGTAGAAATGGAAGATGATGAATTTCTTAAAACTAATATTGTAAAAGATGGGAAGACGTCATTCATGCAATCACAATTAGGTTCTTTTATTCTTTCTCACTCTAGAAGAATCATGAATAACTTTATTTTAGAAATTAATGGTAATGTAAGGTAGGGGTCTTTAAGTGAACTAATTTTATTGACTTTTACTGCACTACTTTTTAATTGCCTGTACTTTGCGCGGGAATTGTTTTTACTACCTGCTAGCAATGTTCAGGTGAGCAGAGTTTTCTTGTTGTGATCTTGGTCGGGATTGCTTGTTCTAGCAATTCCGGTCAACATGGCAGAATGCAGTGATGATCTTATTGACGATGATGACATCTCTATTCTAGCGGAGATTGTTTCCCGTGCACAACAGCTGCTAATTAAACCGGAGCCACGAGACTCTGAGGCCGCTGTTTCTTCACCCCGACGACAGCCGGGAGAATTGCCCCGAACCAAATCGGGAGACTCGCCTCGACGGAAGTCGAGCGTTAAGGAGATCGACCCACCGGCAAGCCCGTGGAGACACCCGCCTAGTATAGGCACCGCTTCACCTCGGCGACTGCGTGTACGCTGGGAGGACCAGGCCGACGACAACTCGCCCGGATCAACGCCCCGTTAATGGTAAGTGCTATAAAGACTACAGTAGCTCCTAGCGTAGAACCACAAACAAGTTACACTGGTGGCAGCGGTGGGATCCACGCTAGAGACACGTCAACATGGTTGCGTGTTCCACTCAACGCATTTCCCGTATTTGACGGAGGTAATTTTTCTATTTACTATCAACGGATAAGTGCCGCTATGAATACTTATCCAGAGGCCGAGCGTTACCCTATTTTTGCCGCAAAATTAGGAGACAACGTTATCGAGTGCTTGTGTGATTTTTTTTCCTGGGGGTCTTGTTCACTGTTCTTTTGAGCAAGTTGTGCAGTGTCTACTGATGAAATACCGGGAACACTCAAAGCCACCGATAGACAGCAGCCTACCGAGAGAGCGGACAGGTAAGTACGAAAAATTGAGCATGGAAAATGTACCAATTTTTCAGGGGGAATCTGGTGAAGATTTTGACATATGGTTTCGCCGAGTATCTATGTATTTGGATACCTATCCTCCACAGGAGAGAAGTTATAGGCTCTGTTCCCAGTTGGGAACAAAACCATTCGAGTTCGTGCAACATCGACCGGATGAGGTGCTAAACAGTTCTGATATGCTTGTCGAGTCTCTGAGGAGGAAATACGTTATACCGATTAATATGTCGAGGGCGCAAGAACTTTTTTATTCCAGGTATCAAAGGAATTCTGAAGATTTGCAAGATTTTGAGGGAGAATTACGGCGATTAGTAAGGATTGACTTTCCGGCTCAACCTTCCTGGAAACAGGAGGAGGCTATTCTTCAAAGAATGCTTGCCGGCACTAGCAATGTCGAACTCTCTCGACATTTCACGTTCAGCCCACCCCTCTCGATAGAGCATCTCTATCACGCAGCAGATTTGATAAAAAAGAATCGTCTGCTGAGTTCGGACTCAAGGGTCGACATAAGTAGGCCTACGGGAGGATCATTTCCACTGTCAGGGTCATCCTTCCAGAAAAATATGCCACCCTATCGATCCGCAGATGTTCGCAGGAGCTTGTCTCCTATCCGACCGCCTACTCCACCAAACTTACCTGAAGTACGCAGGAGTCTATCTCCTGTACGGGCACTATGGCCTCCTACCCCTCCAAGACGCTCTTTTTCTCGAGAGGAGAGAACTAATGATCAAGTGGAATGTTTCAAATGTGGAGAGAAAGGACATTTCATGAGGAACTGTCCATTTCGGGAAAATAGGTATTTAAACCACTGAGGCTGGAACACTCCGTCGACGGACGGACTGATTCCGCAGCCGGTGAGAAACCGTCTGATGTCACAATCCAGACCCTGAACTGTAACGTTATTCAACTGCTTTTAAACCATAAACCGCGTACCGCTATGTTAGATTCCGGAGCAGATCGTAGCGTGATTGATGTTGAAACGTGTCGAGAAACAGGCGTTTCGTACACCCGCAAGGAGATGCCAAAGTTTGACCAGCCTGACTGTTCCAAAGTCAAACCTATTGCAGAAGTTAACATACCCATAGAAGTCGCGGGCGAATGTTTCAACCAGACATTTATAGTCTGTGAACGCCTCAGGAGTCCCATAATTATCGGACTGGATTTCATTATGTTATATGGAGGATGCGCTGATTGGGTAAGTAACACGTTTTATCTTTTCAATAGAGCAGTCAGCACACCGATCCTGAGGAGAGTCGAAACATACCAGGTGAGTGTGCATCTAGTACAAGATACGGTAATTCCTCCCAAGAGTGTCGCATATCGTCTCGGGAAGTGCGCAGAATTTCCTACTCCTTCCCTCAACTTACTCACCGCTCAGCGAGATCAGTTACCAGACGGTGTCCTCTTGGCAAATGCCGTATGCGAGCCCAGAGACAACCAAACCTGGCTTCAGCTAATGAACATTACTAATGCTGATGTCCGACTACCTGCCGGTCGCGAAATTGCAACTATAGAACCAATCGAGGTTTTGGCAGAGTCGGCGGATCAAACAGACCAAGTAAGTTTTGAAGCTTCACCTACAAATATAGAAGCAGCTATAACACAGTTGGACGAGACAGACCTCAACACGGAGGAGAAAGAGGAGGCCGCCCAAGTGTTACGCTCCTATGAAGACGTATTTGTAGAGAAAGGTAAGAAATTGGGTCGCACAACTCTATTACATCATCAGATAGACACCGGACCCCACGCTCCAATCAAAATTCCGGGGCGCCGAGTACCGCCACACCAGAGGTCTGAGGTAGACACGATGCTAGATGACCTCATCAATGATGATGTAATTCGACCCAGTTACAGTCCTTGGTCCGCTCCCATTCTGGTAGTGAAAAAGAAAGACGGATCTCTTCGTTGTTGCGTTGACTTCAGGAAGCTGAATGAGATAACTGTCAAAGACGCATATCCCATACCTCGTATAGACGAGAGTATCGACGCCTTAAGTGGATCACGTTATTTCACAGTCCTAGACTTGAAGTCTGGTTATTTTCAGGTACCTCTGGACGAGCAGTCCAAAGAGAAAACTGCTTTCTCCACCCACCGCGGCCTATATGAGTTTAACGTCCTCCCTATGGGGGTGACGAATGGTCCAGCTGTTTTTGCGCGTCTGATGAATAATGTACTCGCCGGTCTGACATGGTCAGCCTGCCTCGTTTACCTCGATGACACCATAGTCATGGGGAGGACATTTAAGGATCATTTGCTAAACCTGCAGGCTGTCCTGCAGAGATTCCGTGAAGCGAATTTGCAACTGAATCCTAAGAAATGCCAGTGGTTCAAATCTAAGGTTAAAGACCCCTCTACCATTGAGAGAATAATCAACTGGCCCGTTCCTAAAACGCAAAAGGAGCTGAGGAGTTTCATAGGACTCTGCAGTTATTATCGTAGATTTATTCAAGGGTTTGCGAAAACTGCTGGGCACTTACATCGCCTCACTGGTAAAAATGTAAGATTTGTTTGGACAACCGAATGCCAAACCGCTTTCGAAGAACTCCGCTTCAAGCTCAGTAGTGCCCCAATATTAACATTACCTGATTTCTCAGAGAACGCAGGATCTTTTATCCTCGACACAGACGCTTCTGAAAAAGCCATCGGAGCTGTGCTGTCCCAAAAATGTCCTGATGGTCTCGAGCGAGTAGTAGCGTATGGGAGTCGCTGCATGACAAAGCCAGAGCGCAATTACTGCGTTACACGCAAGGAAATGCTAGCCATGGTCTACTTCGTTCACGAGTTCCGTCCTTATCTGTTAGGCAAGCATTTCATTCTGAGGACAGACCATAGCGCTCTCACCTGGCTTATGTCATTCAAAGAGCCTACTGGACAGGTGGCACGCTGGATACAAAAATTGCAAGAATATCGATTCTCAATTGAATACCGGTCCAACCCTAAGCACACAAATGCCGATGCTCTATCCAGGCGGCCACACAGGCGCCACGGAGAATGCCCCTCTTGCGAACCGAATGCTGCGCAAATTTCGTTAATCCAGTGGCCATTCTCATTGACTGCAGGGGACCTCTTACAAGCACAACAAGCATACCTGCCGACGGCAGAGATAAGTGCCTGGATCACGGAGAGAAGACAACCCCCATCAAACGCCACATATCGCATTCAGCAAGATTACATCAAGCACTTTGACTATTTCAAAATTTTTGAAGGGCTCTTACATATCAAGAAGCCTGACGACACCGACTGGCGTCTAGTCCTCCCACCAGAGTGGAGAAATATTGCTATTCACCAGTATCATGACAATCCCACGGGAGGCCACAACGCTAAGGCCACTACGTACCAGAAAATTAAATCTCGGTTTGGTGGCCAAAGATGAAAACGCAAATAAGCGAATGGGTTGACACCTGTGGAGTCTGTGGGCAATGCCGTGGTCCTAATCCAAAGACGGTAGCCCCACTACAACCCATTGAGTCAAGCGAGGCGTTCCACCGCATAGCGCTGGACATCGTCGGACCCCTTCCAACCACGCTGAAAGGAAATCGTTTCATCCTGGTTATGGTGGACATTTTCACCCGTTGGGCAGAGGCTGTGCCCTTACCACAGCACACTGCAAAACATGTGGGTAATGCAGTTCTCCACAGCTGGGTCACCAGATACGGTGTTCCGAAGGAAATTTTGTCTGACCAGGGCAAAGAATTCGAGTCGGCAGTATTCCAGCACTTCTGCAAGGTGCTAGCAATTAAAAAGATCCGTTCTTCACCATACACACCCTCTACTAACGGGGCGGTAGAGAGATTAAACCGCACGCTGAAAAATTTACTGCTCACTCATGCTGCGCAAGATAGACGCAACTGGGACGACACCATCCATTATTGTATGTGGGTCTACAGATCGAATGTCCATCACTCCACGGGGTATTCCCCCTCTCGCCTAGCCATAGGTAGGGAGTTAAGGTTCCCGATGGACATTCTCTTCGATTCGGTATCCAGCGCCAACATAGAAGCTGAGAATTATGCTACGTGGATACAGGAGAGTCTGAAAGCAGCTGCCGACGGGGCTCGCAAAAACCTTATCCTAGCTAAGCAGCACCAGAAGACCCAATATGATCACCACGCTACGAAAGTGCCCACCTATAAAGTCGGGAATCTAGTGTGGTACAGAAATAGGACTCCCGGACCTGGTAAGTCCGCAAAACTTTCAAGGCCATGGGATGGACCATACTTAGTGACACGAGTGCCAAGCCGGACCAACATAGAAATCCGCAACCCAGCGAGACCGGGAAGAACCCTTGTTGTGCATGTCAACGAAGTAAAGCCATGCCCTAGGAACGTCAGATTGAATTCAACTGACAAAAAGACAATGAAGGTGCATTTCCAACCAGTTCCCGAGATCCGAACATTTACACCAGACTCCTCTCCTTACAATGTCGGACAGACTAACACTGTTCCCCCTCCCTCAGTGGAGAGACCAACCGTCAACATCGACGAGCATTGCTTATACAGTGATGATGACAGCGAGTCTTCCTCAACGTCTGGAGACCCAATCGAGAATGAGGAAGTGATTTACCTAGACGAGCAAGACTTAGACCAGCCGTCGGATTCAGACGAGATAGGCTTAGGAGAAGTAATTGATATAAGCTCCGACCCTATCCTAGACTCGGACTTCGATTCCGACATCTGCATCTCTCACCTGTCATTCCAGTCAGACGAGGAGGAGGAGCAGTTAGTCGGAGCCATCAATTTTGGGGAGGGGAGGATCCCTCAGGATCTGCTGGAGTCCTGGAGGTACAGTGTGGTCAACCACTGCCTCCACGACACACGATTGCCCCCGCATCTCAAAGTCGCCTATCCAACCGGGAAGGGATGGATCAACTCGGTCGCCGAGGCCTCTTTTGCAAAGATCCTGACAAGTCTCCGCAGCCAATCAGAGACGTCCAGGCGGATCAAGGCCACCGAGGAGCGCTGGACCGGGTGGGTACGGTACCACCCCCAGCTACTGCCCAAGTTGCCGAAATGGCGTCAAACGCTTCTCCAGCTGCAACCCCGAGACCCGCAGCCAGCGATCAAACCACGCTCCATCTTGCGACCACCACGGAGCGTGAGAGATGACCAGCCGTCGACCAACTCAAGCCTCGCGCAGGACACAATTGACCGGATGACATCCGAGATAACAAGGAATGTCCTCCAAGTCCTCAGGCCCAACCGCGAGAATTCGCGAGACAGGGCAAGACCACCCAACCGCGGCAATTCGCGAGACAGGGTGAGGAATGGGATGCGGAAGGACATCCATCCTGCAATGAGGAGGATCCAAGCGCGGCGAATGGACGCGGAATCCAAGAAAGACTTAATACGGACGAGATCAAGATCTCCTGCAGCCCGTACCCGGCAACCGGTGGATGCAAGCCGAGACAGCCGCAAAATGACGCTGGTGGTTGGCGATTCCAACTTCACCCGCCTGCCTTTTACCGCTGCCCCATATCGCTCGATTGCGAGACCGGGCCTCCGAGCAGCGCAAGCTGCGGACACTGTACGCCAGTGCGATGTGCGCCGCAATGACGTTGCCGCAATCATCGTGGGTGTAGGAGTAAATGACCGCTCGGCGAGAAGCATCGAGGAAGTCCGGGCCGGGTTCCGTTCCCTGAACGAGGAACTTCAGCGGAAGTTCTCCGGCATCCCGATGTTCTTCATCGACGCGCCGCAGACAAATTTGGTCACGACCGGCGCATGAGAGATCGTCTTCACAGTATCAACAATGTAGGGGCATGTTTTTTTTACCCCAATACATTTTAAGCCGTCCGTGGTGAACACGGGAGACCCGCACTACACTGCGGAGGAGCGCCACGCACTTGCGCGATACGCGGAGCGGATCATCCGCCCACGTCTACCCCGTGTGTAGACTGGCACCGCTCGCAGGAGCGAGACCTTCTTCGTGGAGGAGGGGATAGTGTAAGGTAGGGGTCTTTAAGTGAACTAATTTTATTGACTTTTACTGCACTACTTTTTAATTGCCTGTACTTTGCGCGGGAATTGTTTTTACTACCTGCTAGCAATGTTCAGGTGAGCAGAGTTTTCTTGTTGTGATCTTGGTCGGGATTGCTTGTTCTAGCAATTCCGGTCAACATGGCAGAATGCAGTGATGATCTTATTGACGATGATGACATCTCTATTCTAGCAGAGGAGATTGTTTCCCGTGCACAACAGCTGCTAATTAAACCGGAGCCACGAGACTCTGAGGCCGCTGTTTCTTCACCCCGACGACAGCCGGGAGAATTACCCCGAACCAAATCGGGAGACTCGCCTCGACGGAAGTCGAGCGTTAAGGAGATCGACCCACCGGCAAGCCCGTGGAGACACCCGCCTAGTATAGGCACCGCTTCACCTCGGCGACTGCGTGTACGCTGGGAGGACCAGGCCGACGACAACTCGCCCGGATCGACGCCCCCGTTAATGGTAAGTGCTATAAAGACTACAGTAGCTCCTAGCGTAGAACCACAAGCAAGTTACAGTAAAACAACTATAAAATTAATCCGTTTGAAATTTCTTTCATCTCACCATTAATTTCAAACGGATTAATTTTATAGTTGTTTACAATACTATCTATTCTAGAAATGAATAATAAATTATTCTTTCTCAATATTACAGGCGTGTCAGCTGTTACTGAATTTGTAAAATGAATGTATTTTTCGTTGAAAACATTAATTTCTAAAATAAAGTTATACATGATTCTTCTAGAGTGAGAAAGAATAAAAGAACCTAATTGTGATGGCATGAATGACGTCTTCCCATCTTTTACAATATTAGTTTTAAGAAATTCATCATCTTCCATTTCTACTTTCGCTAAATATTGTTCATCATTTAATTTTTCATAATCTTTTACTTCTTGAGTGAAATTTTTTCTCAATTTATTCTCATTCCATAAATGATATTTAGTGGTTATATCTTTTTGTACGGTTTTCCATATAGTGAATTCATCAATAATTTAATTAACTCATCGCCTACAGTATTTCCTTCTGTTTTATATCTTTTTCTCAAATTAAAAAGTTTTTCAATATAATTTCGAAATGGTGAAACTTGATAATTTTTTTCATAAATTATACCATCAGTAATATGTAAGATTTTTCCACCACATCTAACAATTTCTTGTATGTCTACAGAAGTTAATACATCATAACATATACCATTTCTAAACCTGATTACTTTTACATGAGAATTATTATTTTGATTTTTAACTTTATCTTTTATAGGAACTGGTTGAAAAAACATATCATTCGGATATTGAAACACAACAGAGAATATTCCAGTTTTAGGTCTAAATGTTTGAGTATTAAACTTATATACTCTTTCTCTTTCTTCTTCTTGACGAAATTTTCTAGCTGATTCAGCTTTAGGGTATTCTGAATTTTCATCATACATAGCTGATGGATTTAAAGATGTTGCATCAAAAGCCATTAGAAATTCATTTTTTTGTTCAAGTAGTTGATTTGAAATTTTCTTACAAATTTCAGTTTTATCTCCTAAATTTCGATACTGTTTCATTAAATCTATTAAATTACTTCCAGGGGACAAAGTCCCCCCAGCGTAGCGACCAGGTAAATACTGTTTTAATATTGGTAACAAGATGTTACAAAATGGCGATATGTATTTTCTTATATTTGCTGAAACTCTTCCACCTTTAACAGATTTTCTAATATAATTTCTTGCCCATAAATCTATATGAGAATGAATATTTATATTGTCATTTTGTACGCTTTTCATCCAACCGTTAAATGTTAAAGCGGAAGATGTTAAATTAGTAGTTATATCTTCATCAACTAAATCTCGCATAACATTATTATATTTGTAGATACAAAAAGCTAAAGAAAGAATATCGTTAAGTAAATATGGTCTCCATTCATTTTCTTTTTCTTTATAATTTTCATGTGTTATGTTTCCAATTTCATAATTTAATTTACACACATTCGTAGGAATTTTAAAATTCTCACACCATTTAGAAAGACTTGTTTTTACATGTTGATAACTACATTTCATTATAATAGTTTGAAGTGCTAATTTACCTGAAGGTGAATTTTTTCATATTGTTTTTAAATCTAAAAGATTTTTGAATATATCTACTAACACATTCAGTTGTATAAGGATTTTGTAATGAAGCAGTTAATATTCCTCTTGAAGTTTTAAGAGGCGGTTTAGATAATTTAAAATTAGCTTTTATCGGAAAATAGGAATCAAAACCTGATGAATTGTGAGCTATTAAAGTTACTCTAGAATAATTAAATTTTCCAAGAGTTTCAAAAAATTGATGGATCAGACATGCGTCCTCTGGGTTTCCCCCGATCGGACATGCGTCATCTGGGTTTCCCCCGATTGGACATTCATCATCCTCAGTTCTCGTAAAAATTTTCACACAATTTTGAAGTTTATTAAATTCTAATTCAGTTAAATTATTATACTCATTAATTTGTTTTTTAAGTTTTTTAATTTCATCTTCATCTTTTGATCGTTTAATTTTAATCATATCACTTAACAAACGTGTTTCTAATTCTTTCAATCTTTGTTCCGGTAAGCAACATATAAATTTATTGAAATTAATAGCTCCTACAGCATAAAGAATAGGATGAGCTGTTGAACAGTTAGGATCAGGAAAAGTTTCGAGATCCCAAATATATGTTGAACTATAGTCAATTTTTTCTTTGTTATGATTTTATATGGACGCGTTGTTAGATTTTCATCAGTAACTGTTTTATATATGGGCTTGAAATTATTTTCAATTTCTCTAATAGCTTTTAATTTATGAGATTTATTAATTAAACAATAGTGTCCAATTGTTGAAGCTTCGTGAAAATAATTGCAATAAACATAATTATGAAACGTTTCAATTCCTCTAGGATTTAAATGACGATTGGCAGGACTATAATATTGAACACATTCTCCAAAATATTTATTGAATTGAGAAAATTTGCAGTTTGACATTACTCCTGTTCTAGATGTGGCTTTCTCTTTATATAAAAAATTATTAAACATTTCTTTCATCATTTCTCCTTGTTCTTCATTAAAACCTCGTAAAACATTATAACATTTAATAAAACAAAAATCTTCAGAAGGAATATAACAATATTCACCGAAATATTCTTTGATTCTATATTTCATATTATACCTGCACCTCTATGTGATCTTTGTACTAGCTTCATTCCAAAAAATCTTCATATTTAATATTACCTGTAAAAATCCATTCGTTAGCATCGGATTTCTCTTCCAGATTAGAAAATCATGTTTCAAATGAATTTTTATTATAGAAGGTTACGTAAAAATTTTGAATTATATTTTCCTGATCTTTAACAACTTTTCCAAGTAAATTAATAATTTTACCATTTGCTAAAAGTTTCCGCATATCATTTACTACATTAATAAAACATACATTTTCATATTGAATTTCATTCGGATTAAATAAATTACATAAATCATCACCAAGTTCATCCTTAATTCTATCTTCAAAAAAGATATCAGTAATAGGAGTTTCTAATATTTCTTTTGTTCCACTTTTCTGTTTTTTAATATTACGTCTAATACTACGCCTATTACGTTTCTGTTTTTTAATACGTTTACTACGTTTACTATGTTTAATTTGTGCATCAAACTCAGCAGTTTGTTTCTTGATTAATTCATCAATCCTAGACATTTGTCCGAGAGACATTTCACGATTCATATTTTTTAACGATTGTTTAAATTCATCTTTATTTCTTACACATAAATCTCTTATCAAATCACTTAAGTTTCTTCCATTTATTTCAAATAGTATAAATATATTTGCATTCTTTCTAATAACACTTCCGTCTAATGAATACATACTTTGTGTTAAATAAAAATCACTATAGTTATTATATCTACCTCTTGTAAAATCATTTCTCTGAATTGTCTGATTTCTATCATTAACACAATCATCAAAAATTACACAATGTTTCATTGTTTTATCTAGTTTACTAGGATCTTGCATATTACCACTATCATCTATTAATTGTATCTTTGTATGCTTATTTTTATTGGATTCTACTAACTGATTATTTTTTGCTGCTTCTTCACACCACGAACTTATTTCTTCTTCATATTCAGAATTTTCATATTCTTTGAATAATGAAGCAATTGCTGTTTTTTTAAGATTATTTTCAAATCCATATTTTAAAAATTGATAGACGGGTTGTTCTTCTGTTGTTGTATATATTATAAGATTGTTATAATCCAAAAAATTTGGAGTCGTTAAAATTTTAAATAATAGATACGTTTTTCCACAACCCGATCTTCCACAAATAACTGACAAAACTTTATTAGATAAATTTGGATGATGATTAAATTTAAGTTCTTTTTTATTTAATGGGGGTAGTTCACTCATTTTTAATAAAAAAAATTATTTTTATTTTAAAAGAAGAAGAAGAAAATTAAACTTCTCTAACCAAAAGATCTATCATAATCTCTTCACCTCCAAAATTTATTTCTTGTCCTTTCTCATCAGTGATTCTAATGTTAATGTTGTTAATAGTTTTTCTTGTAATAGGAAAATATATTAATGTTTGTGGAAATACATTTAATCTATAACCAATGGGTACAGTAAAAGCTGGAAAACTGAATATTAAATTTGACAGTTTACCATTTATATATCCTCCTTCAATAATGTCACAATGTACAACAATTGAATTTATTTCAGTTATTTTTGGAATCTTCTCACCTAAATGATAACCTTGACTATAGGTTTGTTTATTAAATCCTAATAGCTTTGACAATGATCTATCATGATCAAAATCAACTTGATGATTTTCGTCTAAAGTAAGAGAAAATTTATTAACTGCCGGTTCAACTGCAGAATGTAATTGTTTCTTATCTTTAAATGGTATACCTAAATGTCTCTTAATTTCATTTGATATTGATTCAACTTCGTAAGAACCAGGAAGAAAAGTTAGTATTTTCCATGTTTTACCTTTATCAGTAGAATATCTAAATTGGTCATTCACATCTTTGATAACGTTTTGAATAGTGTTAAATGTGGAGAAACTAGTCAATGCAATTTGATAATTTTTATTTTGTTCCAAATGTAGAATGGGTTCTAAATTACAAGTGTGTGATGAAGTAGTTGCTATAATTTTCAACGTCGTACTAAATTTTGATGAACCCAAAATCTCTGTTAGATTTTCTAAATGATAGTTAATTTTGTCTAAATCTGTTGAACACATTTGTTAGTTAAAATTTTGAATAAATATTTTTTTATAAAAAATTAAAAACAACAACATATTTCAGCTATACTTTTATAATCCTCTTCATTTAGAATCTTCTCTTCTAACAGTCTTTTCAATATAGCATGAATTTCATTGAAACTAGAATTATGTCCTTCTTTTATTGCAGATATTAAAATATTTGATCTATTTAGTAATTCTTGTGGATCATCTGGTAAAAATACAGTTGTTTCTGTTTTAAAACCTTTTCCTACTTTTACTCCTCTTGATATTAAATTGTGTAATTGTTCATAACGGTTAAGAGTTTTTACTGCGCCAACTCTATCTAACATAGCTTTATGTTTTATGAGATCTTTTACAGCATAATTTTTTAAATCTGCTCCTCTTAAAAGATCAACAAAATTTCTATCTAAACTAAAAGGAGATTTATCTGATGAAAAAATTAAACCTCGAAAAGGTTGTGGAAATATTTCTTTTTGTCCGAGATAAAATCTAGGTATTGTTTTTCCATCTATAAATGAAATAGAATGTTCAAATTGCATAGATTTTGGTAATTTCTTATTAATGTTTGATTCTAGTAATCCATAGTCATCTAATATAGTTTTGTGTTCTGGATCAATTATATTAATTTGTTTTTCATTAAATTCTTTTTCAAGAGTTTTAAATGGTTCCATAGTTTTTTCAAAATCAGTTTTTACTTGCTCGGTTTGCTGCATTTTTTCAAACATATCAGATTGAATACCAGCTTTTATCATTCTATGTTGAAGATGATTTTCTTTCATAATATTTTTTGGTTTTTTTAACTCTTCTAATTGTTTAATTCTTTTTTGATTATCAGCTTTAATTTTATCCATTTTTAAAATATAATATTTGAATTTTGTGGTAACATTGGAATACAACAAAAACATTTTACTGAACAAATTATTTTTTTATTGCTTGGTTGTCTAACATCTTTTCGTTTTAAGTTTTGTTTAATAAAGTTTTGTTTAATAAAGTTTTTAGTTCTTCTAAAAAAATTTTATCATTTTCTTCATTAGAAATTCTACCGTCACTAAAAGTTTTACCGTCCTGTTTATTCTTATCATCAACTTTTTCGGTCTTTAAATGAAATGATATTTGATTTACTTCATTAGCTATTTGATCAAATTTTTCAATCTCATCTAACGTAATAACATTATCATCACAGACTCTTTGAAAATAATAATGTAATTTATCATAGACTTCTTTAATATGTAAATGTTTAGTTTTTAATGATTTTCGTTTCTTAGTAATTAAAGATTTGTGTAACATTGTAATAAGTGAAGTTGTAAAAACACCCGTACCTGTTAAAGCAGTAGCAACTACTGGAATTACTAAAACATCTGAAGATATAACAATTGTTAAAGCACCTAAACTTATTGTTAAGAATATGCCAATTCCTTGTGTTACATTCTTAACATTAGACCATCTCTTTCTTAAATTATTATAATGTTCTAATCTTAATAATAATTGAGATTCTTTATCTTTCATATACCTAACTCTATCTTTATGTTTTTCTTTTTTCATTTCATATGATAACGAAGGATACATTTTTGAGGTTTCTTCAATTTTCGTCGTCGCCGCCCCCGTGGAGGTTTCTTCCACTTTTGTTTCATCCATTTTTAAAGAAATATTTTGAATAAATATTTTGAATATAATCTTCTGGTATATTGAGTCTACGCGAAATTCTTATAGTACCTAAATTTTCGAAATTTTGAGACAACTTAAATTTTTGAAAATTTGTCACTACCTAAATTTTCGCCCACGTGAAATTTGGAGTCTACCTAAATTTTTGAAATTTATAGACTACGTAAATTTTGAAATAAACCCGCAAAAGTGTGACATCCGGTGCAAGCGAAGCGAAGCGCCGGATGTCACACTATATACTACTCTGCACAACACTCGAGCGTTGCATACGCTATTTTTATACTTTGCTATTTTGAAATTTCGATGTTTCTTATATTCGCCTTTTACCGTTCTCTGTTATAACACAAAGCAACCAGTCTATATCAAGTAAAATCAAACCTAATTGCAATCAAACCATTGCAGCATGTATACATGTTATGCGAAGCATTCTCAGGAAATATACACACATCCATTTCAAAAGAACTATGCCTAAATTCCTCGCCGTAGACAATTTAGTACAGTATGTTTCACAAAAGCAAGTATGAATAGATTTCAATAGATCTGTTGAAACTTGAAATGCTAGTTTGAATCTTGAAGGACCTTAATGTCCCCACAATATTTTCAGTCAGCTGCTTTTCGTGAAGACTCGATTTTTACTGCAAATAAAAAAGGGCATGTATTTGACTGTTTTGATAGATTATATACGAGCTTCACGTGTTCCATTTGTGAGAATATGATCCTGAGCTGTCCTATAAGTTGGTATTTGGGGTTCCTAATGTGAGTTGATTATAGTCGTGCTATTTTCAAATAATAAGAAGTCCATCAACATTCAATGACAGGGTTGAACAAAAATAAAAAATATTCATGTGTTGCTGCACTGCCACTACTTCAAAATGGTCACTTTGTCACAAAAAAAATCACACGTCAAAAATTCTCATGTAGGCCTTCACTATATGTTTGCGGTCTATCAATGTACATGTATGTTATAGCCATCGCTTATTGCTCAGTGGATAATGCCATGTTTATATGTGTGAATGTTCACATTCGTTAATTGAATTAATGTAGCAAACATTGAAAATTCTATCTCCATCAATGCCGATAAAGAAGTAAAATATCAAAGCGAGTTTTGCCTTTATGCATCTCAAGTCTAAAATTGTTTCGCAGTAGAAATCGACTATATACACGTGGTGAAGGAAAAAGCTTTGAATCAATCTAAATTACTATTATAGATATAGATTTTGATGAAAATCGTCCTGATTTTCTCGACCACTCATGTCAACGAATTATTGCACAAAAATTTGGAGGATGTTGACCCATTTGTGTATGGTGATGAAATGCAGCCCAATGAGCCCTTTATTGAGGCACACTTAAGTGTGCAGTTAAGGATGCCTGCCTATCAGATGAAAATAAAAGTTCTGACAAGTCGTGGACGAGTGAAAAATCTGAGCTTTCATTATAACTATGACTGCAATGCGAGTGGATAGCTTACAGTTGAATGATTCGGTGTGAGAAATCTTCATTACACTGTTCATGTATGCGACCAAAATCATTCAACATTGTCATGTGTTTTGTTTTGTGGGCTGGACCCAACAGGTCTTCTATATCCTAATTAGTTTAAAATCTAGGTTTATAATGATTCATCGCATTTAGCACGCAAGCTTAATTATACCACAAATAATTTTATCTGAGCTATTTATACTATTAGAGCTAATATTTGTAAGTCTCCATTCGGTTCTGCTGTAAAGGAGATCTGCAGAATTCTTCCACTTCAGACGTCCTTGACACACCTGGAACTATCATCATAAATCATTCAAGATTATTGAACGTGTGTTACTGGTGTGAAAATGATCAGCATTGATATTTCATGCATTTTAAGTGGTGAGATGGGTAGGCTGCGTGATACTTTGTAATTCAACATCGAAGTTGATTGTGTGATATGATGTCAGTTCTGATTGCTTCTAGTGAATGTCAAAAATCTTCAGAATCCTTCAGAGTCCCCATAGAGGCCCTATGGGAGCTGTGGGGATGGCTTCAATATCCATAACCCCCCATACCCAGATAACAACCCTGCTGAAATCTTTCAACTTCAATCTATTTGTCAGCAATAATCATTGACAAGTGATAATACCAAGTTAACAGGTCGGGACATTTATTTCCGAATGACTGAATGCACTTGATCAAATAGCACATTTTCCTCGTGGATTGACCTTTTGATTTTCAAAGTTTATCCTTTAAACACTCTGAGTTGTCACTAGGCCCATAAAAATATTCAGAAATGACATCACAGTACCGGTAATGTTGTCGAAATTATCAGCTTGCGAAATCATTCAGTTAGAAATCAAAGCAGCTGAACTTATTTAGTAAGTAGTAAAATTTAATGCTCTCTTCTGCACTTGGACATCTCAATGGGGTCATTCAGAGTTAAGAATTCAGAATTCTCGATCCCAGTTTTGACATCTTTCATAAAAAGCTTCAAAATCTTCATGTTTTAGTCTACTTTAGGGGTCTTTCTACGATGGTCCCTTCATCCTATCCTGAGAATAATTAAATAATTTTCAGAAGACGTTTCATATTAAAGAAATAATTCATTTCGAAATCAAACTGCTCTCATAATAATCTTATGAAAACACTGACAAATAACCATCCATAGTGATTTAGCCAATGTTTCAAGCTATCGTTCATTAATGGTGCTAAATGCACACGCCTTTCAGTTACAAGAACTACTTGCTAACAAGAACTTGTTAACACTTGCTAACAAGAACTACATGTACAGTGCATAAAGTATAAAATCTGTGTAGTTTCATACACTCTTGTAGCAATGTCGCTCCAAAATCTCGCACCAAAATATTTTTTGGTATATTTCTGTATATAGTTCTACGCTTTTCGTATGTTATTTCAAGTATGGTATGCTTTACATACTAAAAACCATGCCAGCACAATCGTAAAAGAAAGCATCAATTATGTCTAAAGTATGTTGATTTAAGGCCTTTTGTCAATAAAGATCACACTAATGATGCTACTGTTTTGTAAGTAGTGAGATAACAACATTCAATAGTCAAACTTTCAGTACTAAATTCGATTTTAATTCATGTAAGTCCAAGGCATTTCATAAATAATCAATAAGTATTCAACCATCAAGAATTACGCATTATGTAATTTTGAAATTAACCATATTATCAATCCGAAATAAACAAACATTATAATTCATGAGCGCAAAAATAGTTATGTTTGAGATATATAAGTCAACATGATTTCACGAATAATAACGATAATAAAATATAATATAAAACATACCAACAACTCGTATTTCAGTGTAAAACAGCCAATCACAGATAGAATAGTTCGTATCGCTACATACCATCACATACGAAAGTAAGTGAGATTTCGCATGAAAAGCATACCAGAACTCTGTAAGCATACGAGAATCTCGTATCATATGTTAGTTTTAAATTGTATGAGATTTTGGTATATGTTTGTATGTAATTTTCGTATCCAGCGATTTACAGTGATAAATAAGCTGCTTCATTTTCTCAAATTGTCTGCCGATCTCATTATGGTTGGTAGCGGTCGCTCCTTCAGAACTATTTAAAATAATTCAAGTTCCAGAACTATTTTGTGATTGTAGTAGTATAGTATTCTTTGTAATTAGTACGAAGAACTATTTTGTGAATTGCTTAATCAATTTGAGTTGTTTAATGAATTGCTGGGGTAGAAAAGATATCCATGTATTTCAAGATACAAGGATGATTAGCAGAAAGTCGGGGAAAATAGTCATCGGAAGTTAATGTAAAATCGTATTTGAGTATTGATCAGTGTTGTTGCACAAAGCGATCATATAACACTACTAGGCGAACACTGATCTGCGAGAGACACTGATTCAACGGATGAGAGAGAATCCGATAGACAGTTCTCAAAGCTATCAAGAAGTCTTCTCGCAGCTTTCAGTCTTCTGACTGCAAGGGTTTCCACAGAAACACTTACATGGCATGCCACCAGGGACGCCAGCAAGGGTGTGGGAGGTGTTTCACATGTGCCCTCTTCATACGGAAATGCTCCTTAATGAGCTGCGTGTCACTAATTCTATAGCAGTGCTGACTCTAGGCTCCAAACTGATTCGAGGTTCGTACTCATTGACTGACAGCCAAAGTGTGATAACAGTACGGACTTTTGTAGCATGTCTTTGTATTGAGCATGTTTTAGAAGCTGCTGATTATTTTCAAAGATAGAGTGTCATGCTCGTTTCGTGTGTAGAGATTATTCATCAAGCTGAAGATTTGATGAGTTGTTTTGCATATCGTCCTATTGCATGCGCATAAGCAATAGCTTATGAGCCACAACTTGTTTTTGTTAGAAAACAAGGAATTATATAGAAGTATAAATCATAACATTACATTTTTTGATTTGTATTGTTTCTCTTTGATTCATTGCAAAAAACACGTATTGCGGCGTATTTTAGTACTACGGTGTTTGCAACAATTAATCAAGGGCTGCAATTATTTTAGAACAATTTTTGTGGTTAAGACACTTGATATACGGTCATTCATTTTATGATCCTACTGGAAAGATAACGTAATAGCTGTTGTTTTTCTGTTGTAGTTTCCAGTGGATAAATGTAAGCCATTTCAAAGTAAAAAGAAAACATGTTCCTTAACACATCATATTGATACATGATTAATAGATCTATTTGAATGGAATTAAACCTTTCATTTTTCTAATTGTCTAGCAGCAAAAGGGTGTCATGTCATTTATGCATCGTGCAGAATGATATTTGCAGAATTCAACTTGTTGGAAACATGTGAGATTTATGCTAAAATTGACAATAAACTAGTTTTTACTCAATTGACTTACGCACTCACAGAAATAGTTGTTGTGCGATGAGCATGGAATAGTCATCAATTGTATTAATTGGCCTTGATTGCACCGAGAGCGAGCGAGAGAGAACAACCGATCATGAACGCAGCAAACTTTATTTTGCCTTTAACTATATCATGACCAACACCACAAGAGACATGAGAGATGAAGTGTATTCACTGATACAATAGATATTGTCACAGTCACAACATCCCCCCTTCCCCATCATCATCATAAAGTCAGAAAACTCACATATGTAGTTTTGCTCGGATCAATCTGAAGACGCTTTGGAGGAACAGACTCTCTTCCGGATCTTGTCTTGACTATTGAGCCTGTAGTGGATGGGCGGGAAGCAGCAGAGGTTGGAGAGGAATGTACAGGAATGGTAGGCAGTGATGTTGAGGGTGGAAGGTTGACCTCGCGTCGGCGGATGAATCTCCTATTGCGCCGAAACACACGTCCACTTGCCAATTTCACCAAATAGTCTCTATATTTACCGACTTCTACAATGACGCCAGCTTTGTTCCAACGCTTGGTTTGAGGGTCTTGTATTACAACATGGCTCCCGACTGATAAAGTAGGTAATGGATGAGCATTCTTATTATATCGTGCAGCTGCCCTTTCTTTCGTACCCGTCATTTTTTCTTCATTATCCGATTCACTTTTCCAATGACTGCTGAAGAACCGTCGATGAGCAGGTATTGTATCTCGAACGGGTCTGCCAAATAAAAGTTCTGCAGGAGATAGACCATTGTATCTTGGAGTGTTACAGTAAATCAATATGCCCTCTGCAAATTTGTCCCAATCGAGGGTGGACTTGCTAAAATCGAAATTGCCACGAACCATCTTCTTTAATTGTTTAACACATGCCTCAGCGGATCCATTTGATTGTGGATAATGTGGTGAAGATGTGCGATGGGCAACTCCCCATCGGTGTAAAAAGTCCTTCATTGCATTCGATGTAAATTGCGGTCCGTTGTCTGAGAATAATACACGTGGTACTGACTTTTCCAGAAATCGTTGACGAAGAATTCTATAATCGTCGTTGTCGTCGCACATCGTCCAAGAAGATTTAAAGCAGGCCACCCAGAGAATCGGTCAACGCAAGTCAAGAATTGTAGTCCAGCGAATTCAAATAGATCCACATGTAGCTCTTCAAATGCACGCTTGGGACGTCTTTCTTCATATAAAGGCTCAGGTCCTTGAGAGGGCAGTGTGGATTTGCATGAGATACATGTTGAACAATGCTGCTCAATCTCACGATCGATGCTCGGCCAGTAGACAGACATGCGAGCACGATGCTTCATTTTAGTCGATCCTTGATGCATTCGAAGTAGCTTCCTGAGAATTTCATTGCGAAGTGGCTTTGGAATCACCAATCGTCGATCACAAATGATAAGACCGTCATCAATTGTTAATCGTTCTCTCATATTGAAATAGGGTCTGATTGGCACAGGCAATTTCTGTTTTCCATCTGGAAATCCTGTAAGTATTTGTTTGCGCAGTTGTTGATATTCTTCGTCGGTCTTAGCCACGTCACTAACTTGTTTCAGCAGCGGATCCGTTGACTCTTCACAAAAACTTTGTAATCCCAATAGGAGGCAGTATCTGTTTTCGTTTTCTTCGCCCAGTTCATCATCAGAAGCTGAATGCTCAGTAGGATTCCGAGATAATGCGTCTGCGGCCTGGTTCTCACTACCTTTGATCCACATAGCAGTGAAGTGATAGCGGTCTAGTTGATGTCGGAGACGTTGTAGTCGAGGGTTCTCAATCTTGTCTAATGTGTATTTGTTCAAAAACGGAATTATTGGCGCGTGATCAGTTATAACGTCGAAGTGAGATAGCCCATCGAGAAACATTGAGCACTTTTTGACGGCCCACACTATTGCCAATAGTTCCAACTCTATCATGGCGTAATTTGCTTCAGCCGACGACAAAAATCGAGATCCCGCTTGTACAATACTCCATGATCCATCATTTTGTTGCTGAGAAAGTACAAATCCAAGACCATGGAGACGTGACGCGTCCGTCTGTAGCGCAGTTGGTCGATCAGGGCTATAGTAAGCAAGGACAGGAAGAGTCGATAGCTGATGGCGCATCTTCTCAAATGCCAATTGGTGATCAGAGTTCCATAGGAAAGCATTCTCTTTCTTGAGAAGTGGACGAAGTGGATTTGACAACTTAGCTATGTCCTTTGTGGAATTCCCGAGTTGATTTGCCAGTCCAAGCCAGGAACGAAGATCCGTTAAGTTGGTTGTAGCGGGGAATTCACGGATCGCCTTCACCAAGTCGTTTCGTACGCTGAATCCATCTCGAGTCAAGTGAAATCCGGCGAAGTCTGCTGATGTCTGGGCAATGGCGCACTTTTTCGGATTTAAGGCAATTTGGTACTGTTCACAGCGCTCAAGGAACTTAGTCACATTCTCCAAGTGAGTTTTATAGTCCGCGTCAGCAATGAGAATATCATCGACAATGTGATGAGTATTTGAGAGACCTTGTATAGCTTCGTCGATTCGTCGACTATAATGTTCGCTGATTGAGCTGATGCCGAACGGAGCTCTGATATACTTATAACGGCCAAAAGGTGTCAGGAACGTAGTCATATCTTGAGACTTTCAGTCCATCGCAATCTGATGATACCTCTTCAGCGCATCAAAGGTTGAGAAATATCGAGCATTCTTCGGTATTGTGGATACCAGTTCAAATGGAGTTGGGCTTAAATGTCTTTCACGAATCACATATTTGTTAAGATTTCGCAGATCAACGCATAGTCGGATGGAATTGTCACGCTTCATGCTAACTGCAATGGGAGCACACCACTCGGTAGGCTTCGTAACCTTTTGAATAATTCCTTGTTGTTCGAGGTTATCCAATTCCAGCTTGAGTTTGGGCTTGATCGGCTCCGCAACACGCCGTGGCGTTGAAATGGCAAATGGTACCGCATTGTCCATCAACTTTATAGAGAACTGGTCGCCTGCCATCTGAGAGACACGTCCGTTGAACACATTCGGAAATTTAACCGTCAAATGTAGAGGATCACAGCTTTCTGTCAGAGCACTAATTCGCACTGGAATTCTTGACCGACTGTAGTTTTTAGGCTTTTATTGGGGATTTGTACATTTGGAAAATTTTCAGGGATCAAGCGTAGTAGTTTGCACAATTTCCTTGAGAGAACCGGCTGCCGTAATTCGTCAAGAACAAAAATCTGAGTCGATGCGGAGTAGCCACCAAGTATGATCTCTGCTTGAAAATATCCAAGTACGTGTAATGAAATGCCGTTTGCAGCTTCCGGAATTAATGATGTAAAGAGTAAGTTATTTTCATCAATTTTGAACAGATGCAGTATAGAACGAGAAATTGCATCGATGTATGCACCAGTGTCAGGTAAGAAATCGATCGACACAGATTGATTATGATGTTTAATAGTAATTTGTATCAAGTAATCAGATTTGTCTTCACTGATTGAGAATAAACTGCCAATTCGTACGTTTGATTTCCCATTGTTCATTACCGGCCTTTTAACAGAAGAACACTTAATTGCAAAGTGATTGTTTCTGCCGCATTTCTCACATGTCTTCTCAAAAGCGGGGCACACTTGCTTGTTCATCTCATGTTTTCGACCGCAGAATTTACATTCTTGCAAAGCTGTTCTATGAGCACAATGCGATGAGGTTGTAGGGACTGGTACAGTACGTCGAGCTTTGTACGTTGACTTCTTTTTGAGCACGGATATATTCGTCGTCGGATGCGAAGTTATCACCGTAGACTGGTTACGGGATGCTTCACTATATTCACATATTTCGCACGTCTGTTGAAGTGTTAATGAGTTACCAATATTCAACAGTTTTTCAATTGTTTCTTGATCCCGCAGACCAGCGACGATCCGATCACGTAGTTGATAAGCCTCGCAATTGATGCAGCATTTCGAAAAGTTACAGAGAGCAGCCATCTCTCGTAAAGTCATGACCCAATCACTGAAAAGTTCGCCCTCCTTTTGATCACGACCATTAAATTCGCGCCGTTGAAAAATTTCATTGACCGACCCTTGGATATGACGCTGAAGGCTAGTAAGAACTTTATCTGGATCATCTAATTCAGCCTTGGACAGAGGTAAATGAAGAATCACTCGTAGAGTTTTTTTACTGACAACGGACTTCAACGCATGCATTCGAAGATTGTTGCGTTGATTCACATCTGTGATGTCTTGAATACCACTGATCACCTCAAAGCTTGTCCATTTCTGCTGCCATTCATCAAACAGGTGTCGCTCGCTATCAATATCAAATCGTGGTGCTGCAGCCAAATCCAATTTACGCGACGCCATGTATTAATTGGCCTTGATTGCACCGAGAGCGAGAGAGAGAGAACAACCGATCATGAACGCAGCAAACTTTATTTTGCCTTTAACTATATCATGACCAACACCACAAGAGACATGAGAGATGAAGTGTATTCACTGATACAATAGATATTGTCACAGTCACAACATCAATCTTAAGTTAAAGGGTGCACTGTAAACTTTAGGGCACGAAATTTTGCATGAATTAGGCACGAAATTTAGGCATCAATTCTAACCAACACAAGGCACCAGTAGGCACGAAGTTCATAGTGCCAAGTTCTTACCTATTGATTTTTCCTTCGATTTCATTGGATAAGCAAATATTTGGTTTGGTGCCTATTAGTGCCTAGTGGTGCCTCGAGGCACTAGAAAGGCGCTAACTGGCACGAAATTTCGGCTTCGTGCCTAAGTTAGTGCCCTACAGTTTACAGGGTGCAAAAACAAGTGCAAAAACGTACTATGCAAAAATTTGATAGGCTTATAGCGCAACTTGAGTTGGGGTTTGGATGAGTGGGGCATCACCCTGTAGTGCCCTCCTTGAGGCCGGTGCAACCTGCCCTTGAACTCGCACCGGCTTCCCTGCATGTCACATAACACATGTATTTCTATGTCGATGGTCATACTATGTCACTAGGATAATCATGATATTCGTGCTCCAAATTCTAGTGCTCATGCATGCATAGATAAAGAACTGAAGTTCAATTGAAATATATGCAACTACAAGATTCTATTATTGTCCGTGCATGTAATTCACACACCGTCAATGAACGTAACCAATTAAATTGGAGACACGTTTTATCTCTCTCATCCTCAGGCACTATCATTCCCAGAGAAAGGATGGTACTAATAAACATCTTTGATGGGTGAAGCCACTTCACGACTACTCAGAAATCCCGGATAATGGGCCTAGCTATCGTTCGCAACAGTTTATTGTCCGCATTTTTCTTCCATTTGAGTAGCAGCTGTGACTTGCATCGCATTTCTAATATGGACTGATTCTCGTCGACCATCTTTTGCAGATTCTCATAAAACTGTCTTGCTGGTCTTCTAAGGTCTTTCACAGGTCATATCCCATGTGCCGTTTGGCCTGCTATTAATGCATTATTAGAATCTGGAGATATCGGCTGATAAGATGCGACAACGTTCTCCAAAATCATCTCAATGTGGATAGGACGAAATAATTTACCAACGGACATAATCTTTTTTCGCCTACAATGTATGTACTTGATTATCTTTTGAGGTCAAACTATTTCACCAACAAGATGCTACACCTGAACATAGTTCAGTGGTGTCACGACCATAATGCTACTGCTAATACTTCTTGTCATAATATGTCTTTAGTTTTTGTCAATCTACGACCAGGAATGAGTCAATAATTGAAAGATAGGAATGCTTTCCAAAGCCAAAGACAAATGAAGTTTCAGAATTCCGTTTTCATTTTCTTAAATATTATTAATGTCTTTCAATTTCCGAAAGGGATAGTGGTGCGAGAGCTATTGACACATTCTTCCGCCACAGTTTTCTGCCAAACTGACATTACTTCCTCGATGTATGAATTGTATGAATGAGAGATATCGGACCGCGTGACCAATGATTTCTGAAACCGTTTCTAAAATTTCGACAGACAGAATTTCATTGTCTAATTGGTTTGTCGGTTTGGCATTGACTCTCAGTTTCTACCCAAGATTGTGCATTCAGAAGGCAATTCCATTACTCAGGTAGGAAGCATTCTTTGTCAACTAATCCGAATGTTCTCTATCTTTCTGTTGTGTTTTCTATTCTTTTAGCAGCTAGCTTCATGAAGCTATTAAACCCTGTAATGCCCAAGTACAGAAAACATCGCCAAAAAAATTTTTTCTGCTTTTCGTACTTCTACGAGTTACAGAAATGATATTCAATATTTGAATTGAGCATACAAATATTTCATTAGTTCTTCTGGTTTGGTTGCATATTTGCAACTCAGGGCAGTAGAGGTATGGAAAGTAGAAAATTGAACGTATTCATATAATTGTTTCATAATGTTAAAACGACTTAATAGACCCTTATCAAGATATTATCACTCAATTTTGATAAATTATGTAGTAAATTCGATTGATATAGCCACCCTGTGGGAACGCATCTTGCTAATATCAACAGATTATCTGGCGAGGTAGCGATTTTGTGGATAATTTTTCGTAAAGGTTGATTTTCGTGTAAAAACTATCTCCGCATGTGAAAATGGTCATCATCTATCCAAAAGCATGTGTAAAATTCAAAACGACAGTTGGCGAAAAAGTTGCTATAATTAGTTGGTAGATATTTGTTTACTAATGCAAGCTGATTTTTCGCCAACCGGCGAAATCATGGATGTTGTAGAAACTAATTAGTGGTAAGTAGTAATGTTCGTATATTACCTTTACATGAAAATATATTGTATACTCAGTCTGATCTGATAAAAAGGGATCTTTTTTAATTCACGAAGGCTTAAACTAAAAAAGTATTTATCTTCCATAAATGTCGCAGTAAATACATTATATTATTCAGATATTTGTCATTGTTGTAAATTATTGAATGTCAAGAGATGTTATGAAAATTGATATAAGCGGGTTCTCTATATTCTTATCATTATCAATGAATGATAGTCTGCAATTATTTCTTAGATAGATTAGCCATGTGTGGGTGGTGGTGAGGAGGTGAGGTAGAAAATGTAGAGGCGGATTATTAAAGAAAATAAGAGAGAAAGTCAAAAGTAAAAGGTGGCATACAGAGCGCGAATTCGTGAATTGTCGCCGGCGAACTTCTCCAGCGAATATGCTAAAAATTATTACTGAACTATTGCATGATAATATGTAGCTGATTATCTACCAGCTTTTCGCCAGATTCGTTCCCACATGGCACATATTATTTACAGGTAGGATACAATGGCTTAGATATTGCAGTAGGTCTACTTCATTGGTGCGATACATACATCCAAGTTACTTTCATAAATGTGTGTTTCTTCATAAATCCATTTAATTGCCTAATCGATTTCTACTCATGATGGACGAGATGGCATCGTATTCTGAGTTTTTCGTGAAGTAGTCTCTAACACTTGGCATTTGAACAATTCCCATTTGTAAATACATGCCAAGAACACGCATGACTTCAGCTGATGTCAGACTTAGAAGTTGACCTTTTTTTTGGAAATAGTAAATATTTGATTCCTCCACAATCAAATCTATCATCGCATCTGTGACAAACATTTGAAAGTAATCGTATGGAGAAGTGTAAGTGTCACCCGAAGCTCTATCGACGTCTGTAGATAAAAGACCGAAGTTTGGATAAGGAATATCCTGATCCTTTTTACGCCATTTGTATGAAATGGTGGGTCGTCCACTTTGTGCGTCTGTGTTCATAGCACATATATTGTCATTATCAATAGAAGAGCCGAATGGATCTTGGTCGTTGTTCGAGTCAATCGTAATGGGAAGCTGATCTCCATCGTCTTCGTCGTCGCCAATATCGCTTTCATATCCGGTTATTAATTCCACGACTTTGTAAACAGTAAGCTTTTTGCGTTGAGGCATATCATAGTCGTCTTTCGCAGATGCAGAAATGAAGCTAAATGAAATCATTCAAATCATGAGAACAATAGCGATGATAACTCAGCGTGTTCGTATGTTCAGCTTTCTATGTTGTCTAGACAAATAATGAGTCAGTAGCATACTGCCACTGTCACTAGTCAATACTGTGCGACTGAGCAAGTGATCAACCTCAATACACTGTTCATTGAAATGAGATTCGTAATCAACTGTTATGTTAGTCATTTACATGTATTACCAAAATCATAGATACGCCGTTCAATGCATAAATTTCAATGAATATTTGTGCAAATTTCTGCACATACAGTTATCATGTGAGAAAAAACTCATTAGAAAATACTAAACAATGATTACTGGTTTAATACAGTAGATATAAGATCATTTTTAAAATATATGAAAATTACATTTTGATACCATCACTGCCCAGAGTTGCAAATTTACAACCTTACTTCACTGAATGAATTTAGCAGCTAGAAAAATATTAAAATCATTCAAGATGATTGTATTACTGACTTTGCAGAACATTGAGTACGAGAATATTTTTTAGGCTTTCCTTTCAAATTTCAAGTCATAGTAAAATATTTCTGAAAATGCCCTTTTTAGTTTTTTTTTGAAAAACTAAATAATCTGATTTTAAACAACCAAAATGTTGAATATTTATGTCGATGGTTGTGTATATAATAATTTATATGTGTTCCGCTTGACGAAGTAATAATTTGTAAACTAATTCTTAGCTTATATAATGATAATGTAAAAGTTACATATGGATTTTAGTAGAGTTGCAAATTTGCAACTTCGGGCATTAGAGGGTTAATTAACTTTAAAATTGACTTTCAGTTGCTATTGCTATGATGAAGAGAATGGACTTCTGTGACATAGAATGATCTACTTGGGCACACCTTCAAATGCTTTCTCTTTAGACATCGTAATCCAAACCCTTTCTGCCTGTATCTCAGCAGGTCAGACGGATCTTCTCATCTTTGAAATGTTCATCTTACCGCTATGTATCAGGGAAGAAAGTTAAAAGACCTCGATGTTTGAAACTCACTCATTTTTGGATCTAATTGTTGAATTGGTAAGGTAGAGCTTCTGTAGTTACACGTACATAGAAATTGGTTCAATGTGCTGCATTGCACCTGCAAAGAAGTACTTGTCATGCTTGTCAGTCTCACAGCTGTGGTTGCAAGTGAATTAGAACACGCTGGGATGTGACTTCTTGCACCGTTATTGTGCGACAACCGAACGCTACTGTGCGTCCATGGTGAGATACCGGGGCTTTGTCAGTGCATTTGTAATTCATTACAATTTCCCCTCATGCATAAAAACATTTTGATAAAGTAACTTACGACATGTCGACTTGCGGGAAGAATTACAAATGTTGCATGGTTCAGTAACTTAATTTGTCTTAAGATCTGTGGTTTGCACCATAGAAATCTAACTCTGCAATAATAAAGGACTAAGACGGACATGCATATTGAAAACAATGCTCCGTCATGGATATGCATTGTCATGAGACCTAAACGATTGTTGTCATCAGTGGTTGACAATGGATGCCTTCTCAGTATACTTTGTAATGATGCGCGGTTATGAACACTTTCCCTTTACACATTACCTCATTTTGATAAAACAAATTTCAATATATCTAAAATAATGAGGAATGTTGTATTTCTGCCTGATGATGGGAAATTCTGCCCTAAAAGTGCAATCATAATCATGAAAATGACAAATATCATTTTCAGTTTTTTTAATGTATGCTGGATCACTACGTTATTGTGCGTATGAAACTCGGAAATACATGGATCTACATTCACAAATGAGATTTTACGATGTTTGAGTCTCTGTAACTCGCAAGACGACTGTAGGTGCAACTCAAGAATTGTCTTTCTACTGAAGCTGGGTGACAATCCACATATTAAAAATAATAAGAAGCTCGTGCACGAATTTAGGAAAATGTCAATAGCTCTCGGACTATGACATTTTCTTAGTTCACCAATTTTGGTGACCAGTGCATGAAAAGAGAGCTCAGAAAATGCTCGCTCTCCCGTGCTTGATTTATTATCATACTCACATGTCTTCTTGCTGAAAAATTGCGATTTGTAAATTGAGCGATATTTTCATAATTTGAGCATTGCTCAGCAAGTGCAATAGTCGATGCAAGTCTATCATATCTCACTCTAAAGCTGAGAATGCAAGCTCTCGAATGATGCATGGCACACTGTTGTGCGGTACGACTGGAAGGCATGAGAATTGATTGAATTTCTGCGAAAAATAAGTGGTTCATTTTTTTATGATCTCCTCTGTAGTTTTCAGTGTACCTGTTCCTCCTAGTCTACTAATAAAACAAAACATCGTATTTCTATGATCGAGACTTTAGCGTGCTTTCGCGCGCATTCGATAAAGATGGCTGCTATTATCCGTTCATAGTCACCTGCGTGTGCATGCTTTACCGAACAGCATGCGTTCAAACGGCAGCCTTTACAGCCAAGTCAAGCCCCTGCACGTCTGGTCCAATGATGTGCAGGTGACTGGATACAGCGATGAAATACATGTATAATACAAATGTGAAGGTGTGCAAAAACATGCAACGTAGCAGTTGCTATAATGAAAAGATGCACGCTAATGACACAAATACCAGACAGATATTAACGACAATGAAATTCCTACTGCAGGTACTGAAGTAATTGAAACAAATACTTCTTTGGAAAATATATCTTTGAACATCGTACAACAAGGAAAAGACGATATTTTGGCAATAAAAAGACCTGTTACAAAATTGTAAGCACATGAATAGATGCATTAATTTGATTTCCTTATTCATGACTGTAAATGCCTTGGATGTGGCCTGGAAAGTCAAATTTGTGATTTCTTTTAAAAAGTAATTTCTTGCAGTTCAGAATATTGCCATTTTTGCAAATATTTTGTGATGGCATTTAAGGAAACACTTCACTTTTCAATATGTGTACAACATTTGATATATGAAGTCCTTGAGTCATCTCGTAATCATTTATTATTCTAAGGATATCGAATAGACTATTTGAAATTCAAATATTGTATGAGTGCCGTAAAGTAAGTCGATTAATTTTTGTGAAATGATCATGCTTAAGAAATACTCTCATTAACAGGGCCACGCATTAAAGTAACAGCAGCCCATCGAATTGCTAATTTAACAAACATTGTCTCCGCAAGGTTGTCATCACACCTAGGATTTGTAAAATACAAGGCCTTTATCCTCTGTATTGCTATCATGATCGGCAATAAATTAAGGCAATTTCTTCAAAACTGAAAAGAAAGTTGATTATCTCATAATGGGTCACAACTCGAGTTCATCTGATAAAATCGAAGCTGCATAGAATGCACATTGGGGATTTGATTAATGCTGAGTTGCTACTCTACCAAATTACTTACTCTATGAAATATGTAGCTTACTAATTTTTTTGGTGTTGGCAAATATTTCGTAGTCATTTTTTTGAATTTTCCTACTCTAGATTCTTGCTAGATTCATTGGGTCCCCTGTTAGTTGTCCTTCTTTATAATCACATCTAAAGTTCCAACAATTCCATGCCTCCGACTTTCACGAGGTCGAAATGATATCTCTATGCGCCTTGTTCTTGGCACCACCATGAAAAATGGCTAGCCGGTTGAGAATCGAATCCAGTCTTCGAACTGCTAATGCAGCATGAAGATCCCAAAGACCAGCGAAGCACACCCTCCATGATTGTGTCAAGAGCAAGCAAAGATTTCCGCACTCATTATGACGCTACCATTCTGGTTTGTTTTTATAACAATAGCAACTGCATCCATCATGGAGAATGTGTTTCGCTGGTCTTTGGGATCTGCTGTAAATTCAATGCATCCTGTTTGCTTTAATACAAGTCTGATCAAATGTGCTGATGACTTGTTATTTCTGCATTTTTGTCACAATTCTTTTGATGATAAATTGCAGACTGAGTCCAATTCCATGCAACTCCCGCTCAAAGTTGATAAATGCCATGTTTTTGATGTCATTACAAAATATGGTCTGTCAACTAAACCCATTGCAGTTGATGATGCCTTATTCCTTAGAAGTGTCGAATCTATGAAGTTTCTTGGCATTTGGTTTTCTACCAATTTAAAATGGAATATGCACATTGATTATGTTATAAACAAAGTATGTAAACGCTTCTACATCATCCGTAACCTAAGAAGAGCTCATAACCCAAAAACTCAGCTGTTTCAATGTTATATTGCTTTCATTCTTTCTGTTATACTTTATGCATATCCGTCTTTTTGCAATTTACCTAAATATCTTCTGAACAAATTGCTACGTGTCGAACGTCGCCTTCATCGTATCATGGACATTCCATTTTCCCATTCCAACTCACTCGATACGATTGGTAATCGAACTTGTGAAAAGTTATTGTTAACGCGAACCATTCCCTTCGTGAGATGTTTCTGGTCAAACCAAGTGGTCGCACAACTGGAAATTGTCTTCCTTTCCGTCGTCCGTTCTCAAGAACAAAGCGTTTTAGCACATCGTTTATAAAAGTTTGTAAATAATCTGCTTTTACTGTATCGCTCTTATTTCCCGTCGATCGGATGCCATCGTATTGTATTCTCTTCTTATCTTTTATTTATTGTAATCGTAACTGTGAAATGTGCTCACCAGATCGCATACTTGTGAGACAACAATAAAGTGATTCATCATCATCTTCATGCCGCGTTAGCAGTTCCAGGACGGTTCGATTCCCAGCCGGCAAGCCGTTTATCATGGTGGTACCAAGAGCAAGGCGCATTGAAATATCATTTCGAAGGCATGGAATTATTAGATCGATTCAGTCTAATTAGGTCGCCTAGAAGCGGTTGGTATTAACATTTGAAGTTACTTAGAAATGTAGAAACAATTTCGCAAATGTATTGTAATGGTTTCATTGAAAGAAAATCCTCCACATTTCATGTGTGTGCATTTAAGCTTCATTCCATGCACAAATCAATCATATCAACCTCTATTTGTACTCATAAATCAGTCTTGACATCTACAGCAACAACTATTAGTTGAATGGATGAATTCAGACACACTTTCGGCAATCTGATTAATTCCTTAAATAAAAGATTGTAAATTGAACAATGATCTACTGCTGTTCAAGTCACACCCTCTACTCTCTATATTGCTGTCGGCCGACATGTACTACTGTCGTTGCGACTCAAATGAGAGGGTGCAGTACTCCTAATCATTTGTGAATGTATTGATGGGGGACGCTGGAGTTATGCAATATGTACTGCATAGTGGAAGGCGGAAGCACATAATTAGATTGTTTAAGAGCCAGTTCATTAGAAATGCACAACGATGACACACGGAGGAACTTACTTAGTGAGCAAAAAGAAGTTATTAACACGTTATTAGAATAGGAAGATAGTCATTCATCGCCTGCAGTATTTAAAAATACTTTCAAAATGCCTCACTTGCTACAATTCCTTCTGAATCGTAAATTCAGATCATTGCGAACACATATTCTCGTCCATGCTAGTAGGTACGTCAGATTTTTTTCTTAGAATGTAGTAGACGCACAGAATTAGACCGGTCATCTCTTCCTCTGTTTGACTAGAAGGGAAACATTGGAACATGTAACGTAAATGAAATGGCACAATCTCCTGACTAAATACCATAGCAATCGAACAATGATACGATTAACAATCTAATTCAGTGTACAGACGTGAAGAAAATTTCTTCACCCAATGAGCTCACCTTACTCTGCGCACAATCCATCCATGAATGTACGACGATGCGTGACCGTAAATTATATAACACTATATTTGACTATAAAGGAAGCATTGGAACATCTAGCGATAATGAAGTGGCACAACCTGCTGACATAATACCATAGCAATCGAACAATGAGCATCCAGTTCAACATTGAATACGCCAAATCATATAAATAGATTGTTTATCTGAAGTTGACTAGAATGGAAATTGACTCAAGGTCGCGGCACATCCGGGGGAACTGAGTTGGGGCATGAACCACCAATTAAAAGCTTCGATTTACGCATGTGACTGATTCTAACCCAATCATACAGACGTTGGCAGGTGCATCTAAGTGAAAATGCGTGCGATTTATGTGCCGTTATTGTGCATTGCATGAAGCTTAATTTCCATTCCAGAGGTTTTATTGTTATCAACTTCTATGCGCCAAATTGTGCAAAGTTTCAGTGACTGTTATCAACCGAATCACGCAGCAAAGAGACACAGTCGATGTCAAGATTAACAGAGAAGCTAATGAACGTTTTTTGGTGCGCCTGCTAACTTTTTCAATAATGATCGGAAGGACCAACATTATCGAGAAAACTTTTGCGGAATGATCTGAATTCTTCAAACCTGAAGGAATAGTGGCGATCGAATCATTTTGAAGGAATTCAAACAATCCGCAAGCGACACACGACTATTTTTCCTATCTCTGCAAGGTATTAAAATTTCTTTTTGTCCACTTAGCAAGTTCCTGCATGTGCTATCGTTTTGAATCATTTTACACTTCTAGCAAAGTGATACGGTTAAACAATCTAATTCAGTGTACAGACGTGAAGAAAATTGCTTCACCCAATGAGCTCATCTTACTCTGCGCTCAATCCATCCATGAATGTACGACGATGCGTGACCGTAAATTATATAACACGCACGCCGCTGTTATCCGAAGTTGGCTGCTTATTCATAACTTAGCCTCGGCGACACTGTGAGCTCTTCCTAGCGTTTCCGAGCAAAGCATTTTGCAGAAAATATAAAGTCGTCATTACAGCAGCTGTAGACTGGCACACAGGGGCAAACAAAAACGTTTAAAAGCTTCAGGAGATTACGTTCGACTGAGATACTCGTGTTGCTGACTTGCTGTAATCTCAATTATCAGCCAATCATAATGATGGAACGGTCTCTTTGACAGCAAAGGTCTGTCGTAGTTTATTGAATATCTAGAGTATGAGAACGATTAAGTCAATACAAGACACCAACACCCCTGATGGGGACGGCACTTGCCCGAACTAGTAATCGAACCGAAGTCCGTGGTGGAGACAAACTCACACCTTCTTCACTAGCTGACATGCTGTGTGCTGTCTCGCTACAACATGAGCGAGACGAAGCTGTCGATATCGCTTGGAGATTACCTCTGGCTTCACTCGCATTCCTTTTGTAACGTCAGCGTGGCCTAGTGAAGAAGGTGCAGGCTCGTCTCCACCGCGGACTTCGGCTCGATTCCTAGGTCGGGTGAGTGCGGTCGGTGAATCAAGGGTGTTGGCGTCTTCTATTGACTTAATCGTTGTCATTCTCTAGATATTCAGAACGGTTTCTTTGTCTATATTGACCCAATCATCACCTAATGGAGAGCGTACTGCAGCGGTTTGTGTTTGCTAGCGATGTGAAACTACCAACAAAGCGCTCGTGTTTGCTTCCGTTTGCGCGGGACACCTGTCAGTCTGAGCACCTTTGGCATACGCTACACCAGCTCGTATTCGCTCCAAACGTTTGCATCAGCTTGTAGTGTGGTACTCACAAATATGCTCGTATTTACTTTGCTTTGCCTTCAGTGTGGCTAAGGGCTGTTTCACACATGCAACTTTTTGCAGCGCGATTGTCACTAAAATTTGGAATTGGCCTTTCACATTGGTCACATTGGAACTCGGTTTCTGTGACTGTTAATCATCGCACAGACCCACAGAATTAGACAGGTCGTCTCTTCTTCCGTTTGACTAGAAGGGAAGCATTGGAACGTGCAACGTTATTGAAATGGCACAATCTGCTGACTAAATGCCATAGCAATCGAACAATGAGCAACCAGTTCAACATTAAACATGCCAAATTGTGCTAAGTTTCAGTGACTGCTATCAACCGGATCACGCAGCAAAGAGACACAGTCAATGACAAGTTCTGCCGAGAAGTTCGTGAACGTTTTTTCGTGCGCCTGCTAACTTTTTTAAAATGATCGGAGGGCCCAACATTATCGAGAAAAGTTTTGCGCAATGAATCTGAATTCTTCGAATCTGAAGGAGTCGTGGCGATCGGAGCATTTTGAAGGAATTTAGAGCAATCCGCAAGCGACGCACGACTATTTTTCCTATCTCTGCAAGGTATTAAAAATTTCTTTTTGCCCACTTATTAAGTTCCTGCATGTGCCATTTGTTTGAATCAGTTTGCACTTCTAGCAAAGTGGCACAGATAAACAATCTAATTCTGTGCACAGACCATTTCGATCTCTCGATTTCATGAGACATAGAAAGTGGATGTGTCTTAGCCTATTGGAGAAGGAGCTGAATTTGTTCTTGTTTTCATCGAAATCAGTAGGAAATTTGGTACTAATATTTTTAGCATAGTTCGCTATAATTTTCAAAATCAGCATAAAACATTCACATGTCAGCAATTTTGTCTCACCGTCTGCTCTGTGGAATAGACATGTGAGCTCATTTGATATGCATAGAAATCTCAGCAACCTATTCAATCAGTTTATCGATGGAAGTGATCGATTGTGTCATCTATTCATAGCGCAAGTCAACAAAATTTCACGAAGCGACCACTTTCAACATTTCAATAAGAAAATAACCACTTTCACAATCTACTGCATCTATTGTCAATATCCGTTGCTCTTGCAAGTGTTCCAGTCTAGTCAATCAAGAAAGGACAGTGCATTGGCAGGGCCCTCTGGGGGTCTTGCATGCTATGAAAATAGTTCTCACCTTCTTCATAATCTAGGAATCATTTTTGAGTGTGTGAATCACCAAAAACCGAGCACTGACGGCTGAGAACGAAGTCGAAATGTATATTGATGACATGGACTGACTTCAGTCATCGTGGATTGCACGCGCATGAAAGGTACTATTGTTTGACGTATGGGAAGTTTAGTAACC
Source organism: Prostheceraeus crozeri (assembly GCA_907163375.1). NCBI lineage: Eukaryota > Metazoa > Platyhelminthes > Polycladida > Euryleptidae > Prostheceraeus > Prostheceraeus crozeri. Next base: position 295,651 of record CAJQUW010014572.1, on the reverse strand, counting down.
TCAACACTTTCGAACTTCAAATGTATTATTTGTGATAGAATCGGTTCTACTGAACCAAATTTAGCAATTCGGAAGCCGTTTTGAAGTCCGCAACATGCTGCACTCAGAAATGTTCTCAGATTGACGCTATGTTCTAGATCGTTGGTCGGTCAAAACTCAAAATCGCCTAAAATCGCGCGATTTCCAGGATAATTCTTGCGACTATTTATTCGCTTCATGTGTGAAAAGCTCTATAGGCTGCAATGTTACCCTGGCAGCCGCGCGACTCTGCTATTGTCTTCGATGCGCATAGCTTTCCAGTTGTCTCTGTTGGCCATTGTTCCAAGGAAAGGGGACTGCAAAGGCAGTAATTTCTCTCCATAGTGGACGCCATGCTCACCAACAACGTCTTCATGCTACACCAAAATCTGACCACTGACGGCTGAGAACGAGATCAAAATGTAAATTGGTGATAATAACTGACTTCAGTCAGTGTCGTTATCACGCGCATTGGCTGCAGTATTGATTGATTTACACAGGCACGCGGGAACTAGGGGGCTAGGGATGGTTAAGCCCCCTCCCCCTAAAATTTCATCTCCGAAACATTCAGCCAGACTACAGTCTAATTCATCGATGGGCTATATTTAGCAATATAAAAGAAATGTTTCCTAAACATTTCTGAATCTTTTCAATTACCATCCGCATGTATGTTTCTCCTGCCCGGTCACGTGACTTTTGATTGTTCATGAATGAGGTAGAGCTGCTACAGCGAGTTCAGAGTTGCAGAGCCCGACCGACTGATACATGACCCCACAGATTTAGTTTGCTTAATCTTTTAAGTTTGCTGGAGATGCGGTGAACAGGAATTTTCACTGGGGCTGTGAGAGCATATTGAATGGGCGGAGAATCTCAATGCATTTGTTGAAAATCAAAAACAGCATTTCATCGCCTGCGCTTATCTATGTAATAAATATCTTCAGAATTTTAGGAGCTCACATCCACGTTCCAGACTCCTCTTGCCTCATGGTAGGCTGCAAGTCACGCACCAAAAGGTATTTTATATATCTTATTGGCTAAGACCGATGTGTGGTTATAAAATTAAAAATTACTGTAAGAAGGACAAAGTTCTTGTATTAAGCAGAATCGAAACATGAAAGCATCTCTATAAATATACGAAATGCAGTCTGAGTTCAAAGCAAGTGCTGACACGATAATGGAGATCACTACGACCCTTGACGAGCAGCTAACTGCAACCGTTAATTATCGTGCGAGCACCATTAATTCACTGGATAAGCTGGTCACAATCTCTTATCTTTTCGGAATAAACGGGAGACTTAACATAACCACAGAAAAAGAAGTCCATGGGGTTTAAATCAGGAGATCTTGGTGTCCATTCAACCCTATCCAATGGTCTTGAAACTTCGTCCAGATATCGACAGACACAAACAGCATAGTGTGGTGGGGCGCTTGTTGAAACCATTCAGGGTAACCAACCCCAAGCGATTCCAGTTGTGGCATCATGGAAGTAGGCAGCATATCCAAATAAGTCTGCCCTGTGACGGTTGAATCGAAAAAGAATGGTTCAATAACAAACGAACGTCGAATCACGCACCAGACCATCACATGGTCGGCCTGGAATATATCTGGCTCCATCCAATGGAGAGTTTCCTGAGCGAAATACCAACAATTGCGACGGTTTACATGTCCTTTCTATTTTCTATTTTCTTTTTTTTATCTGATCAGCTTTCAATATACGTCGCATCGTTGTGCAAGTAAAACTGAGTTCAGCAAGTAGTCTGCGAACCGACATTCGGGACTTTGAAGTGTTTTGGCTATTACAACCTCTTTTACTTCGTTCAGCACGACAAGGTCTATCATGTCAAGGCGCTATCATGTCAACCAAAATATCTTTGATTATGTTAATCAGCTATCTATGATGTCTCCTTTAACAGTGCTCTATCTATTGTTTGATGTCTTCATTCAAGTTCTTATTAAAATTTTATCAAACATTTCTAAGCCCGTATAAATATAATTTGTGATAAGTAAGAAATGAGTACAAACTTTCCTGTGGTGCGCGACTTTTGGCCCACCTTGTACATCAGAATGTGATTTTATTTCTGCCAGTATGACAACTTGACCATGAGGTCTTGAGAACATCTCTGCGACAACTTCCTCAGACGGATTGTGCAGAGAAATTCGACTTGTGTCACGAAACGACCCTAAGGAATCTCGGATGGAACATGGTGAATGGTAAAATAAGACGAAGATTCGACCAATCAGTTATGATGATTTCTACAGTCTTCGAAGCCTTGTTCATGAATGCAATGCAAACAGAGGCTGCTGGTTCTCTCCTGCAATTATATCTCTGGGGATGGATTTCATCGATGGAGCTGCGAGTATATTGTAAACACTCTTAAAATCATTCTTGCATTCGGAAAGTCTAAGAAAATTTCTTGCTGAAATCGTTGCAAAAGTAAAAAACTACAACATGATAGTGTACATAACACCGATGAAACCAGGTCAGTGTGTCAAAGGTAGCATTCGGTGACCCAGTCAATGACCCAATGACCCGGAGTTCTCGCTTTTGGGTTTTGCTGCTTTTCTAGTCTAAATTTGTAGAAAAATTGTAGTAAGTGTAATTTTAATTCTAAATTTGTAACAAATTTTTAGTCTAAGCTTTTGTAGCTAAATTGTGAAGTCAGTAAATAATCCGTTATAGTAATTCTATGAATTTGCAAGTCACCAGGTGATTGGAAATGCAATTAACTATTGCTCAACGGCGAAAGACAAGTAGGGTCGTTTGCTGCAAAGGATTAAGTCCCTACAGGATTATCATTGGACAGAGGAGCCATGAGGCAGTGATGTAAATTTGCGAGTACCCGCTGAAAAATTGGCTCGATTTTTCACCCGATTTTTCTGGTATCTCAACAATAGTAGAAAAATCGGGTGAAAGACCCGAAAACGTAAACCTTTTTCGGGGTTAAGCCCGAATTTTTTAAAATGGGACCCGATATTACACTTGAATTTTCACCCGATTTCAATAATAAAAACGATAAGTACCACGATATTACACCCGAATTTTCACCCGATTTCAATAATAAAAACGATAAGTACCACGATATTACACCCGAATTCTCACCCGATTTCAATAATAAAAACGATAAGTATCACGATATTACACCCGAATTTTTACCCGAATTCAATAATAAATACGATTAGTAACGATAGTAACGAAACGAGACACGTATCAAAAGAAGGCTGAATAGGTTTTTTTGCCAGTAATATATGGTGTACAAATGACTAAAATTCATGATGCAAGTAGTGGTAAAAATTTGATATGCAAATTTTATATTTTCAGTTTTGAATCCTCTTAAGGGCCCTTCGAGAAAACGAATGAGAAAGGAAATGGGCAGCAAGCGATATCTGTCCGTAATAGATAGTTAGAGATTCTTTCACAATAGCAAGTTTAATTGTGTTAGCTGCCAATCACAGCAAATAATGCTGTCTAGATTTAGACAAAGTATTCTGCATAATCGAAATTAATCTTTGAAGAATTACATGTATTTTTTCCAGCTGTTGAATCAGTTCACTTTCTTGTACAGGTTATTTTCTTGAATTTTCTTGGAGCATTAATTCATACCAAACTTAGGAGATATTTTCTTCCTTTTCGCGTAATTTTAGCTTTGTCAAGACGTTGTCTCTCCGCTGTCTGTTTTTCCGACATTCTGTGCATGCATATTATTTGAAGATTGCAGAAAATTACAATTCATACGAAATATCTATGCAAAGTCTGCAAATATCTGTGTATTGCTTTCCATCATTCCTTTTTGCTACTCTGTCTACAACTATGGCTTCAAGTATGACGGATTCTCAATCTGTGTATAGAGACCACAATGAACACAGCATGAGCGATCATTCTGGGCTGAGGGCCGTGCCCGCAGTTCAGTTATTGCTCCTGAGCTTAGTATTTCAAGTTTCTAGCTAACATATCTCCTAGGTTTTCCCGACAGGTACCCTAGGAATAATGTTCTTAACTAGGTAAATTGAACTTAAGCGTGATCCTAGCGAATTGTTTTAGTCAAATGTAATCTGTTTATGTTATTTAGCCTAAAAACTTTTCCATCGTGTGAATATGCCTACGAGGAAGATATGCAGTGCATTATATGGACATATTCCACATTCCTGTTTATATTTGACCGTACCCGTGCTAGTGCCCTTAAAATTCGAGATACCTGCTTCTTTGCTTGGATACCAGTTACCGGCATGTTATCTTTCGATTTCACATTATGATGTACACGCACTTTGCAATGCATAATTTGAAAATTTTAGTAAATTAATTTTTTAACATAATTTTGCAAGCTTATTATGATTGCGAGTAGGCAATCGATTTACCTACAAGCAACTCGCAATTGTTGTGCATCCAAATGTGGAACCAACCGATAATGACGAATATAGTGCGTAAGTAAAGTGACTCATATTTCAATTATTTTAATCAGAATTTATCTCAAAGTATCTTTATACTGGGATGTTCGTTTTGTACCTCACGCTCATTTTTATGGTCAAATCATACTCCACGCAGTGATCTTGCGATAGTGTTCGCTCTGCGTCCTGGAGACCTGGGTTCAAGTCATAGTCTGGTCAATTCTGTTATTTCCAAAGTAGATACTCCGCATTTTGCAAAAGAGATGGAAGAGAAGCCACATGGAAAAGATGGGCTGTATGAAAGTATGAAGAATAAACAGCTATTTTCTGAAATAGATGAACTATTTACATGTATTTTGTCGATTAGATGACCTTATGAATGAAATTGACCACAGATAGAACACTATAAAGGATTTTTGTAACATCCTTCATGATATTTAATAATTATTTCAATATCTTTGAATTTCTCATGAATGTATTACATAATGGGTAAATGAAATATCTATTATGCGATGGAATATAACACTTATAGCATTATTCATTCAATAATCGTGCTGTCATTGTCAAATCAGCTCATTGGCAGGCGCGAACACTGTAAGTCACATCTACAGTCAGTGTTAGTTTAAGAAGATCTCCTTTGTTCATAACAAACGAAATATCATCATCTGTAACCCATTTTTTGCATATAAACAGTTGAAATGAAATGCCGTGAAGTGCTGATCATATAAAGAATCTGCCCTTATTTAAATTCAAATTTCTTGCTAATATAAGTAATTATTCAATTAGTACATGTAACTGTTAATCATTCATATCTTGACAGAAACATTCCACTGTTGCCAAATTTAGAGTACTTAATCGACTCTGCCTTTCCACGAAACATGTGTTCCTGACAGTTGTATCAATTGGTCAGTTTGAAGGATTTCACGTTAGGTACTGATGTCTCTACCGTGTTCGTGTCGAGATGTTGTCTGCATTACTCTTCACTAGATGGTGAAATGAATGCAATGTTTCTATGTCAAATCGACAATAATTTACACCAAAATGCTGAAATCATTCAACGATAAAGTTTCTTCAGTGAATTTCTTCCTGCTACAGAAGAATTAAAACCTTGCACATGATTTCTATTGCAGTGGATGATTAAGTTTTTAGGCAAGCAGAAAGCTCACAATGATTTTGAATCAAATAAAACTAATAGAGAATACATTTATGACAAAGTGTGTTGTACAGGTATGCATTCTTAAATCTTTACAAACTTCAACCCACAGAATTAGTAGTCCGGCAGCCAGAACGAGTTTCTGCAGGGAACGCGGCCAAAAATGAAACTTTCACAGAATGATGTACATGCACCCTATGGCTACTTTGAATCGGCACGTCTGCCGAGTTCTAGTGACTTCCTCTTCTTGTCAGACAGGATCAAAGAAAAACACATGATAATCCAATGGGAGGCAGATTGCAGTTTTTGGCAAAAATGAAATTTTCTATGTTTTCTCTAATTAAACGAAAAGTCCTAAGCTCAGAGTCATAATTTTTGGCATGGAATGTCTTCAGGTAAATTCCTATGATGTGTATGTGATATTATCATGTTTCTGATCGGCAATGTATGCGACAATGTGGTTCAATGTGGATAAAGTTGCTCAAAATGTTTGTGTTTGCCGACATCAAGAGGCTTGCCAAATATAGATTTGTTTAGCTTTATAGACAGAAGTGCATGCACATCATAGGATTTTTCGTTTAATCAGAGAAACCATACAAAATTTCATTTTAGCCAAAAGCTGAAATCTGCCTTTGAAGAAGAGGATCTCACTAGAACTCGGCAGACGCACCAATTCGAAGTAGCCATAGGGTGTATGTACATCATTCTGTGAAAGTCTCATTTTCGGCCTCGTTCCCTACAGAAACTCGTTCTGGCTGCCGGACTATAGACTTAGACAGGTCGTCTCTTCTTCTGTTTGATTAGAAAGGAAGCATTGGAACATGTAACGTTAATAAAATGGCACAATCTGCTGACATAATACCACAGCAATCGAACATTGAGAAGCCAGCTCAACACTAAACACGCCAAATTGTGCGAAGTTTCAGTGACTGTTATCAACCGAATCACACTGCAAAGAGACACAGTCGATGTCAAGTTCTACAGAGAAGTTTGTGAACGTTTTTTCGTGCGCGTGCTAACTTTTTTAATAATGATCGGAAGGACCAACATTATTGAGAAAGCTTTTGCGCAATGATCTGAATTCTTCGAATCTGAAGGAATCTGGGAGATCGGAGCATTTTGAAGGAATTCAAACAATCTGCAAACGGCGCACGATAATTTTTCCTATCTCTGCAAGGTATTAAAAATTTCTTTTTGCCCACTTATTAAGTTCCTGCATGTACCATCGCTATGCATCAGTTTGTACTTCTATCAAAATGACACGCTTAAACAATCTAGTTCTGTGCCTCAGCCACTTGTGCACAACGCCACTAATCATAAAGACCGCCTTCGATCATAATACCGGATAAGTTATCATCGTATGACAGATTTCATACTTCAGCGAATCAATGACGTTCTTGCCAAAAACTGTTTCTCCTGCAGATGAGGACATACCAAAACCAAATGACGCTGAGTGAACGTAAGTGATGAAATCGATTGCAAAGTAAGTTAGCCATTGTTATTCGTATTTTCAATTTTGTCTGATATCTCTGTTATTTGGATGAATAGAAGCAGCTATGATGCATTATTTTGAAAAATGTGCCACTAGGGGCAGTGCGGTATTAGAATCAGTTTTCATTTCATCGCAAATAAAATGAGGGAAAAACGGGTTATTCAAGAATTCCATCTGGAAGTCCTTGTCCATGCTGACGTTGCCGCTGCCAAACCAAGTCAATTTGATGGATAAAAATGCTTAAAACAAATTGAAAACACATTAAAAATTAGTAATTTCATCTTACAGTCATCATATTTGTAGAAAACATTTGAAAGACGTGTCAAGAGCACACACGTTTTCCAACAATTGTAGGCGATTGTCGCAACGAACAAAATATCGTGATGAAAAGTCTGTAACAGTAGGAGTCAAGCGTGTTCTGCACAGGTTGAACAATCATTTTCATCAAATTTATCGCATAACAATAGTAGTGAATTTAGAACAATGACAAAATTGCATATTATATCATGACTGTTAGTTAAGTTTGAGTTTTTGATTGTCTAGACATCAAAAACATGAATGTCACTTATCTCTTCATGACGCCTACATGAAAATCACAGTTGATGAGTACTTGCTTCTGCTACATCATCTATAAATAGTGAAAACGTTGCAAGCTTTTTAAGTACACTTCATATATGAGCTTTGATTTACCGTTTAACTTGATTACTTGCATTAAAAAAGACGAGAGTCCTTAGGATTCCTAGTGTTTCAATGTGTATCATTCAAACAAATTAAAATGATGAAGCTGTGAGATTACATGATATCAGTGGCGTAGCCAAGGGGGGACAAGGGGGACAGGTCCCCCCCCCCCGAAATGAAATCTGAGTGGGGAACAATCTTTGTGTTTTACACGAGGTATATTAACATCATTCTATGTCGAATTATCAATTTATTAATTTGAGAATCTGAAATCCTACAGTAGCGTGCTTGGTTAATTTCGCATGTCCCCTGTTGCGCAACGACCGCGAGAGAGATGTTCATTTCTGTGAGTCAGGTAGTCGGTCAGGCGCATAGAAATCGACAACAATAAAACCTCTAGAGCGGAGGTTAAGCTTTATGCAATACACAATAGTGGCACATAAATCGCACGCATTTTCACTTAGATGCACCTGCCAACGTCTATATCATTGGGTTAGAATCAGTCACATGTGTAATTCTAAGCTTTTCATTGGTTCTTCATGCCCCAACTTAGTTCCCCCGGCGGTGCCGCGACCTTGAGTCAATTTCCATTCTAGCGAACTTCAGATAAACAATCTACAGTCCGTTTCATAAAAAGTGGATCATCCTAAAATTTGACTAAATAAAACATAAGTATGATACAGAATGCATTTTTCATGTTATTTCATGTCCCTAATATATTTAAATGTCCTTATATAATCTGATAAGCTATGATACAGTAACGGTTCTTAAGGAGCTAATATTTTGTGGCCCTACCCTTATTGTCAATGACATTACCAATTCGTCTAGGCATTGATTCGATGATATCGTTGATTTTTGACTGATCTATCTTTCTCCACTCTCTTTTTAACAGTGACGTAAGTTGTGATACGCCATCTGTAGGTATCAGTGAACGACGAACGTTACGTTTTAGAATACTCCATACATTTTCTATGGGATTCAGATCAGGAGAACGAGCTGGCCAAGATAATGTCCTAAGCCCTAATTGAGACTTGCATAAGTTGACTCTACTACTCCTGTGACACGTAGCATTATCATCCATAAATAACCAAGTCGATGGATTTCGCCAGTGACAATGACTCTTTGCCGTCTGAGACGTCTTTTTGTATGCTGATCTGATAATTCGATGTGAGAGGGCCTCTTACAGCTCTTGAAATTCGACTCAATAAGTCTTCTACGAATAGTGGACTTAGAAATAGACGAGTCTAGTGCAGCCATCTCAGTTAACGAGAGACTTGGATCAATTTTAACAAATCTCAAAATTAGGCGGTCTCTACGTTTGGATGTTCTGCGTGGACGGCCAGAGCCCTCTTTACGACAGAGTCGAAAATCATCATTATGCCATCGATGCACATTTGTGTAAGGGACATTTAGTCGCTTGCTTGTAGCTCGCAAAGAAAACCCTAGTTCTAGCAAGGCTGACACTTTGCCTTTCGTGAATGCGATCTCGTTATTATTCATTTGTGCTTTGTATTGTTTTCAACCGGTAAGAGATAGATTTCTAGCTGAAAGTGATCAGGAGTGCTGCCAACACCACCGCAACGAAGTCAGGAAGCTATGTAGTGGGGGTGATAACTCTAAAACCGTGCAAATTGAGGGTAGAGGGCCAGATTTTTGCCTATATCTTAATTTTCATCCTATGAACAATTCCTGATATGTATCTCTTTCTGAATTTCTGCATTTACGTCTCCCTGAAATACATTACACCAATGGGATTTCGCACAGACTTTAATGACTAAAAATAATTCTAGTGTTTAAATGCGGAAGCAAGAGTGGATGTTTCGTCATAGTGACGCAGTACACAAATATTTCAAAATTTACCAGCTGAAAATAGTAATAGCAAAAATCTATGGCAATGGCTATGACATCGGCTGAACCGGCACAAGTTTGGTCTCCTGGCTATTACACCGGCTGATCCGTTGCAATATTCTTCTATCTATATTATCACGCATCGTATTTCTCAGCTATATCAGATAACAGAATCACTCAATGTAACAAGAAGAGGTCTTTGTATCAGAAAGTGACTAGGCTTGCGTCTTTGTCTTTCATCGCCTTGCATAGTCTTGCCTCACTCTAATTTTTTGAGAAATTTAGTGGTTTCTGAAAAGAACTAAACAGATTTCTAGGCGACACACGAATAATATAACAAAATCTCAATTTTCAAGTGCTGTTGATAATTTTATCTATTTCTTATTTGAGGCAATCAGCATTATCTGGGGCCCGTTTCATTAAATAAATTAGTGCTCTATATCAGTGTGGAAAATGTTTTGCGTTTCATAAAATAAATTTAAAGCAGTGATTTAAACAGTCGAAATTAGCAGCGCTTCACAAAACCACATATTAAGCAGTGATTTATATTAGTCCCACACTGCTTAATATTTGGTTTTGTGAAACGCTATTAATTTCGACTGCCTAATCAGTATTATTAAGCAGTCTGCAGAGAAATTGCGTTTCACTCGAAATTTGAAGACATGGAAATTCACTGATAGAAATGTGAAAATTTTTATCAACCTCAAGAGTTTGATAAATATGTGAATGATCGTCGAGAAAGTTATGGAAACTTAAAATATCGGATAAATTACTGAAAATATAACTTGAAAATAGAAAAATGGCTTTTGATTCTCAATTCTATTGTCAGTAGTAAACTATTTGTGAGAAGGGCACATTTGCAAGCTGTTTTTTTGAAAATTTTTTCCTTTGAAAAGTGGCATTCAAAGTCATTCAAAGTCAATTTCGTCATTCAAAGTCATGTCATAAAATCATTTCAATATTAGAAGACCTTGAGATATTGATTTTTACATACATCGACAACAGCAAGCAAAATGGATTCTCAAATACTCTCTAAATTTGTAGTCGCGCAATTGACAGCCGGAAACATTTTCGACTCATAATTTTTTTACCACCTAAACAAATGCAGCCATCCGAGAGACAAAAGCAAAACGAATCTCATGCACATTCTTTCAGAAAACGAAATACAGCCTAACCAAAGCTACAAGAAGCCCCGATCATCCCATCAAGTTTAATAGAAAGTCATAGAAAACCCTGTCCAACAGGGTATTGAATCTCCAATTTTTAAAAACACAGCTACCCACAACATCCTTTAATCACTGCAGACAATTAAGTAGAATTACAAACATGCTCGACAGCACTGTACTCAGCATCAATCCAAATTTTAGCAAATTCTATGCTCCGAACTGTCCTTCAGGGCCTACACAAGATGACCGACATGAATATTGAATTTCAAACTCTCAGTCAAAGGTAGTCACAACTCCCATTCTTCATTGCCGAAAATTCTGTAGAGCTACAGCAATGCTCCACGGTACCTCTATCACCTTCACATTAAGTTTCATCAAAATCCAAACAGTGCCCTGTCCTACAGAGAATTTATAAGCTAAAAACAACAGCTTACGCAGCTGATTTTCAAATTTTCAAAAACACAGCTAGTCACAGCTACTGTTCCTCGTTGCAGACAATTCCGTAGAGCTACACCAACGTTCTATGGCATCTCACTCACATTTGCGTGAATTTTCATCAAAATCCATGCAGTGCTTTGTCCTTCAGGGCCTACACAACATGACCGCTTTAATCGAATTTCAAATTTTCAAAAACAAAGGTAGTCACAACTCCCATTCTTCATTGCCGAAAATTCTGTAGAGCAACAGAAACGTTCCATGGCATCTCACTCAGAGTGACATCACGTTTCTTTAAATTCCATGTAATATTCTGTCCTACAGATCCTTCGCAAGTTTGAAAATATGGCCTACTGATTGAAAATCTGCCGTTTTCAGACACGCTGCCGGCCACAACTCCTTCGCATAATGATAATACTCCATAGGGTGCTACATCGCAACAAGCAACGGACAGCAATGACCTGAGAAATAACTCATGCAATCATCTTAATTTTCCATTAGCTCTCGAGTTTCACGTCATTTTCTTCGCAACATGACTTCACATCGTCAAGAAAAACATTAGTGACTCCGCTTCAATTGCAACCAAAATCTGTCCACACCTTCTCATGATAATACTCCATAGGGTGCTACAACGCAACAAGCAACGGAAAGCATTGACCTGAGAAACAACTCATGCAATCATCTTAATTTTCCATCACCTCTCGAATTTCATGTCAGTTTCTTCGCAACATGACTTCACATCGTCAAGAAAAACCTTGATGATTCTGGCTCAGTTGCAACCAAAGTCTGTTCATGCCTTCTTATCATCATTTTCTCTGTACGACTTTGCAAAACAACATCCAACCGACGACTCTGAACTGAGAAGCAACTGATGGAATCATTTGAATTTTCCATCACCTCTCGAAATTTTTTCAAGTCGTTTTCTTTGCATCATGAATGCAACTTCATGGCTTCAGTAAAACATTAGTGATTCCGCTTCCTCTGCAACCAGAGTCTTTTCATACCCTCTTATCACCATTCTCTAAACGACTTTGCAAAACAACATCCAACCGACGACTCTGAACTGAGAAGCAACTGATGGAATCATTTGAATTTTCCATTACCTCTCGAATTTCACATCAGTTTCTTCGCAACATGACTTCACATCGCCAAGAAAAACCTTGATGATTCTGGCTCAGTTGCAACCAAGGTCTGTCCACACCTTCTCATGATAATACTCCATGGGGTGCAACAACGCAACAAGCAACGGAAAGCATTGACCTGAGAAACAACTCATGCAATCATCTTAATTTTCCATCACCTCTCGAATTTCATGTCAGTTTCTTCGCAACATAACTTCACATCGCCAAGAAAAACCTTGATGATTCTGGCTCAGTTGCAACAAAAGTCTGTTCATGCCTTCTTATCATCATTTTCTCTATACGACTTTGCAAAACAACATCCAACCGACGACTCTGACCTGAGAAGCAACTCATGCAATCATTTGAATTTTCCGTCATCTCTCGAATTTTTTTCAAGTCATTTTCTTCGCAACATAACTTCACATCGCCAAGAAAAACCTTGATGATTCTGGCTCAGTTGCAACCAAGGTCTGTCCACACCTTCTCATGATAATACTCCATGGGGTGCAACAACGTAACACGCAACAGGCAGCAATGACCTGTGAAACAACTCATGAAATCCTTGAATGTTTCCAGCAATATGCGAGTTGTACGACATTTTCTTTGCAACACAACTTCACAACGTCGGCAAAACATAAATGATCCTGCTTCACTTGCAACCAAAGTAGGTCCACACCTTCTCATGATCATTCTTAGGAGCACGCCCGTTGTCTACATTCATATACCGGAGCGCGACCGATGACGAAAATTGGACGCTCGAAAACACCTGTAGTCTGAATTCATGAACTCAAGCACTCTACTCCGGTTGTCTATATTCTTGCCTTGGACACCTGATTTCAGACATCGGGCGTGTTCAGGCGCACAAATGTATACCTTCCGTGTGCTCCGGCGTATGAATATAGACATCGGGTGCGCTCTGTCGTATGAATTCTGACCTCGAACGGGTGTACTTGTGCGTGCTCGGTCGCGTGAATCTAGACCGCGGCGGGCTTACTCGTGCTTGTGAATCTAGGCTTCGGGCATTGATTAGTGTGATCAAACATAGAAAAAGTTATGGGAAATGCAAGAAACATACATCAATCCATCATATCTAGAAAATCCGATAGCTCTGCTCATGACGGTCATCCCACACATTTTCATTTGTATTCACTCAAATATTTAAACTGCGGATATCTCTACAAAGGAAGACTCCTCTGAGAGCTGTCACTACATATCAATGCACATGTATATTCACACGAATCTGTGGATACTCACCTGATCCAAACCGCTTGATCATCTTTTTCATTGCTCATTTCAATTCGAAATCTCAGAATTCAAGTGCTACATGTCGCCTATTAGTCAGGGAGTTATGTGGGTAAGCTTAGCTGTGATTGAGGCGGGATCGTCAAAGTTTTGACCACCGCTGTGATTGCCATTTTCAGATGCAGATCCACAATTGAAATGATGCTGTGAGCATAGATCTACAATGTACTTGACGAAGTACTTTATCTCGGAGTAGTGGTTCTCAAGCTAGAGTTATCCTTTGCTCTTGTGTTTTGAAACGCTACGGAGAATGATACTGAGGCTTTGGGCAACTCCGGTATTGATTGAGGCAGTAGGCCTGCTAACAAAGTTTTTGGCTAACAGCTTGAAGATATGATCGAAAACTATTTTTTGTAAAAATGGTGAAAATGTGTGATGATTGCGTGAAATTTTCTCCGGCCAGATTTGCCGGTTAACGCTTGTGTTTTGATACTCTGGAGATAAAATTGTGAATGTATGGGTAAGTTTTGTTTCAATTGAGGCAAATTCGCAAAGTATTCGCTGTAGATGTAAAGTTGTTCTTGAAAATTATAGTTTTGTAAAATTGGTGAAAACGTGTGATGATAGCATGCAGTGCATGTCAGGCCTGGGTTGCGCTGTTGCCTTCTGATGTGCTCTGCAGAATGGTAATGAGTTGGTTGTGGTTGAGACAATACTATCAACGTTTTGACTGACAGTGTAAAGAATTGTGGGAAAAATACAATTTTTGCAGAATTGGTGAAGGCGTTCGTTGACTGCGCGAGGTGCTTCCCATGCCTGGCTGATGCCAGTTTGGTTCGAATTGAGGCAGCATTGACAATGTTTTCGGTATCGTTGCACTGCCATTTTCAGATGCAGATCCACAGCTGAAACTGCACCCGGAGGTGCATCTATCCGGGGAGTACTTATACTTTGAGAATTATTTCTTGGTCCAGAGTCGCCCGTTGACTACTGTTTTTTAAAGTGATCTAGTGAATGACACTGAGAAGATGTGGGGAACGTTTGGTTTGAATTGAGGCAGCATTGACAAGAAGGCCTTTGGTGTCGATGCGCTGCCTTTTCAGATACAGATCCACAACTGAAACTGTAGCCGGAAATGCATCCATCCGACCAAGTACTTTTACTCGTAGAACCGCTTTTCCGCCCAGAGTTCCCGTTTTCCGCTGTATTTTGAAACGCTCTACTGAATGACACTGAGAAGATGTGGGACAAGTTTGATTGTGATTGAGGTATTTCTGTCTGTTAGTGTACACAGGCCAGTTATGTTGTTAAAGATATTCTTGTCATATTGGTGAAGGCTTGCTTAGAATGCGTGAAGTGAGCTAGGTTGGTGGTGATTGAAGCAGTATTGACAACGTTTTGCTTGACACAGGAGGTTCATGGTCATCTGTGAGGAAAAATTATTAAAAGTGAACTCCTTTTAGTAGGACGAACGTTTTCATAAAGTACGGTAGGCAAAATATGCATGCATATCCAAAGCCAACGTTTCTCGCAGTCTCTGTCAACTTCAAGCCGCAGTAAAAAAATTACTGCACCCTGAAGCTGACAGAGACTGTCGAAACTTAGACCTTATGTTTGACTTACCTTACTTTATTGAAACATTCAGTCTACTAAGGGAAGTTGACGTTTTATATTTCTCCACACTAATGAGTATTGGCAAATTTGACTGTCGGTGTGCTGTAAAGTAATGATGGTGATA
Source organism: Prostheceraeus crozeri (assembly GCA_907163375.1). Lineage (NCBI taxonomy): Eukaryota > Metazoa > Platyhelminthes > Polycladida > Euryleptidae > Prostheceraeus > Prostheceraeus crozeri. The sequence continues at coordinate 280,377 of CAJQUW010014572.1, read as the reverse complement.
ATCTTTTTTGTAAAATTGGTGAAAACATGTATTTATTGCGTAAAATGTTTCTCAGGACAGATTTGTCCGTTGGGTGTTCCTGTTTGATGTGATATAGAGAATGACACTAAGAAGGGATGCACCAACATTTTAAACGAAATTATCTATAATTTGAATGCTTTGGGTATTGACTGATTTATTCAGTGAACCTTTTTATTATGCAGTGGCTATTACACCCGGTATTAAAGCCTGTACAAAAGTCTTCCATATCTATCAACACGCCTCATGTTTATTAGCTACGAGTACAAGCATGGCTGCAGATCATTCAATAAGACAAAAAATTTCATTAGAATGTGTCTTGACTCGTTGCTTGTCTTGCTTAGCCCTGCTTGGTTTATCTTCGTCTTCGATGTTTTCTGAGATACTTAGTGATTTCTTAAGCGAAGCAAACTTAATTCCAAACCGTGATTCGGAAACTCTTAATGTAACAAAGTTTAATTTAGTGCTTTATTTAATGTAGATACTTTCCATATCCCACTTATCTATTAGGTAATCAGTCTTGCTGGCTAATTCGGTGTAACAGTCGCCAGATTAAAATTGTTCCAGCTCAGCCAGTGTAATAGCCATTACCTATTAATTTTGTCCTAAACGTCAGCTGGAAAAATCGACCTCTCTCCAAATGTGACATATTTTGTACGCTCGCTCCACTTGCGAGTCGTACATTAATTATTTAACGCAAAAATACCCTCTTTTATGAGTTCTTGGATTTCGTGTACTTTATTAGTTTTCATTTTGACCTTCGATATATTTTAGCCGCCACTACAAGCATTTGTCTTTGTAGAAATAGTTGAATGAGCGACCTACTTTCAATTGTTGTCAATACATTATTTAACGAAATGCTATATTTACTAAAAAATGTGAGACGATCTCCACCATGTCATAAATAACCGCAAATTGTTCAAAATCGATTATAGCGATACTGTGGGTGTATGCTTGCATTACACTAGCTGATGTCATTCTTAAAACACATTAAGTTCACCAAAAATATATTTATATCATCAATTTCGTTAAGTCTGAAGTACAATTTCACCATTCAACTTGTTTATTATATTGGAGCACGTGTCATTTCAGATAAATATTTTGCAGCTGACTAAAATTAAACTTCGCTGATTATTGTTACCATAGTGACGCTTGCAAATGTAGCAGCAGTGAATTGCGGCGGACTAAAACAATTAATATCTTAGATAGGGATTCTCCATGTAAAACAGCATTTTTTGGCTGATGACTATGCGTCAAATATAAAAGTGTCCAAAGAGATACATATCAAGATAAAATACTCATACCTTAATCTGTATTTGAGCAAAAATCTGGACCTCTACCCTCTATTTGCACGGTTCAGGCCTTATTGTCGACTTAGCACCCCAACTAATGGAACATGAAGTCCAGTTAATCACATGCAGCAGTTACATTATTGTTGATGAATAATGGTGCTATACTGGCTCTGATTGACCGATTTTCTTTATTTTTGTTTTGCTTGATAGCTTTTGGCTTGTAGAACAACATATTACATAACAAAGGAAACAAATGTAATTTTATAAGAGTGCGGTATGATTTTGTGTAACATTGCTAAATGAAGATCAAATTATCTACTACTTTTTTATCTATAACAGGAAAACAACTCAATATTCATGCTTGAAATTTCCGACAATGATATTAGTAAGCACAACTGACATATCTTCCAAATTTCAGAGAAATTCGTTCAAGTTTGGCGGAGTTAGACAAAGTTGAAGTTAAGGCGATGTTTAAGGGTGATCCATTTTTTATGAAACAATCTGTATTTATATGGTCAGGCGCCGATACTAGTTGCACTGTCATGGACGTCTCGATATGGCTTGTAGCCAGGACACGAGAGAATTTTGCGACACCCACAAGTAGAGGCCATTCATAACTGGGTATATAAGCGCCTGCTCTATTTCGCTTTTGTTTCCAATTACACATGTATCGAATGATGAGCCACTTATATTAAATCAATATTGTTAGAGCCTAGACTTCATGCTTGTGGCTGTCATTGATAAACCTGTATATACTGTATGATTTTATGTTAATGGTGTATCATGAATGATCAATAAAAGACAAAATCAGATCATAATTAAACCAGAGATCAATGACTATTAGGTCTTCTTCTGATTTACGAAATTATTGAGTACAGGCTTATATTAATAATGCCACATTTATTGTTCCCAAACGGAAATGAAATCCTGGCTACGCGACTGTATGATATGAAATTCAAATCATTGAAATATTGATATTTATAATGCATTTCTATTATTGCTGAAAAAAATGTCATTAACTGAAGAACACTACTATATTAAAGAACACATTATATGAATAAATAGTAATGCAGGCCTACATGCATAAATGTCATCATATAAATTATATCATAATATCAATCATTTTTCAATTATTCAACAAATAATTTGCATATTGAAATCATCTAGAGATGGAAACGCTTCAAAAGATAGAATGATGGATAATTTGGAGTTGTCCTATAGCGCGTCACTTATTTAACCGTCAATAAGCGTTAATGACAGCTTAATGAAGCCATCTAAATGACAGTCAAATGATCTGCAATTTTGGTGATTATAGAAACTGGCATGTAACTGATGATTTCACAACATTTCGGGTGTAAAAGGATTTAATGATGTCAATTTGACGTATTGTGACATGATAACACAGAAAATCATTCATTGCTGTCGTAGTAAACAATGAGCTCGCTTTCTATACACAGATGCATGCTGTTGAGGATGTTAGGCGAGTGAATTTGGAAATAGAAAACATTTCGCAGTAGGCTGAAAAGTCAAATCTTTGACTGAACGCGGCTAAAACGACTGGTTTAATTCATTACCGTGGAAGCTTTAAAGATGTCGTGAATATTAAAACTTTTAGAAGCAACGCAGACTTTCAGGGGACGATGAGGTTTTTGCTGAGATCATGCTGAATGATTCTTTGGGTTGGAAGTCACATGTAGACTTATTGGAGAGAAAGTGTGCGCAACGACCCCAGAGCAATTCATTTTGATCTACAATGTGCTGATTCGTTCCCACATCGAGTACGCTTGTCCAGCTTTCATCGGTCTGTCGAAAACAGTTGCCTCAGGGTTGCAGTTTATTCAGAATCGCTGCTACAAAATCAAAAACTGTGCGCGAGTGTTTCACGTGGCTCAAAGAAGAACATTTGCTGCTTTGAAATTGCTTGATCAAATAGAGTCTACCGAAACTTCCATAAGGTATTTATCTCCAAGAAACTTACCCAGTCGTCGAATCTCCGTACCTTATTGTAGAACTTCAAAACGCCGAAACTCTTTCTTTCCAAAGGTGTGTATTTTAAAATCATCCACTTATCATGATTAATTGGAAGATGACATGACTGATCAGTGATCAACTCTAATTTTATGTAATTAGTAACTTCTTGCTTGCTTCTATGAAATTGATGTGTAACTTCTGATTCCCATTTGTGATTTAAGTCAATATATACATCTCTCTCTCTCACAGATATCAAAAATTTCATTCATAAAAGAAGTAAATTTGTTATTCCTAAATCTGACATCGAAACAATGAATGCGCTATTGTTTGTATAACAAACTGTTAGATTTGCTAAATGCGAACTCCGGCTATTATGGAAAAGTTGCTGATCATGTGAAAGCGAAATGGTCCAAGGGAGCGTCCATAAATGAGACAGATCGTGCACGCCGAGCAGGGGACAGGTGCTGGAAAAAATTAACTGATTGGAATGTAATTGCAATTAATTGATTGATGAACTCTCTTCAATTTAATTGATTGATTTCATCAGTTCTCAGTTATTCACAAGTTAAAAATGCGATTTATAGAACGATTTTTGTAAGTTGCACAGTATGATAAATAGGCCTACACAGTCGATGATATGATATTCTGTAGGTCTATTCGCATTTGAAACGAAGATATGTTTGATTTTAGCCTCTTGCAAAGCGTGTTGTTCACAGTCTATGGCATTCATTTAAACTTTAACTTAAAAGTCGCTAACTAGGAATAATGTTTCATGTTTCTCTTTGAAAAAGTCAAATTATGGCCACGATGGTCACAGTGGCAGTGCTTCAGCGTTTGAACCGGAAAATATTGCGCTTGAAGAATAAAGGAGACTATAAGGAATCAGTCATTCCTTAATATTGTTAACAGTGCATTTGCATGTTTCATCATGCAAATTAGCTCAGCGAACTAGTGATGCAGAAAATGCATGCATGTGACCGCAGACTAATTTTATTTCTGTAAGTGTTTTAATGCACCTTCGTAGACCTATGTGCTACGGAACTAACGATCTAAGTGCTAACGATTTCTCAATCAAGTGCCCGTCAACAGTGGAAGGATCTGCCGTATATACTCGCCTATAAGTCGAGTTTTTACCCAAAATTCATTCCAAAAGTAGGGATCTCGACTTATAGGCGGGTCTCGTTAAGTTTATAACATTTTTCTTCTTCTACTGCAGTTACCGGTGCGCGCGAACAATACTCAATGTGATCGTCCTTTTTGTTTCAATATTTTGCCATACCGGTAGGTATACCGGGGGAATTAAAATTAAAATGACTACTGACGAAGTTCTGACGAACTTGACTCTACAAAAATTTCACATTTTCACCTCGTCTTATAGGCGGGCCTATGGAAATATACCATTATTTGGGCGGGAAAAGTCGGAGGTCGACTTATAGTCGGATCGACCTATAGGCGAATATATACGGTACCTAGATTTGGCAATGATTAAGAATTACTGCGATGAATTAGTTGAATTAAAGTTGATCTCATCTGATCAAATCAAATTAATTGATTGTTTGCAAAAAATGAGAATAATGAAATTAGAATTAATTTTTTCCAACTCTTGGCAGTAAAGAAAGATAGATGGCGGCGGTATATGGTCGCGGCAGACGAATTGCTGTTCGTATTCCATTCTCAATTACAATGGTATTCCAAATACTGCATGCGGACGATGAGGGATTTTTACAATTGAAATTAATTGATTATTCAGGTGGCTGTAGTGTTTTCATGCTTCTTATATTTCGTAAATAGTCTGCAGACCATCACAGGCACTATATACAGTGAAGACAGGCGCACCCAAGACCGAAATTTAACCCATTGGGAACCCTCTTGGGTTCGCTGAAAGTTACTCATCTCAGGAATTCTTCAATGCCAAGTTGTACAGAATGAAAACTTCAGAAACGTCATTGAGGGACCCTTTCTGAACTAGCCGTGACAGATAGAGCCAGGGCAGAAACCGCCAATCCTCAAGTCAGATTGAGTCAAATCTCATCGCTTCCGATTATAATCTGCGAACACCTCGTTTCATTGATAAATCGAAGAAATGATCCCAAATGTAGCATTTCTTCGGATACTAGCCGGCTGTTGTTAAAATCTTCAATTTTTGACTGTGATTGCTAATCGACTATCTGCCCTATCTGCCTATCTGCTAATCTACTATTAAAAGTTCTATCTCAAACCCTTGGCAATTTCCATTAAAAATATTAATGCCTAAGATCTTTGTGGAATCATGAAGTCGAATCGCATAATATTGTCGTGGATTTTGACGCAATTTTATGAATGGCATGAATGACCTTGTTAATTATTTGTGCGCCATTGTCCTCTGTGTGCGTCAGCTAATGAAGGCGCGTGTAATCTGCTCTCTCGATGCACACGGCATTCGATTCGTTGGGCACACCTTTATTCATGCAAAATATTGTGTTACGTTCATATAAACGGCTTGTGCACTTTTGTAACAACACGACATTAAACCATGACAGAAGCTGGTGTTTTCACTCACGTATAGCAGCAGTTTCAGCTTCGCTAATTTACAAGACAAATATAAAAGCGGTGTGTAAAAAGCTGATTCTGGTTTTAACAGCCTAGTGACAACCCCTGAGAAGCGCCTGACATGATTTTTTGCACCTTTTGAAAATACCTGACCACATCAGGAAATGCAGAAAGATACGAAGCAATTTCACCGCTAAGCATAGAAATAAACTGTTTATCTGAAGTTTGCTAGAATGGAAATTGATTCAAGGTCGCGGCACATCCGGGGGAACTAAGTTGGGGCATGAAGAACCAATTAAAAGCTTCGATTTACTCATGTGACTGATTCTAACCCAATGATATAGACGTTGGCAGGTGCATCTAAGTGAAAATGCGTGCGATTTATGTGCCGTTATTGTGCATTGCATGAAGCTTAATTTCCATTCTAGAGGTTTTATTGTTGTCAATAAAATGCCGCTAAGCTATCTAATAGAGGTCGTGTTCCTGTCACGAACACGACAGAACACGATCATGTTTCGCGTCTTGTTGCGCCTTGTCATTCATGTTCATGCTCGTGTTTTGACAATTATAGTCGTGCTTTATTTTCGTGTTGACAAAAATTCATTGCAAAATTTCAAATCGAGATAATTTGAAGACAAACCCTGTTCTAGCTAAAGACAGGCTATCAAGAACATAACCTACTACATTAAATGATGATGAAAGACAAATGACAGTACTCTTTCAATGTACGTGCACAGCTAGACTGCAAGACCAATACATGTATGTGTATGTATTGAATTGATAAATACATGGACGAACCACGTTCATCAAACGTCTTCAGCGTGGACCCTCAGTTCGCTACCTCCTGCCAAAATTTGATTTGAGCAGAGCATTACACGCCTTGCCACGCCCCAGTTGCCAACCCAGCCATTGCCGCTGCAAATACGTGCATTTTCAACAGTAGAGTTTGTCACAAACAATAAAATTGTATTCTGAGTCCAGCATGACTTGATAAATAATTCTTATTACTTTTAGATCGGCCACTGGTCTACAGGCATATGACAGTAATCATTGAACTTTTTATTCAAATTACTTTGTAGTTCGTTCTAGCTGGTAAAGTCCCCTCCAGTGAACTATTGTTTTACGGTGAAAAATATATTTTAAATATACAACTCGCAAGATAAATTTCGCATTATTTTCGTATTAGACGCACACGATTTGGATTTTGTATTTCGTGTCGTGTTAAGGACTGATTTCCGATGACTACAGACTTCTTACTATTGCATGCGACTACTCACTACAAGAAGGTTAGCATCTCCACATTACTCGACTTCACCTCAAACAGTCTGCTTTTGATGTTTTTGGATGCCGAAAAAATATTTCCGACAGATTGCTGGACTAGCTAAAATAGCCCATTTCCTGGCTGGTGGAGCAACAGCAGGGTGTACACATTATAGAGTTCGCATTCACTACGAGAATCTGAAATTCTAAGTTCGCGGAAATTGAGATTTCAAGGTCTAAAAGGATTTATCAGGAACTTGATTACCGGGTATCTAATTTCTATCAACATTTTCATTCTTTCTAAACATCAGGAGATACAATCAGTTATTTTATTACATAGTCGTGATTTTCAACGTGGGAAAGCTGGGGAAGACCAACAGTATGACAAGAAGATGCCGACAAAATTAAAAGCAAAGGTCTACACTGACATGGTGCGACCAGTGCTGTTGTATGGAAGCTCGTGCTGTACAGTCAACGAAAAGAATCGCAAAAAGATCGCCGCAGGAATGAGCATGTTGCGAAACATCCTCGTGGTACCACGACGAGATATAATGAGGAATGAAGTCATTCGCGGAGCACTCGGGATTCATCCGATTGATGGGATCATGCGGTGGCACAGACTGAGGTGATACGGGCATGTGGTACAGAGACCTCGCAAACACCAGACCCATCTGTCATTGGGAATGCCTGTGCCACGGCCACGTAACAGAGGGCGACCAAAGGAAACATGGGTGCGCCAAGTGCTAGAGGACATGAAGATCATTGAACCACCTCTCGAGATGGAAGAGGAAAATTAGGTCGCCGCCTTCACTAAGACAAGGCCTTTTAAGGTGAGCAAGGTGAGCACAGTGGTGATTTTCAAAAGGCTTCATTTTCATGATATGTAAATAAAAAGTTTTTAATTGTACAGTGTTCTCGTGGTTGGATTATTTACACTGTATGCTAAAAGTATATGTCTCTCCAATTCGCTGTGACCAAGACAACAGATGAGATGAATTGAATTTAACTGAAAAACTTGATTGAAATTCGCACATTTAGGTTACCAGCCCGAGAACCGTTGCGAGCAGAAGAACACCATACAACTCTAATTATTTTGTAAAAACTCAGTAATTTCTATGATTGATGTTATAACTTGTTGACTTCAGCGGAAGCATTGAAAGCTTCAGCGAATGCACTTATCCGCATATGTTGAAAACCTTTCCTAACTTCACTCTCCGCACTCTCAAATGTCATCATAACATTTACTTACAATACATTCCCACGCGTTATTATGATGCAAATATTTGTCAATGCAAGTCCTGAATAAAATTTTCGCAATTTCACTAGACTATTTACAATTTTATAAATTGCTTCGGATAATAGTCTGAGAAATTCTTTGCGAGGGAAATACAAAAGCGACAGACATATTCGTCTTGCAAAATCTGTAGGTTGATTTTGATGCATGAAGAAGATTACATCACTTACGTCCGATGACGACTTATACGAATTACGTGATATTAGTTCATTTTCTTGGCAAGGGTGTGGTCATTGTCATTTTTTTTAATCAAAATCGTCACGGAAAAAAAGGATTTTGACGTTTCCTTTGAAGTATCTATGCGCATTTGGCAATGAGTTTGTCAATAAAGAGCTTTCAAGCCTCGACACAATTGAAGAAAGATGTACATGTATGTTCGTATTTTAACCCTCAAAGGTACATGTGACTCCATTTTGTGGTCAGCGAAGCATTTTTATGTTATTTTGCAACTTTATGAAAATAATTGTCCGTCAAGCATTTCTGCGACAGAACAAAATATTCAAAAGATGATAATCATCGTGTATTTTCTTATCTATGGTTAATCATCTGAAAGCTTTGAGCTATAAAAGATTAAATTTGTGATTTCGGACATGTGACTCCAAATTGTGGTTATTGGTAAAAACTTAAAATGACAAATTGATTTAGCATCAAGCAGCAAGCTATCTATGGAATCTCTGATACCTCTACCTTTGCAGATGAAATCACAGATATCTCTGTAAAATTGGCGGTTCTGCTATAGCATAACACAATTGTATAACTCATCAAACAAAGCACTGATAATCAACCTTTTGTATACGTCATCAAGATTGATGTGAAAGGCAGCAGACAAAATTTAAAGTTTTAGACGAATCAATATTATAGCTATCTTAGTGTTGTGAACCTCACATTCAACTCATTGCGTGAACTGTGCATTCAATTGGCAAGTCCAAACGTGCATGCAAGATTCTCTGCGCAAAGAACACCGAAGGATTCAAAGGTTTGCGCTGTTGTGATTGGTATATGCGCATCTCCTCTGCTTACTGATTCAGTACGGCGGTCCTCAAATTATTCAGCTCGCTGCAATCAGTGTGGGAAGAACTCCCGGTCTCGTTGTGATGAATGGGGAGAAAGTTGCTGCGCTGAACACAGACAAGTATAAAAAATCACATGTTGTGCCAATTGCGTGTTGTAAGCTGTTCAGAGCTGATGATTAAATTTTGAGATATTTTTTAGTAAAAATATGTTTTCGTTATTACGTGCCGCTGCTTTGATGTGAAACTAAAAGATAGCCATAGTCCTATAGATAATTGAAAATCAATATGTTCTACTCTCTTGGCAGAATTTGCCTATCATACATAAAGCTAAATGAATCTTATTATAATTAATTTCCAATGACCACAAAATGGAGTCACATGTCCCTTTGAAGATAAAAATTCACATGTCCTGATAAGGGTTAAGTATTGTAGGCGTCAGTGTAACTCAAAATACATTAATCTTATTTCGATTGCGTTTGCAAAGAAAGTTTCCCCATAACTATGTCCAAGCAATATACATGCAGTCTGGCAGCCACAACGACATTCTGCAGGGAACGATGCTGACAATGAGACTTTCACAGAGTGATGCACACCAAACGGCTAACACGAATCTGCGCGTCTGTTGAGTTCTACCTGGTTCTTCTTCTTGTCAGACACGATCGAAGAAAAGCTGAAGAAGATCCAAATCGAAGCATCTTCTGTACAGCTTCGTGTAGTCCACGATTTATCTGAATCATACATGCAGTCAAGTAGGCCCTATAATAGAACTGTATGTCTCCGTCGTCCGTATTGAAAGCACATGAAAATGTTGATAGAAAAGGACCTGATTTGTATTTAATATGACTTTACTTTTAATGAAACTAAACTGTCAAAAGATTGGTCAATATTTTGTAAGCGTTAAACTCTAGTGATTTGAATAAGTCGATGCATAATTTCAGGTTATTCATTACAAGATTAATGGAAGAAACTTTTAGTACCTACAGCTTTGTTCGACAAGATATGGTTGATATATAATCAAAGGAATCAAAGTAGGGAAGCAGATGTTATTTCTCCAAGCTACTTGATGCAGCGTTAGCTATTGAAAACACTAAACACACCAATACGTTTTCTGGCCTTGAGTATGGCTACTGGTGCTTTCTATTCCCCATTGGGTCCATATAACCAACGTTTTGCAAGGATGTTCCGTCACATAACTCGACAAACTCCACCTGCTGATGATTGATGTACGAGAAATACTGGTTGGCAAGTATTCAACGATTAAATTAAGACTATTCTCGAGGTAATGATAGAGCAATTTTGCATCAAAACTCGCATTTAAAGTTGTCCTGAAGAATTACCACGGGAATTCCCAAGAGATTAAAATCCATTCCCATTGTCAGACCTGATATGGGAGCTTGGAGCTGTCCTTTAGTGCGACATCTATTCACCGTCACCTTGCGTTAATACTATGACCCCGTTCTCATCTCAGATACTAAAAATTTCATTTATAAATACATTAAATAAGTTATTCAACCCCAAGACAGCAAGCCGACATCGAAACAATAAAACAACAATAAGAAACTTCATGTAGAGCAAACATTAGCATAAGTGCACTTTAAAACGATGTTTTGGCTTATACACATGTGTATTTGCAGCGATTTTTTATAAATAATGTAGACTTTTTAGTGACTGAACCTGATCTTCCATGTTTGAGGAAATTAAAGCGTGGATTTGATACTTCTACAGCTAACTAAGTTCCGTTTCAACCCTCACCTCCGTTGCGTCGTTTCAACCTCTTTACCTTATGTCTACATGATATGTGCTGTATAAACTGTTCTCAAAACTGAACTATATACAGGGTGAGTCAGAAGTAACCGGACAGTCAAAACTGCACAAGTTATGAAAATGCAATTTATTTTTGTATATCAAAAGTATATGCATAATCTAATCGAGTAAATGTTCAAAATGTTGGCCGCCTTCTTCAATGCATTTTGCAGTCCTTTGAACGACAGAATAACAAACACTTCGGTGTAAGTTTTCACTAATTTCTGATCAAAGAGTTCACTATCATTGCCACGAGCTGATCTTCCGTTCTCGGCTTGTTGGCCCACCCTGAATTCTTTAACACACTCCAAAGAAAGAAGTCAAGAGGAGCAAGGTCTGAAGGTCGAGGAGGGCACTCGATGCAACCGCGGCGACCAATCCCCATCTGTTGGGAGTTGTCGTTGAGCCAGTTTCGCGCTGCAATGCTGTAATGCTTTAATGGGGAGGTGCGCCATCTTGTTGAAACTACATCTCCCTAAGCAGGTAGTTCTCCACACTCAGCAGAATGTTATTGTTAAGCATTGACACATAATTTCTATCACCTGCCACAGATCCTTCAAAGGAAAACGGCCCTACGAGACCGAAAACAGAGACTACAATACCACTGTGACACGAACTGGATCGACTTCCTTCTGTAGGATTTTATGTGGATTTTCAAGGGACCAGGTAACAAAATTACCCGTTAAACTTGAAAATTGCCTCATCACTCCAAACAATCTTATCCGGAAATGTAGCGTCCTCATTGGGGGTCGTGCACGTATTGCGTGATGCATAAGGGGGGACGGAGCATTCAACCGATACATCACGCGGTATCACATGGGGGCAGGGGTACACAGAAAATATCACGTGATGCACTATAAGGTTATACTGTTCTTTCAAATAAAATGCATTATCAATTAGAAGTTGCTATTTTGACGAAAGGAAATGTTGCTGACACCTTGAAGTATCTCGAAGCAGAAATCGATCGAATGTTTGGTAAAAACAAAAGCGGTTTGAATGCAAAATATATTCAACAAAATTAACAAGTATAAAATGGATCATGGAATTTTTTTGAGGGTGATATGGGAGGGGGGGGTTCACAGGATATATCGCGCCGAATCACAAGGGGGAGGGGTTAAAATTTCGTAAATTTGCTATCACGTAATATGTGCACGACCCCTTGCAAAGGTGTTGAAAAATCTGAGAAAATTCAACTCGACGGTCACAATCATCTTCATTCAATCACTGCAGTCAATATCGACAGTAAGGTTCTAAATGAGCATCGTGCAAGCGCCTCACAATGGAAGTTTGAGAAATGCCACGCTCTTGTGATCCTCGTATGGTAGATTTTGAGGACATACAAAAAACTGTCTTTGACAATTTGTCTGTTTTCAGATTTGAAAAACATATTTATCACATCTAGGAAGATCTTCAGGAATCAGTCATTTCAAAGCAATAGATTAGATTTACTATTATGTCTCTTTTAACGGCGCTACAGAACTTTTCTTGGAATTGTCGGCATATTTCACTTTTGCTGTCCGTTTTATATAATTTTTTACGAGAAATACGCGTTCTTCAGTTGTTAGTCTGAAATTTTTTGATTCTGCCATTCCAGGGTTTCGTTAAATGATGAAATGATCGACTACAAACTTCTGGCATTCAGATCACTTAAAATGACAATTTCTAAGAAGTATCACATGACCCTCTTCGTTGTTGGTGCGTTACATCAAAAAATCTATTGACTGATTGATATAAACGCATTTCTGTCCATTTAGATCACGGAATATCATGTCTGTCCGGTTACTTGATGACAGCTACAGCTAACGGTATGTGGAAGTTAGTAAATGCGGTTAAAGACAAATACAACCCAGCCAAAGATTTATCAGCCTTTATAAGCATGTATGATGGTGAAGTTGTGATGCAAGCACACGTAGCAAATGTAATTGCTCAATGTTTTTTCGAGTCACAGAAATTCAAGCGGGAACCCAATGACTATACGCATGACATTCTAGTTGATGATGGATGGACTATATACGTGTCACCGAATGAAGTTGAGAAAATTCTTCTAATCTCCGAACAGGAAAGGCAATTCCAAACGGCGATGTATCTGCGCGCGTATATGTATCGTTGGCAGAAAGTTTATGCAAACCATTGACTGCAATATCCAAAAATTCAATACAAAAAAGGAGTATTCCTTGCTAATGGAAAGAAGGAACAATTTGCCCCATCCCAAAAACCAAACCTGCCGAAGTATCAAAAATGAGACAAATTACTCTGCTATCCGTGTAAGTGTTCGAGAGAATAATACTGAGAAGGATGAGATCTTTGTTTGAAAAATCCTATGGAAATGATCAACATGGGTTTCGCAGACATGCATCAAGATCAACTGCAGCAATCATTGTACATGATGCATTAACCAAGCAGCTCGATGATGCGAACTCCATTGGCTCAGTTCTTCTTAGTTTCGATATGAACAAAGCTTTCGATAATATAAATCACGTACTCCTTATCGAAAAGTTAAAAAATTGCAATTTTCCTGCAAGCTTCTTGATATGGCTAATGCATTATTTAAAAGATCGTCAAAGTCGTGTCAAAATTGGTCAAACTGCATCATGTTCCTTCCCCATCTCACCTGGTGTTCCTCAAGGTTCAATACTTGGGCCTTTTTTGTTTGGTGCTTATATTGCAGATCTTATCAAAAAAGAAAGTAATACCATGATGGTCAAATACGCTGATGATGTCACTATGGTGATTCCGGTATCAGGAGACTTTAATCAGTCTCGATTTGAAATTCTCTCAGAAATTGCGAACATGGAAAACTGGTGTGACAGAAACCACCTTACGATAAACCCTGCGAAGTCACGTTACATGTTTTGTGGAAAGAAAAATCATAATTTCGAGTGTAAAGTCAATTTTCCAACAGTGAATCAAGTCAAAAATTTGGGACTCTCTTTGTCTGCTGATTTGAAATGGGACCAACATATTCATGAGGTGATTTCAAAACCAAATAAAAGAATGCACATCCTTCGCACGCTCAGAACCATCATGAACAGAAGTGAACTACATACTGTTTATATCACTGTAATAAGACCACTTTTGGAATATGCGTCACAGGTTTTTGTCGGCTTAAATTCGACACTGAGGAGCAAGTTACTCCGAGTAGATCGAAGAGCCCATCGAATAATCTATTTCGATGAAATGAGATCTTGTGACTGTGATGATTCAACATTGAGTGCTCGGCGACAAAGACTTAGCACTAAGCTCTTTTTGGAAGCATTTTATGATGAAAATCATGTACTAAAGAATATTATTCCTAATAAATTGTCACGCAGTGGTAAATTTAGCATTCCGTTCTGTAGAACGGAGAAGAGACAAGCAGCCTTTGTGCCATGCGTATCATTACTTGTAAATGACATGACTTATGACATTTTATCTTCTTACCCATACTCTTTTGTTATTTTATATAACCCGAATATTTGTTTACGTCGATGATGTCGTTTCTGCATCTTTATGATTTGTACGTTTTATGATTTCCATTTTGAAGAGAAATAAACACCTACTTGACTTGACTTACTTCTGGCTCACCCTGTCCATCTAGTTCAGGAGATTTATAGTACATTGTTTCAGCTTCCTATAGCTTTGAGCATTTGCCTTCACCTAATAGGTTTTTGACAAGTTAGTATTGCCATTTAAATGTTTGCTATTGCGAGCAGCCACTCTATGTCTCCCTTCGCGCATTTCTCTTTTCTACGGACCGATTTCGCCGAGCGGTTTTCTCAAACTTCTCCATCTTTTGGTACCGACGGAAACATTTTGCCTGAATAGCATTACTTTTCAGCTAACACTGTTGCTACAAATCGCATCACAAAATTCAAACACACAACTTAGTCAAACTGCATATTGATCGTTCAGATAAAGAGGCAAATGCCTTCTAATCTCTGTATTATTTGGCACTCAATCTATGGATACATGATAAATAGTCCTGTTGCAGTCCTATAGTAATCCTGATATATATACAGGGTGGGCGGAAATTAGATGCTTAATAGAAAATGCCTCTATTTTTGGTGCTATTAGTCAGTTTTATCTACCTTTCCTGGAGAATGTGTACTACGTTAGGGAGTTATTATCGCCAAAGTTTCATTCGAAAATATGCTGTACTTTTTTATTATGGCCTTGTGAAAAAAGTTCATTTTTTCGAGAAATACTTTTTACAAATTATTTATAAAATCGATATTCGTCATTAAAGAAAAAATAGATTCCATGTGAATACTTTATTCAAAGAAAGTGCACATACACACGAATTTGGTAACTCAAAACTCGATGTGTGATCCGCCTCTTTGGACGAGAGTCCGAAGACGTCGAGGGATAGCATCCACTGACTTAGACAAAAAATCCGGCGTCACCGAAGTAATGACCTGACGAATCCGGGCCTCCAGGTCGTCTAGTGTCTGCGGTTTTGTTCGATAGACCTCTTCTTTGGCCCAACCCCAAAGGAAGAAGTCACACGCCGTCAGATCAGGACTCCTAGCCGGCCACTCAAGTGGCCCTCGACGGCCTAGCCAACGCCCAGGAAAGTGCTCACTGAGCCACTCACTGACAGTCAGGGCAAAGTGTGGAGGAGCACCATCTTGCATGAAGATAACATCATGAATGTTGCTCCAAGTGCTGATAATCGGCCAAACGTTGTTCTGCAACATCGCGAGGTACCGCTCGGCATTCATGGTGTTGCGCAGAAGTACCGGACCCACAATCCGATCCGCAGTCATGCCGCACCACACCGTCACACTTGGTCGTGCCTGCAGCTTCTCAGTGGTAACTCGAGGATCCTCTCCCGCCCAATAGTGACAATTGTGGCGGTTGACGAGCCACCGATGTGGAACACGGCCTCGTCGCTCCAGATGATGTTGCGGAAGAGTCCGGGCCATTCCGCGTGCCAGGAGATCATGGATTCCCCAAACTCCAGCCGAATGTCACAGTCTTCGGCAGAAAGCGATTGGCAGTATTGTGGCTTCCACGCTCGCCATTCAAGCTCCTTCTTCAGCACAGTTCGCACTGTGTAGCGGGACAGTCCACTTTCTCGAGCTCCCTGGCGGGTTGACTTTCCTGGACTCCTTAAAAACATCTCCTCGACCATCTGCACAGATTCCGGCAAGTTGGATGTTGAGCAACGTCCGCTTCTGTGTGCATCTGCTACTGAGCCGGTCGTCATGAGCTTAGAATGACAGTTCTTGATTGTTCTGGCATCCACTTGAGCATGCGATCCATACACCGATCGCCACCATCTTTGTACGGCTACGACAGATTGCCACACTTCGTACCTAGCCACTAATTGTGCACGCTCCGTCAACGTGTAGTGATCAGCCATAATAAACGCACTGGTATGACAAAATCAATCCAATAGACTTTTGTTCTTAATAATTCGATTTGCAATCACTGGCTGGGTTCAAGTTGCAACCGTCGAAAGGGTTGTAAATGAATCGTCACCACTAGTCATAAATGCACAGAACAGAAAATGGTGTGGATGATTAATCGATTAACTTAATCTTAAAGTCATCTAGAAGAGAAAGTACAGCATATTTTCGAATGAAACTCTGGCGATAATAACTCCCTAACGTAGTACACATTCTCCAGGAAAGGTAGATAAAACTGACTAATAGCACCAAAAATAGAGGCATTTTCTATTAAGCATCTAATTTCCGCCCACCCTGTATATATACGCCCTCTAGATATGCAGTTCATTTCAATTATACGCTTCACAATATCACTGTTTGTCATGTGCGTCAGTCTATGAAGGTCACATGAATTAAGTCTTCAGATCCGATGGGTGAGCCAAACTTTACTGACATGACAATTATCAGCCAGGGATCGGCCTTGTCTAGACCAACTTCATTGTTCAGCATGATCTTGTTCAATTCAATTGATAAATGACAATGATATTATCATCTTGAGGTATTATATGAGTCGCTCAAGGCACACACAGTCAACGCCGCACAAAATTAAAAAAAATGCAAGGGTTTTATTCATCTATTTCCTTCTTTCATCAGATGGCTCTAGAGATTTACCATGTGCTTTCCACGCAAATGATTAATAAACATTGTGCGTGTTAATGTTTATCTTTATCTCAATATTGATAAACATGTACTTTTGATATCATAACATCAATATTATGAACTCAGCTATTTCGCCAGGATTTGCTTGACTTTAGTTTTTGCATCTGAATTTGATCGCAAATTCCATCAATCTAAGATTCTACTTTAAACTCAACCAGAATCGTTTATTCCTAATAGACAAGATCATACGAAGATTGCATAGTGGAAAGAGAGATATGTTGTCAGTCTTGCACTTTCTGTCTTAACGTTGAGTTTTCACTCCTTAAAGGTTAAGGATTGATTTCATTAAAAGTGCACGGATATTTTAAGTGAATTCTATGTATATTAGACAAGTTATTCAAAAGAAATGCTCAACAAAAAAATCCATAATATCCCCAAGTTTCACAGATTTAGTTTGAAACGAATATATGCGTCAGGGTGTGCACAAACTGTGTCTCCTTGCTCTAGGACATCAATTCAGGAGCTCAAACTTTGAATATCTAATTGCTTGCAAATGATCTATAGGAGTAGGCTTACTATCGTTGTTTGAATATAAATGTATCGCATAGAAGACTTTGAATTCAAAAATTTACTTTGTGCGAACAAAATACTGTATGAAGATTTCAATGCACTTTTTTATGCAGCAAGTTCTAGCTATGCAATTCAAAAACATGCAATATGATCAAATCCAATTAACACTAATGCGATGAAAAAACGCTTTCCACTAAACCGATCATCAACTTTCGATTCGCGCAGAGTAAAAGAGGCGCTATTTAAGTATGAAGGCCTTAAGATTTTACACTTTCCTTGCCAAACTATATAAATGTACAACAAGTACCGTAAAACAGGCAAATTCCAGCCACTTTTTTGGCTTCTTTTTTGAATTTTCTGCTATATATTTCATATATAGCTTCGAGTTATACCTTCATGAACTGCAATTTTGGCTTTCTGAAGACAATCAAAATGAAGAAAAATAGCTTGAACAATGAAATACGTGTATTTAAGAACAACTTAGATACGGGTACTTCAAAAAACGAAAAATGGGTAACCTCAGCCACCAACAGAAATTTTAGCAAAACGAACTGTTAATAACTAAAACAACAATTCAACACGCAATACAAAGTCAACAACAGCTAATTGCAGTTAGAGCACACAAAAAATGCATCACTCGTTTCATTATTACAGGCTCCGCAGGTCCATATTCTGCAAGACGTGCATTGAACCCAGTCTGGTCCATTATATCCGGCAAACGAAATTTTGTACAATCCACATTCGTCATCCTCACTGCAAGTTGAGCTGTCTTCATCCCCGTCCGCATGCGTTGAATCCACATTTGACGTTGAAGCGACACTGAGACGGGAGAATCGGTCGGCCAGCCGTCACCTTTGCCCCACGGGGTCTTCGTTGATTGGAAGTTTGACCGCGCATTTCTCGCAGCATCCCAATAAGGCTGGAATCCAGGTCACGTCCGATGGCTTCTTCGCCGTGGGTCTCGGAACTTATCAGGCGGCTCAGTGGAGCGTCTCGATTAATGGGGGACAAGCCACACGCTCTGAATCCACTTATCAGATTCTGCTTGGAGGGACTCTCCACCATCCTCCACAACTGGAACAACATGACTCCGAACGACTGCTTCGGAATAGGCCCAGTTGCCCTGGACTCCCGACGGAAGTTCTGTAGGATGATCCAAAAGGTTGCAGAAGGTGGGTAGAGTTAGGTGGAAGAGCGATGAATTTGATGTTGTTTGCAGCAGCCATTTCGATCACTTCAACAGAAATGCGCTGCTAAATTATCACCGATCACGAACTTTTCTCCGTGAAGATGCCTAACTGCAGGGATTATAGTGTCACGAAACCAGGCTGCGAAATAGTCTTTATCAAACCATCCACTTTTCGAACAGTTGAACACAGTTCCACGTGGTGCACCTTGCGTCCAAGTCTCGTAAACACTTTGCGATTTGTAGATGACGTAGGGCGGAAGAAGTTTTCCGTCAGCGGAACCGCAAAACATCGCAGAGATGTTGGTCTTTGAATGTTCCTGAACGATTTCGATGCGACGTGTTCCCCGTTTTGCAATCACTTTTTGAGAACCAGGATTATCTGACAGTGCGGTCTCGTCGTAGTTGAAGACATGAGAAGGAGAAGCTTCTGATAATCCACATTGCGGCAGTTCATCGAAGAAAGCGTTCACCGTTTCTGGTCGAAGTGATGACCTGCTGCGTTTGATATTGCATCCCTGACGAAGAACCAGATTGTGTCTGGTCATAAAAGAGTTCACCCAGTCACTTCCTGGTCGATTATTTGTGAATCGCTCAACTTCACGACCTTTGGATGCTAGATATCGACAGACGAGGTCTTGAAGAAGTTGTTTAGTCAGACCGAATCCCCACTTGGTAATAGTCTGAATTGTTCGAGCGATGACTTGTTCTTCAGTTTGCGAAAGTTCTGTGGGTCTGCCAGGTCCCGCAACTATCTCATTCTTCTCTGATGCCTTGATATGACGCTGTAGTGTTTCGCGATTGACATGATAAGCATCGGCAGCTTTTCTTTGTGACATTCGGTTTTCACGAACAGCGCTGACAGTTAACTGCATATCGTCATCCCTGTAGCTCTTGACGGTTTTCTTCGTGGCCATCACTAACAGCAATCACACATTCGAGTGTCACACGAAAGAAGATTCATTTACTTAATACGGAATCAAATTCATTGATCGTCGTGACAGAGATCATGCGCAGGTGCAGGTGAGGACGCAAATCGATTAGACACGCGACTGTGTGCGACATAGATATCTGATTCATCGCTTCATCGCTGGCAGCACAGTCGAATTAGCAACAATGGGTAATGTCAGATAAACAGTCTTCAGATAAACAGTTTATTTCTATGTCCGAAACCAAATGTAACTAATCCAATTGTTCTGAAATGTCAAAAATGAAATCAACAAAGAGTGTGAGCATCAGTTTTTAGGTAACTGTGAATGAAAAGATTTTTTTGCACTTTTTTGATAAGTGGCTGACATTACCCCTGGTGGCTGACATTTGCCAGTTTTACGGTACCGATTATAGTAGTAGTAAACGTCTATTTTATGGAAAAGGAAATCATCATCACAAATTGCAAAGGCAGAAATTTAGGATACAGTGAGTCATATTCAGAGAGTCAATAAAAAAGTAAAAAGAATGAGAAAGTGATCAAAATTACATTTTGTTCAGAATGCTGATGCATGTTGGTGAAAAGGAAGACTTTCTTATGAGAGTAAGGGTAAAAGGTACTTCATATTGGCACGAGTGAGGAAGCATAGTCGGTACAATGTCGTTGAGCAAATGGTCGTTATGGGATATCTTGTGGAAAAGCTTAACCGCTAATTGTGAAGCTGTGAACCAGCAAAGATTAGGTTTTATCAATTTTATCATTATATTAAGGAGTAATAATAAAATCCTCAGTGGTCTACGTCAAAACGAAACGGCAGGCAAAGAGGAAGACATCACAACGAAGTAAGGCTTGGGTTTGATCATTAGGCCTGCAACAGCTTCGGCATAACCTCGAAAGCACAGAAAGTCCTTGGCTTGTTTTCTAGAAAGCTGTTATGATTAGGTTAGAAAGATCAATCAATTTTGATGAAATTATCAACAATGTACACATTAACCATATAGCACCCGAAGACTGGTTTATGAATACACCGGCTGCTGACCCTATCTATTCCCAGATACAAGTTGGGCCAAAACGTGGGTCGAAGCCCAAAACCCAAGCCCAAGTTTCAATAAATGAGTCGAATAAAGTAAACGAAATGTACATGTATTTTTATTACATTATTTTATTATATTATGTACTTTGTACATGTATTTTGTGCTGACCAAAGTGTTTAAAGTGATGACGTGAAGATTCCTCTATAGGCCAAAATTCCTATTGGGCTAAGGAGAAGTGTGGTTTTATTGGGGAACTATTTTTTATTGCAATAACTGTAATTAGTAGCCTAGTACATGTATTACGCTATAAAGCTTTCCTTTAGTAATCTAGCCTTCACTGATAGACTGACTTATTGAAATATTTGATTTATTTGATTGAATTACATTCACATTGCTCATAACACAGCAGTTGTTTTCATTCTATGATTCATAAATACACTGTAAACCGTTGACTGACAATTGACAGACATTTATGCTACAAAATATATTTTGTCGGTCATTGTTGGTTCCTGTAGGATGATTGCCACTGAACACCTGAAATATCTGACAAAAGCGACAAAATGAATGGCAATGAATTATAGCTTAAATTTTATCAAAAATGTAGGTAATGTATTAAATTATGTCAAAATAAATCATGGTTTTGCCACACAATAATACAGATTGCCCAAAAGTCAAGCAATCACTAATCGAAAAAATCAATCAATATTCAACAGTTTTTGTTTAGCTAATTTGCATACAAAGCATCTGTTTCGATGTCAGTGGAGAACCTACAAATTCGTCGGATATCGCAGGATATTGGAGGTGACAATCGTCGGTTGATTTTGTCACTAATATGCAGGATAATTGTCTGTCTACGGCTTACAGTGTATAAACAGACTTAATAAATATCATAGTTGCGTAGTGAGTGCATGGCTAAACACATTTAGAAGACGAAATTGGAATGAATTCATATTTGGAATGTCGGCTATCACTGACAGTTTAGGGGTGCGGATAACTGCGAAGATATGAAATATTCAAAATTCAATATGCACAAATGCAACAAAATACATTACAGCAGTTTACAGCAGATACAATATGTGCGAACTTTCAATGCGCGGCATTGTCAAGCCCAAAATGAAATAGATAATGATCTCAAGCATTTCATTTTTGAAATATTCTGTGAGTTGAGTGGAATCTTACTAAAAATATCATAACCTTATACTCTTATCATGCAGTTCTCCTAAGATTTAAATCAAAATAATAATTTGTGTAGCTTCATCTCTGTATATGCAGCATTTCTAGAAGACCCCAGTTTTGTATCACTTACCTAAGGTTGACCGAAAGCCAAGGTCCAACCTTGCACCCCGACTGACGACCCAGCCGTTTGAAAATCTTTTGCTTATCAATAAATACAAAATAACTTGTATGAGTAATTAATAGGTATGTACTAGAGCTAAACAGCACTTATTAAGCTAATATGAGGCCCTATTAATGCCTCTACTTCAGCATTCTTGTATACTCATAAGTATTTAGTTGTACGGACTTGTCATCAAAGACATAGCTGTCGTTAATCTAATCGATGGCACTAACTGTCACGTTTACAATGAAGTTGATGAAGTTGATGCATCAAAATTCTGGTTGTTATTCTTAATATTTGATCTAATAAGCGGCCAACTGTCAGCGTTGAAGTTTCACACTTGTAAACTTCAAATATTTGTATCGCCTTCAGAATACATCGCTAGAGATGACTGGCGTCTCTCTGCATCTGTCGCACCAACACTTTGGTAAGCAGATATTAGAATGGTTTCCCGACAACAATAATTAGACCATCTTCGTGTTCAAGCTCTCGTGTGTCTCCTTGGCTGCTTCATTTCCGTTGTGCAAAACTTTATGACCGAAATTTAACGGATGAAGGCTGTACTGTTACTCTCTATTCTCCCAACCTAACTCAGTCAACACTGATGAAAGGAAAAGACGGGAATGAAATTTAAATAGAAATACAAGTGTATTAAAAACGACAATTTACAAGTCCGTGAGCGATGAATCGGAAGGTTTCTCCGACAGCCCCTGCAAGAAAAAAGACAAACTTGACTCGTATGATATTGATATAATCTTTAACGACATGGAACAGTGTCAGAGAATGCTCCACCACAACGGATGAAGCCGTAGAAATCGAATCATCGATAACACGTTAAATAAGCCATAGAAATCCGACAACATAATAGATAATCATAGAATTAGATAATTGTGCACTAGAATGGAAGTTTGATCTCTATATAATACCTATAGATCTAGGAGTCGATGGTGCAATGATTGCACAAAGAAAAATCTATGGTGTGTGGATCAATCTCTCTCGTGCATCAATATCATAGTCAAGCTATGTAGCAAGCTTCATGTAGTAGATGTGGAAGTTAGTGAGAGAATTTTACTGTAATAGAGATAGCCTACTATGTGTGGTAGTCATTGACAACTATTATCCTATTTTTCAATACTGGAATGCGAATTAAAATTGGTTCACAGTCGCAATTGAAAAGTGGTTAGTGTACTGGTTGTGAGAACATCTCAAGAATTCACAGACAAAAGCGATAAAGAAGGCAAGCTTTTTCCTGAAAAAGCTCGTTGTGATACAGATATATTCCTTGACGTCGGAATTCCATTCAATCAACGTTTGCAATGACATTGAAGCTGCAAATTTAGTTGACGAATGAAAGTTGAAACATGATAGAAAATGATGTGGATTCAGATGTGGCTAAAACTATTCGGATGTTTTATGCTAATATACATGTAGATAATGGTCAGATTTCGAATTTGGCTGAAGTTTGATATTCTATTATTCAACTTTAGTTTAGTGATCGAAATGCCTAAATTTCCATCACACGATAACATGCAATCGATTTAGAAAATGTTTGGTTATTCGATTGACGTTAGGAAAGAGCATTTAAAACTTTGTCAACACATATTAGATACAGAATTGAGAAGTCCAGTGTCTAGACTGACTCCAAAAAAATGAAAAACCGATTGCAAAATAGCTAGTTTTTTGAGAATTATTTTAATTGATATCTCATATAGCAGAATTTTAGAAGTTGAATTCTGTTCATCGTGAGTCTCTGGTAATGTGCGAGGATTACTTGCTTGGAGATTATCCAGGAATGGCTAGAACGAAAAATTGAATTTGTAGTGTCAATACTTAATAGAAAGTCTTCATCTAGAACCCGCTTGGGACTTTTGATTCACCCTGTTTTTTAGAATGTAGTTCTAATAATAGATTAGTATGAGGATCATTTTGAATTCAGTGGATTCAGGTGACCCTAAGACCAAGCAGATAAAGCGTTCTTGCAGCTCAAAATACACATTGCTAAGTTTGCAGACTTAACGGACGCTACTGTATATCATATATACAAGTATGTCCCATAGCTTGTCTATACCCACAATGTATTTCCGATAAGTGACATTTGAGATGTATGACCTAAGAAAATCTATGATGTCGTTGCCTCAGGCATGGACTCCTAGATATATAACACCTGGACTGAAAGCTGAAATTCATTTATACACTAGACGCCCGGTTTGTCTCAATAGCTGTCGATGATGGAAAGTAATTAGTCAAGTGAAAACGAAGAGTTTAAAGAAAAATAAGTTGAAGTTTCTGGAAATCGGAATAACATGGGGTTGCAACTAACTTATCATCGTTATCACTGAATATGAAATATTGACTATATCAAATCAGGCAATGGTTTGACAGTACGAAGTGAGCAAGCTTGTGGTCTATAGAAAAGTTTCAGGAACATGCTTCAACGACATGACCTAAATGTCACTTCATCGCTATGGTACATTTGGTTAATGTCAATTATCACAACAATAGCGTCCTTGATATATTCAGAAAATTCAACAGTAATATGTTCCCAATTTGAATCTATTTTAGTTTTGGATCCACAATTTCTCACAACAGCTTCCCTTTATTGAAACTGTTTCAACGACAGCTGTGATATCTATGGTGATCTCTCTCTCATCTAACAAGTGTCAGTTCATATACAAATTGCACTTGTGTGATCCTTTATCACCTTCTCTGTCAGAATCGGTCGGCAAAAGAACTTTGACTACTTTCCACTTTTCATTAATTGCCATCATTTCACATTAACTTTCTTTATTCTTCTCATTTCAAATGAATTGAACCAGATTTTCGGAATTTCGACTGGAAATGTCTTTGTAGTGAAGTTGATGTGATCATTTCTTGGCAGGACGGCACCTGATTTCCACAGTTCTCATTTGTATGGAAATTAGGGATCAGCACGATACTTCAGAATAAAAGGGAAATCATGTCCAGCATCATACAAACTGCCTTCACTCCATGTCAAAGCTCTGAACAAATCGTATGAACTGATCTCCCACTGCAATTACTCCTTTCAGCTGTTTATTTACTTTGTGACAAAATCGAACGTTAAAAACATTTTACTGAAACTTCTTACGTAATGAGATCTCCTCGATCACTACCCTGATTTAAAATGTAATTAAAACTGATAGCGGAAACGATTGTCAGATCAAGAGAGATAGTCTCTCACAGTGTCTATGAGAAGCTCAGGAATGTGACCTCAGTCTAATCAAGGATAATCACTTTTTTAATCTCTGCGGCGATATTTTCCTTTCCCGAGTATACAGGTAAAGGCTGGAAGCCTTGTTGGAATTAATAAATGAGACTTTGCGATGATTTTATGAAAATTGAGACATTTTTGAAATGTTTGGAAATTCTACTTCTCAATTGAAGCGATTTTGTCGATTGTAGCGGTAGAAAATATCTGACAGAATGGTGGAGATTTCACAGAAAATGGCAGTTTTATTCTACTTCGTTGTCTGCTGGAGATCTTGTCGTCGTCAACTGCGGTTATAAGGAATACGGTGACAGTAGGTTTATCTGTTGACAATCAAAATGATTAATTTAGACATCTACGTTCATCCATAAGGATTGAGGTGAAGAGCTTATGACAGACTATGAAATTCTGAAGCAAGCTTTCAAAAAGTTATGTCTTCTCTTGTCTATTATGAATTTACCGACAAAAAAACTAAAAGCTAAAATTTTGTCTGAAGGCAAACATTGTTCACACATTTCACGTAAACACTGTAAAAACTGTTTTCCTGCCGATTACCACTGAAAAATGAGAATACATAAGCGAAATTTGCAATTAGCAAGTTAGTGAAATTTGGACGTTTTTTGCTGTTTTAGAAACACAGTTAATAGAAAAATTATGAAGAGAATAATTTATATCAATTTATTTGTTTGATTTTACAATATTGAAAAAATATTAGAAAAATATTGAATGGCGTCCTCAGCTGAAAAGTGGGAACAGACCTGAACAGCTACCATTGCATCCAAAATCAGGAATCATCAGCAGGCCTAGCTCACATCTCTCAACATCGACACAACTCCCTATCCACGTGTGCTTTTTCAACTGCGAATACAACTAGTTGCACAATGTAGATATAACTGAGGTAACGCAATATTCAATGATTTTTATATTTACATTGTGTTTTTAAAGGCAGCATTTATTATTTTTTTCAGCCGCACTCACTTAGGCGATTTGCCAGTAGTGTGTTTAAAGCAATATTTAATGAATACTGTTGAAATTTCACTAACTTGCTAAATGCAAATCTGAAATCTACCCGGGCATGGCTGGAATTTAAACAGGAAGTTGTGTCGTTCTTGCTAGATGCGAACTAGGCCTGCTGATGATTATTTGATATTGGATGTAATGGCAGCTATTCAGGTCTGTTTCCATTTTTCAACTGAGGATGCAACTCAATGTTTAATTAATCTATTTACATTTACGGAGAAAATTGCCATTTTGCAATGCTATTTGTTTCAAACCTCTCTAGACGGATTATTAGCTGATTTTTCTCCTGTAAATGATACACTATTGATTCAATTATTTTATTTATCCTGAAAAAAATTATTTTTGCGCCCCTGAAGTTTCACCTTATTGTTTTACCTTTTTGCAGGAACCATAAAGGAAATTTTGAGTTTTCTGTTGCACGATAATTTGCAAGGTTCAAAAGAATTTACAATCAGAAGCCACATTATTCAGCTTCGAAGATGGCAGTCACTGTACACTTTAAGTCTACCCTTGCAACCATCAACCGACAGTCTGCTCATGTGCGACCTGCCGCGGCGCCCGATTGTCTGTAGAGGATGTCTACAGCTATGAAAAACTTGCCATATTTGAAAAACAAACGTATTCTTCATTTTCTGATGAAGTTGTGTGGCATGTGCAGTCATGTGTTCAAGTCTGATCCGAATTACATTCGCATCAGATTCATGATCTTATTTTTCCGGATTTCAAATTCAAAGAGTCGGATCGGATCAACAATTTTTTTGAAAATTAGAATTAATCTGACATCCTGGAATTTACTGCGAATTGAGATGCTGGCGAAGCAGACGAAATGGCGCCACCGGCTATTTGCTGAAGCTTGCCATACACAAAAGAAAGGAATGACAGCGATGAATAGGTGTGATTTGTTTTTACCATCGATATAAAACTTTGATCGTATGAAACTATTTACTTCTCTACTGTTTTGGTCTGACGGCGTGTACCTGAGAAGGCACGAAAATTCGCCTTGTAAATTTTAATTTTTTTTAAATGACATCGGATTCGAGGAACTTGTTTTCTTGACCATTGCACTACCGAATCCCAATCATGATGCAAAATATTCAATCTGGATCTTTTTCTCAAACCCTGGCTACACTAGGCCTTCCTGCAAAAGCATCGTATCATATTGATAATTGCACGATTGGCGCGCTCCAGACTAATTATTAATCCACCAAATTTGCAAAAATGCCTTTCGCAACAATTGGTCAAATGCTAGCCGTAGGAAGGATAGGGGAAAATCTGAAAAATGTAAAAAAGTCGCAAATGAATTCCCCATGCCAATGTAGAATATGAACATAGCCTTCAGATCTGGTTGTTGCAAGTTGTTACTGCACTTACGGACACTCCAGATCCGGACGCTATGTTGCTGCACCTACCGACATTGATTTATCTACAGATGGGAGACATCTCGCTGTCCTATCGACCTATGAAGTCGCGGGACTTGCCGTAATTTTGGAAATTTAACTTATTAGAAATTCAACTGTAATACAGAGGGGAGTTACCTTTTTTTGCACAATATCTATAGTACCGGTATGCTATTACTTTGATGGTTCATGATACTTTTGTGTTTTGTGAGTGGGCATCCCCATGCACATTATATTTGTCTATTATTGTTAAAAATAAAGCGAAAATAAGACCCCAATAAATCAGTTATAAACACAGAAAATATGAGCAGCTAGTCAGAAGTAGGATGCAGAGAGAGGTACATGCGATCCTGAGAAAAACCTGTTTTACTTTGAAAGTAAGATGGAGCATGCACGATGCAGCCCATGTGTGTCATGAATCTTTCGGAGAAATCGTGTGATACGTATGTATGATCAGATCGGATTTGTTGTGTTGTCGGATCGGATTCGCTTTCTCCCCTCCCCCACCCAATCTGATGCACACCTCTAATGTGTATGTATATTCTCGCATTACAACTTCGTACTATTCAGTCCAAACTCATAATATTACCATTATGTGTAGCCCTTTGTATCGAAAAAAAATTTAGTTCACATGTGGTTTGACGCAGTAATAAAAGTGTAATCAGTATTATTTTTTCTTTATGATGCAGAAAAGCAAAATCTGGTGGAAAGGTGCGAGTACATGCAGATTTATCTTAAAGCCTGTTTACTTTTATTTTCAGGCTTTTTTCCAATTAGTATTGTAACTATTAGCTCTGTAATTATTACGAGATTTTCTTGATCCAATCTTGCACCATTTGAATGGAAGCTTCAATAGCACAGCTGATTTTTATCGTGAAACATAAGAAAAGATGAGATTAATCGAGAATTTTACATCCTGGCGGATGATGTTCAAGCGATTCGATTGGTTTATCATCAGCCGAACATTGGCTTGAAGATGATCAACTTCCGCGATGCTAAATTTGTATTTTGGATGATAAGTTTAATCAAAAAGCTACTTTAAAATGTCTGCAACATTTCTAGAAATCTACTACTCGTATACCAAGTTTTGAAAGGAAAGATAAGAAGTCATAAAATTGCAATATTGTAGTTTAAGTTTAGGCATTCAGAGTTTTTTAAAATAAAATAAACATGTACAAGTCAATTCAATAACTTTATTGATCAGCAAAAATTTTACAGTAAAGAATGATGCAATACATCGAATGCTGTCAGACGAAATTCTATTTGTTTCAATGTCAGTTTAGAGTTGCGGAATAAAGTGGGAAATGCGATTTTCAATCTTTTCATTTCGTCGTGATCATGAAATACATTTTTGAATTTACAAATGCACATGTTCAAAAAATCCATGAAATTAATGTAGTTTGGTTAATAAATTGCGAAATGTCTGTGATCATTCCCCACGTCATCATGTTCATCTGATTTAATGAATTATTTGATTACTAGCTATTATTAGTTTTAGCCAGAAAATATCCATATAGAAGAAATTTACAAGAAATGCAATAATTAGAAACATCACATCAGTGTTTATTAATATTCTTAATGCATTCCTTCCACCCTCTTCCTACTTTACAAATGAGATATGTTATCAGTATAATGTGGAGAAGCACAATGACAACTCAACTTAACAACTTTCATATTTTCAATGAGCTTGGAAGTATTGCATGAAAAATTTTTATCAGTTATAGAATTTTGAATCAATACTTCCGTTAAACTTATACAGTATGAAAGATAATAATCGCAACATTTAATGTTGGGAAGAAATATGAGAGGACAGCCTTTACTCATATGTAATGAAAGCGATAAACATTCTCTCTCCATCAGATAATTTTGAGGAGATTTCACATCGCTGTGTTCTATTGGAAATTATAAAATCACAAGATGTGCTTCTTGTTTCATTGTTAATGGTTATTTCACAAAATTTTTTATCGTGGTTGTTTACTCTTCAAATCCAATTTAAAGAAATATCATTGGATTTTTGAAAATATCTGTCGGCATGAATCAAAGTGTTTGCATGAATTATTTTTGAATTGTCGATAGTCGAATTTCATGATGAAATTCTTCCCAGCAATCATTTGTAATATAATGTAGTCCTTGTTATTTGAATAAAGACGTTCTAATGAGGACTGATGGCGTTCTCAGATCTGTTGGTTTACAGATGCTGTTGTAACCATGGATTAAACCAGTTCTTTAAAGAACTCAATGTAACATTCTTGTGGCATGGAATTAAAACTGATCAGCTTTGCCTAGTAACTAGAAAAAGGAAATTTTAGGGCTGCTATTGTTGCACTGACAGTTATTCCGCACAATGCCACATAAACGTTCAACACAGATACCTGCACACACATATTGGCAATGGAAATAGAAAGGACAATGGTCACCAATAGCAAAGGAAATCATGAAAACGGATTACACTGGAGATGTAAAGAGAACTACAATGACAGTCTACAGCCTATACAAAGAATACTAATTTGAATCTAGAACACAATATTCAAATGCGTATATGTTTTCAAATAAGAATCATTGGATACATCATATTGCAGGATACTGAAGTAGTTCAAACTGAAGTTCGTTCTGGTTTCACGACTTTGAACCAGAACTCGTGTTCTTTGAACTACGACATTTCTTTAGTTCATCATTTGTATTCATTCGCATTGATCTGATGCTTCAACTCAAATGGAATACAATACTCCTACCACTTCTTCAGCTGCTGATAAAAGGATGTATGACAATGCTGAAGGCAGTCAGTCATCAGGCACTCACGGCGCTTTGAACTTGAACACTTAAACCAGGGGTTAGCAACCTTTCACATTCTTCGGCCGCCATTTCGAAGGCCAACAGCATCACGGCCGCACTTCATATCTGTGCAAACAACTGGGTCAATAGCCAATCCTTTTTATATTCCACCACTCAAATTAGCTTTCCCTGATGAATGACGCAGTGAAAATCGCATAAAGGTCTACTTCGTAAAGAATGAGTTGGCAAATTAACGCATACACGACCGACGGTCACTTTTGACTCGAAAAGATTTTAAGCTTAAGGTGTTAATAGCACTTGAAAAGTTCAAAACAAGTTTTGTAAGAGCAACCGAAGGAGAAAATACTTTATTAACCTATTATAATAATTCATAAAGGAATCACGAGCCATACAAAATTCATTCATTCATCACAGGGCCGGTGATCTAGCAGGCATCCTTATTGAAGCTTACGTGAATCCTTATTGAATCGGACTTGAAGCTTACGTGCGCGAACAATTCGAGTAAACTACAGTTGACCCTTTTGTTTCTTTTAGCTGATGTATGGACATGAATGCATGTGAATGTGACTTCCCTAAAATATTCTATTCATGAGTTATCGAACTGCTTGAACCATAGAAATAAACTGTTTATCTGAAGTTCGCTAGAATGGAAATTGACTCAAGGTCGCGGCACATCCGGGGGAACTAAGTTGGGGCATGAAGAACCAATTAAAACCTTCGATTTACTCATGTGACTGATTCTAACCCAATGATGCAGACGTTGGCAGGTGCATCTAAATGAAAATGCGTGCGATTTATGTGCCGTTATTGTGCATTGCATGAAGCTTAATTTCCATTCTAGAGGTTTTATTGTTGTCAATTTCTATGGCTTGAACGCCTTCATCGCGCATGCGGGCGCGCATTTTTCCAAGCAGCATGGGCATAAAGGTGTTCGACAGCTACAAGGTGACTAGTATGCTACTATAGTTCGGATTGGTTTTTTTATTACCTTGAACTCCGAAAATATTTGCAATATACATGCACAATATTCTTTTTCATTTACTTCTCACTGTCACGGGCGAACTTTGCCTCCGCTACGGCCGCAGGTTGCGCACCCCTGACTTAAACCTAGACGAGCCGGGTCCTACACATTTGGAAGACAAAATGCTCAATAGGTAATGAATGATATGGTTGGAAAGATGTGTCAAGATCTGTTTTAGAAGCTTGGCCATACCTTTTATTTTACTTTTTTTCTATTCTTTTTTTGTGAAAAACGCCTCAAAATTGGTATAAAATTCTTTTGCTTGTACTACGTTTCGGAAGTCTTGGTCACGTACAAATGAGCCAAATCAGGCTATACAAACATCAAAGATCATACGGTAATATACAAAATTTAAATGTAGGCCCTAACTAATGTAAAATTTACAGATATGTATCACTACAAAAGGAGGAAATACCTAAAGAAATCTTATTTAACCTAGCATCTAAAAACACATTAAGAAGAGTAAATTACATGGTTGTGCAAAAGTATATGTACAAGTGAAAAGGAGTTGATGATAGAATTTCAAGAAGAGCACAAAACTATGAAATATTCAAAACTACGATAAGAAGGATAAAATACCCCTCCCCTCACATCCATTCATCAAAATTGGCTTCCTTTCTTGTGAAAATCGATTCGGCAGCCACTCATGCGCAATTATCTTAAATTGTTCTTATTATTTTCCACTTAAAATCTACCAATCCAGGGTGAGTCTGTTTATGTTGGAACACAGCTGAGTCACGTGATGTTAAATGTTCGTAGATTCTCGATCTCATGGTTTGTTCATCATTATGCCGGTTTAAGAACGAAAATTTGACAAACACAAGAGGAGGACCAATCATCTGCGCTGTAAATCGATTGATATTGACCATGCAGTTCTGCAAGTTGACGATGCTTTATTTGAAAACATCTTTTTCTTGAAGTATTTTTTTTAATTCAAATATAAATTTGCATTCCACGTTTTAGGTCGACAGGTAGGAATTCTCTTTTTCCTGTATATTGATTCTTGACAAATCTAAATATCAAATTTTGAAATGTCTACTTGTTGTCAATCCCTTCATATTTCGAAATCAGTCATTCAAAGAAGTATTTTCAGGTATCAAATGCTCCTATGTCGATTCCACATGTAATGTCTAACGAGTTCCTTTAATACTGGCATTTTCATCATCAATTAACTTTGTCACAATCATCCATCCCTGCTAAATATTAATCCATTAGTGAATCTTAAAGCTTGCTTGAATAATTTTCATTATCCAAGAAAATAAGTAAAGATTAAAGTGGAAATAATATTTCATCGAAGTAACCACTTCCTCAAGCAAGTTCTGTGAGAGAGAAAATCAATATTTTACTTTTGCAAGGAGGTCAAAGTTTGAAGATTAGAGAGTGGCAGGCTTAGAGAAATTAGAAGTTCATAATCACAGATTGTTTTCCGCAAAGCAATGAGATTGTTTGAACTGAACACAGTGATATAAAAAAGCTTTTGAAAATGAATGTAGCAGTGTTATGTCACTATCAAAACACGCTTGTTTACCAGGAACCACATAAGTAACTTATATGATAACTAAGCTGATTAATATGATAACCTGATAACTAAGCGAGACTTCGGTTGTCTGTTTCTGTGCTCTCGCATCTCTGTTTTGTTCCGTGGAATATCTTGGGTTTCTGCAGGCGGTCTTCGTGGAAATTTATACCAATCTCCTCCTAGTGTGCTTCTGAGTGCCAATCCGTCGTCATTTTGGAATTATTTCGGCGTTCTTCGTCCGTATTTTCGGAATCCTTTCTCCCGTGTGATCACTTATCACTTTTGGCCATTCTGTCGTGTACTGACGGCTTTGTATCTCTGTGTTTGTGTGCGGTCGATTGCGCGTGGATACGTCATTGATTGGAGGGCACGAAGTTTTCTCGTTTCTTAAATGAAGACTGACCAATTTCTAATAGATCAGCGTGTACTGGCATAGCCAAGGGGTACAAGCCGTAGCTTACATCGCCGACGGATCTGCGTTCGAATCGTACGACAGAAGTTTTGATCTTTTTGCGTTATGTCTAGAAAGGGAGTCAAAGTCTGATGACATTCTCAGTATGTCAGACTCCCAATTGCGGCAGTGTAGTTGTACAAAATCTCAGCTGGTTGATGCCTTAATCAAATTGAGAAATAAGCCTACTGATTCTAATTCCAAGGCGGAGATTTTTGAAACTGATGAATTTTCTACGTTACTTATTGAAATGAACAAAAAGCTCGACATTCTTATTGCTGATAATCAAGCATTGAAAAAGGAGGTCGAGGTGTTAAAGAAAACAGTTGAAATTCAAGGTGCCGTGATTGAAAAGCATGAACGTGAAATTCGGAAAAATAATATAATTATCAGAGGAGTTGAAGAGTCTCACGATTTGAACGCTGTTGTGGTTCGTATTGCCAACACCATCAATGTGCCTTTAAACACTGACGAAGACTGTCTCAGTATTCACAGAATTGGTCGACCATCTGGTAACAGAAAACGCCCCATCAGAGTTATTTTCCGAAATAGTTCTAAGAAATGGGAGATTTTGAAAGCCTCCAGAATGCTGAGGAGATCCGAAGAGTTCCCCAATGTTTACGTAAACTGCGATCTGACACCTTTTCAACAACATCAAGAAAGATATTTGAGACAAAGGAGAGATGCTGAAATTGCAAAACCTCAGAATGAAGGAAAATCTGTTCGTATATACAGAGGCGCTGTTTACATCGATAATATCAAGCTTCAGGATGACCAAACTCCTTTTCGGTAATATCTTTTAGCGAGTGTCATAATATACTTTCCAGAAAGTTGTATTTACCATCGTTTCTTTTAGCTAATGTTCGATCGCTTCTACCTAAAATAGATGATGTTCGTGCCATTGCAAGTTCCATTTCCCCTGATGTTTTACTATTTACTGAGACATGGCTTTTTTCTTCCATTTTGGATTCCCTTGTACATGTTCCAGGTTATACGATTGTGCGAAGCGACAGGTCTTCAAGTCATCGTGGGGGAGGAGCTGCAATTTATGTCAACAACAATATATATTTTGACCGTTTTTGTCCTTCAATATCTCATGATGATGTCGATGACGTTTGGGTAATTTTTCCACGGCTGAAAATTATTGTTCTTTGCATTTATGTCATTCCCAATCGAACTGTGTCTGCCAGTAACGATATTGATAATTATATTGTTGATAATTTTGATATTTTATTGTGCAGCAATCCAGATTTTCATATAGTAATTGGAGGGGATTTCAACCGTATTCGCTGCTCATTTTCTGATGATTTGGATGTGGTGAATCTTGTAACGACTGCAACTCGTGGTAATGCCATACTCGATTTATTTTTTGTAAGTGAAGATGTAAATTCACAATATCATATCACTGTTACTGCTCCTGTAGCTTCTTCAGATCATCGTTGCGTTTTAGCTTACCCTGATAATGACACTTACTTGAAAGGATGTATAAAAAGACGTGTTTACGATGTACGCGAGTCCAATTTGAATATGTTATTGTCTGAAATAAGTAAAATCAATTGGAGAAACTTTTATTATTCAAATGAGTCAAGTGAAAACAAGTGTAATATTTTTCATGAGATGTTGTCAGATTTCGTGCATACCTTCATACCGCATTACACTGTTTTCCTAACTCCGAAGGATAAACCCTGGATTACGCCATTACTAAAGATGTTCATTCAACGGCGGTGGGATGCCTATCGTCGTCGAGACTTTGATGGCTATAATTACTGGAAGTTGAAAGTTCAGACTGAAATTACCAAAGCCAAGAAGAATTGGGCTGATGGAGTAAACCACGGTGGCAAAAACCTGTGGAGAGTGGTCAATCATGTTCGTGGCACAAAATCTATTGATCCTGTCTATCGTCTTTGCACTCAACTGGGAGGCACTCAGAATGCAGTCGAACTGATCAACAATACTTTCAAAGATGTCTACGCTAATGACAGTGGAAATTCTTTGAATTTTTCAAATCTTGAAGACGATGAGTGGTCGGTAGATTTCTCTTGTTTCGATATAGAACAATGGCTTGACAGGGTTAAAGCCACAAAAGCGCCTGGGTGTGATTGCATCCCAACTCAAGTCTACAAAGTCCTAGCACCCGTGATAGCTGGCCCACTATGTCACATTTTTCATCTGTGTATCAGCGAAAGACATGTACCAACCAGATGGAAATACAGTCATGTATCTCCAATCCCCAAACATGAATGCTTCGATCTAGAGCATATTCGACCGATTTCGTTATTACCCCTGCCCACAAAGCTCTTAGAATATCTTGTTCTTCAGAGTGGTGTTAAAAATGCTCTAATTCATCATTTCGGCAGTAATCAATTCGGTGGCCGTCCGGGTTCTTCTACTACGGCGGCATTGTTGAAGTTGATGGACGATACAACACGCCTCCTTGATAGGCATGACATTGGGGGAGTTCAAATCGTATCTTACGATTTCAAAAAGGCCTTTGACCAACTCCGACATGACATTCTCATTCAGAGACTGATTGAAATTGACGTACCTTTGGGATTCATTCATCTTATACGTGATTATTTATCAGGTCGTACTCAGGCGGTGAGAATTGGTGATTCAATCAGCAAAAAAGTTGAAGTTCCATCCGGTGTGCCACAGGGTTCCTTATTCGGCCCCTATCTGTACTGTATTGTTGCCGCATCTCTGTCATCGGTCGATTCAAGTTCAACTATCATCAAGTACATTGATGATTTAGCCTACTGTATCCCAGTTTTTCGTAGAGATAATTTGACTAACTTTATCGGTGAGCATTTACACTTGATCCAATGGTCCACATCTAACGGTCTCACTTTGAACAACGCGAAATCTAAGAAATTGTTCATCCAAAGATTTAATGATTGCTTTTCTCCCGTGCATTCTGATGTTGAGGACGTTGATACTCTTCGCATTTTGGGTGTTCAGCTGAATAGCCGCCTCACTTGGGATACTCACATCAACTCAGTGATAAAGGTTGCTAATCAGAGGATGTATGGGATTCGCTTACTCAAGCCTCTCATCTCTTCCAATGAATTGACTGTTACCTATTACGCATTAATACGAAGTATTCTCGAATATGCTTCATGCGTTTTTGTTCATTTGTCGTCTTCTCTTGAGTACAAACTGGAACGTTGTCAAAATCGTTATCACAAATTGATTTGTTCTTTGCCAAGATACT
The DNA here is from genome assembly GCA_907163375.1 of Prostheceraeus crozeri. Classification (NCBI taxonomy): domain Eukaryota; kingdom Metazoa; phylum Platyhelminthes; order Polycladida; family Euryleptidae; genus Prostheceraeus; species Prostheceraeus crozeri. The sequence continues at coordinate 243,476 of CAJQUW010014572.1, read as the reverse complement.
TTCGAACATCGAATTGTGGTTGCAACCGTTTCCCTGACTTAAAACAACGTCGGCTTGAAGCTGCTTGTAGACTGTTTCATGAAGCGTGTGTTGACCAGAAGCATATTTTACACGAGCTCATGCCTCAACGTTCTACTCGAACTCATCGCCTCTTACAGCCTTCTGCTAATACTACAAGACGTTTGAATTCCTTTGTTCCATTTTGTTGTGCGACTGCTTTAAATTCAAGAGTTGTGTGATTTTTCTTCTATTTTATTTTTGACTGCGTATATTTTTCCTTAATGCAACGATATACTGTAACTTAAATGATTTTCATTTATTGAATAAATTCTATTCTATTCTATTCTATTCTATAACTTAATTAAATCCTCGCACTGAATTTTGTGAAATATTTTTAACATTGCAAAATCAGTGCACAGTTCTCCAAGTTGAATAAAAGTGAAGAAAATAAAGAAGGCATCTTCCTTCCAATATAAATGCAAGAAAGCAAACTTTCAACCAAAATCGTCCAATATGTCGGACATATGGTGTTATTTTATAATGTTACTGCATAATATAAGTCCTAATGACATTGTTTAAGGAACTGTTCACTGGTCAATTACGTCATACTACAATTATAGCTACGTAATCTTAACAATCAAGCAATAACAATTTGTGATATTCAAATCTCATACACGTAATGTGTAATACGTGTATTGTACGTATTATTGTAATTATAGTAATTGTTTTACTAAAATTTACAGCATGAATTTTTTACTAAAATTACAGTATCATACACGTATTACACATTACGTGTATGAGATTTGAATATCATAAATTATTATTGTTTGATTGTTAAGATTACGTAGTTCTTATTGTAGCATGACTTTATTGTTCAGTGAGCAGGTCCTCAAACAACATCGCATCGTATTTGTTGCCATGAAAGCAATTCACTTTACATCCTAATGACATTGTTTACTAAATTAGTGGATATCGAAGTATATAAGCTATATGCTAGCTGCATAGCATTTGCCATGGATCGATGTGCTTTTCGTTTAAGTAAAAATCTTGAACCTGTATAATTCAATCAATCACTTGTTCGAGTTCAGTATGATATCTTCGGAGCGCTTTTTATAATATATTTCTAGCTGCTTTCTGCATATCAAGCAAATGAAATATTTCACGTAAAATAATTGAACTTTCTTGTTTCCGGCATCATCTACTTTTCGTGATCATTATTTCTGTAATGACCAGCAAAATTAAGCCTTGAAGGACAAGTACAGCTGATGAGACTGATTCGAATGAACGAATTAATTGCATTCAAGCATTAAGTGAAAAAATAGGTTACCGACTACTTCTGTTATGATTCGGCCTATTTGCATGCTGCTTACGTGATACTTTCAGTTCAGGATATCTGAGAAAGTGAAGCTTTCATTACATGCTTTGAGTAAACCGTTAGTTCATTTGAGTTCCGCTTTATGACAGAGATATCTTGAGAAATTGGCAAGCTACATTAACAAAAATAGCAGTTAGTTTTAGATCTCTCCCTTCCTTCTTTGTTTCTTCCTTTCATAATATAATGTAAGCAATCGATCATTTTTCCTAAATGTCACTTTTAAATTGGATGGAAATTTAAGTTGTGGTTTCTAATCTGAAACATGAGAGTGCGACTCTTTCAAGTATGATAAAACTACATCTAGGCCTACTCTGCAGTGGGTAACACATTTGTACGAAATACGAGTATATAGTGAAAAGGGCTTTCATTGAAAACATCGTATTATCATGCTTGAAAACATCGTAACATTATATTAGGAAATGCTATGGATGAATAGACATCCAATTACTGCCAAGATTTTCATGATCTGAGCATCATGGATATCTGTAGGATGAATCCGAACGTTCATGGTAAATTGCAAGTTCAAGAAGATGTACATGTCCGTCTATGATCTTATCAACGCATAGAATTGTCCGTTACCGTTAATTGCCGTTTTTTTCAAATTTGCGATGTTTTCATATAGATCCAGTGAAAAGTGTATTGGATATCTAAGCTATCATCAGTTTTATTAATAAAATTTTCACCGATTACTTGAACTCAATTTAATTAGATCTATTCAGTGTGATCTTCATTATATTGCACTTTTAGTTGGTGTTGGTCATCAGCAGGACTTGCAATCGATCAGATTCTTCAAGCACCTCCTTCATAGACTTTTCACTACATCACACAATAGGCCTACATTTTACATCCGATTATTTACGTGTGCACAACACTGAAAAGCATATCATTTAGTATCAATCACAGTATCAGAAATTGTCTGAATGGAAGAGAAAATTGAGGTTGAAAATATTCAAGATTTGCAACTTGAGCACATTCTGTCACCCTTTGAGAACTTGACGCCCCGTATCCAATTCTTAAAAGTGATAGCAAACTCTTGAATAGTAAATTGAGATTGTAATGTAATCTACATCATATTTGCTTAATGGCGTTAATCTCTCCAGCTATATTTATATCATCTGCAGTAATTCATGAGAAGGAACAAAATGGGAATTTGTGGGTGTTTATCTTACCTAATCCCTTGGGAATCATTTTGCTTTCTTTATGCCAAGAAATATCGATTTTCTTGTCGATGTGATATTGTCACTTGTGTATCGTATATTTTGAGAAGGATACATACATAATCTTCCCTAAAGGAATAGTTACAGAATTAAATGCGTGTTGAGAGAGAATTCCATGTTCAATGCTTAGAACATATCATCTGTGCGAAATATATCTCACAGCTTCAATCATCCCACTTGAATATCTGCTTCTTTGGCTGTAGGATGACAATGTTGCTTCATCAGTTCATATCTCTTTCTATGAGTATTATTTGATGAGTTTGTGTACTAACTGGCTTGATTTGTGTACTAAGTCAAAGTTTGTGTACTAACCAAAAATTATGAATTTATGTTGTTTAAGTTGTTTAAGTTATGTTTCTCTTCAAACCTATGGTTGTGTAGATTTCTTGTAAAACAAAATGATCGCTGAGTTTCAAATCTTTAGTCGCCATGTAGTCCGGCAGCCAGAACGGGTTTCTACAGGGAGGCCGAAAATAAGACTTTCACAGAATGATGTACACCATATGCCTACTGAGAATCCGCACGTCTGCCGAGTTCTAGTTGGTTCCTCTTCATGTTGGACAGGATCAAAGAAAAACGCATGCTAATCCAATGGGACACAGATTGCAGTTTTGAGTAAAATACAATTTTCTATGTTTTCTCTAATCGACTGGAAAGTACAACGCAAGTCTGGAGCCATAATTTTAGACATGGAATACTTTCAAGTCATTTCTTATCATGCTTTTGAATATTCATTCGTGTATGGAGTTTAGCACATTCAGATTTCGCAACCTCTTACTGTTGGCAGACACCAGCATGCAGGCCTATCTTACCCACATTGAACTATCTCGCATACATCGCCGATCAGAAGCATGATAACTTCACAAGCACATGATAGGAAATAGCTTGAAGACATATCATGCCCAGAATCATGGTATTAGACATAGCACTTCTCAATTGATAAGAGAAAGCGTAGGAAATTTCATTTTTGTCAGAAATTTCTATAAAGTACTATCTATAAAAGACAGTTCTTTTCAAATAAATCGATAATGAAGAAGTCATTACCTTCTATTTACGACTTTTATTCGAAACAAAAATAAATAAGTACCCGACGCGTTTCGTCCGAAGGCAGTCTCCTTTCAGAAACGCGTCGGGTACTTATTTATATCTGTTGTTTCTATACATCATTTGGATGGATGAATTCCTCAACTTCTGTGATCATTTTTTGTCACATTTTGTACAAATAGAAATGTAAATAAGCTTAATTGAGATGCGGAAAATTTACATGTTAGGGAACTTCAACCATATTGCAACGATCACGATGAGAGGCAAACTAAACTGCATGTACGAAGACTTGATGATTAATGATATCTGTTAATGAGAATGCATCAATACATCATGTCTGCAATTTCAGCTAACGAAAAGACAGAACCGACTTTCCGAACTCCTCTTGCAAGGAAGAAGTTATGTAAATTGCTCAAGTGACTGATGACTTCTTTGTAATGCAATAAAACCCATTGATTCTATTGGAGCGATTGGATCTGATCAAGATAATCAATAATTTGTTTAGCATCAGACTGTAGCGCAGATATAGCGCAGCATAGCGATGGAAACTTCTGCACATGAAACAGCTGATTAAATAGCAATTCCCAAGATCATCAAGAAACTGTTTGTTACTGACATTGGCCAAACGAAGAGGACCAAAGGTCATCTTAATATCGCACATATGCCAACAGTTTTCGAAAAATGAAGCGCTGCAGGCAAGAGAATCCTATAGCTCCCGATAACATCTGATAACTGTCATAAAATTTGAATTTCCTTTAGAAAACATTTACTTTTGCGAAATCCGCTTATCAAAGCGTCAAAGTGCCTCTAAACCACTTGAAATAACATGGTAATGGGAAAGCATTTCTGTTATGACAATGCGACATATTTGACGAACAAAAGGAAATCAGTAAATTCCCAATCTTTGATAACGTTCATTTCACGAGTACATGTAAAGTGCAAATTAACAATTATGTTGCTCCAAACTGGTTGTGAAACCGTATGGGAAATTAAGCATTAATCTCACATATCAATCAACTGTCTGACACAATTACGTAATTGAATTATCTGTATTCTAAAATTGATCAATTAATTGAGAATTAAAAATCCGCACTTGTAATAGAGGATAGAAATGAATAATAGCCTCCACGTTAATCAACTTTATCTATATCACAGCCTTTTGGCTGTAAACTGTAAACCGTAAATATGCGTTAAAATGGCAGCTAAAATTAGTCTCACGGTGGTTTTTTGCAGTCTGAACTGTTAATATAAGTAAAAACAGACATTTGTTTTATCTGATATGAATGGATGTTGTGACCATCATTTCAACAGATATTTGCGGATATTTTCTGTTAAGCTTTTCTGTGATGTTTTACGGTTTTTTAGCTGTTTTTAACGGTGCACAGTTTACAGCTGTGCAACTATAACTTAACTATAGTTTGGACCTTTTCACGTCGTGCGGGTGAGTCCCTAAAGGAAGAAACAACGGCATTCGAGCGAACGTTTTGCTCGCTCTATCGTCCATTTTCTATATTTTGCAGCTTGCTCGCTCTTCGCTCAATAAGCGGAAGTAAGTAGAACGCTGCCTTATTTACGAAATTTTCGTTCACTCACTTGCTCCTAAAGTATGGCCTACGCCTCCAATGTTTTCAATGAGTGATGTTGGATTTATTTTTTGTATTACATGTATTACTAAGTTTTAATTTTACTTCTGATGTTTTCTATTTTTTCTTCTAATAGTCTGCAAATATAATAATAGTAAACTATTGGAACCATATTGAGCAAGAAATCGTTAGATTTTATCCCAAAGTTATTTGGAAAAAGGATTTATTTTTTTGGAAAAAGGTTTTTAGAGGACATCCATTGTGGTTGAATAAACGGAAGTTCCCGGCAATTTAAAGGAATGCAATTTTTCTCAAGTGAGCAACTGTAACTAAAAAAACTATCACTTATTGTAGAAGCTGTAGTACCGAGCTTCAAACAAATTTAAATTAACTTTAAAATGTACGGTTCTGTGTGCGGTATATTCTGATAGCAGGAAACCCATATGAATATTTTTGCAAGAGTTCCGCTTTGTGCTGTTTCTCAGCCCATCACCGTAAGCACAATATCTAAATAGCTCTCCTAATTACGACGAGAACATTTTAAGGATTGCAAAGGTCGAGTTGGTGCGACACATGAAAGCGTGACTGGACATGACGATGAAGTTCTTACGTCAATACTCCTCCATACTGGACTCTTGGACGGCGTTGACATAGTCAGACTCTTATCTGGAACGTTGTGGTTCTTTTAGTCCGGATGCCCTTCCTGTCGACTTGTGGATGACACTTTTGGGGCTCGACCTTTGGACCGATAGATCGCTAGGCCAAGCGCTTAACCACTGTGCCACTGAGACCACAACGCAGTTTCATGGACAACGGCGCACTTTCCGAATGAGACCAATACGAATTGGACAATTAACAATGCAATGGAATAATAACGACGCACTGATGAGTGTGTGCCATCGCAGGATTCTCGTCCGAACTCCCGTTTACTCGACGTTAAACCAATGTAGGCTACTTTTTCGCTTAGACTGGCCGATGGAGGGAGGCCGTTGTCTGTTTATAGAATTGAAATTGATGCGAACATAGTCAGAAAAGTTCACGTGTTGTTCTAAAAATAAGGGTCGCTCCATAATTTTCAGCAATTTATCACTCCTGTTCGTTCCCTCACTATAAGCATACGCTCGCTCGAATGCCCTAGAGGAAGCACAGCTCCTATGACTGTGATTTTTGTGCTTAAATTAATTTCAATCATCTTTCAAAGCTTGTGGAAAGACGTAAATTGTTTGGAAGCTATTTCCTCAACATCAATTTTAATGATATTTTGCTATCCTTGCTTCTTATAAAATCTTAGAGAATTTTGGAGGAAAGAATAACACAGCATCTGTTGGACGACGATTTAAGAAAGTGGCGAGAGTATCAGTAACGAAGAAGATTCAAGCAAAAGGAAGTGATCAGCAACGAAGGATGGAGGAACTGGCATTCATAAGCCAATCAATCAATGACTGGCTTCATGGCCTTACTCTATAGCAATTATTCTTAAGGTCAGCCATCCATGAACCAGCCTCTATATACTCCGGCAGCCAGCGAGTTGCTGCGGGCAACGAGACCGAAAATGATACTGTCACAGGGTGATGCACATTGTAGGAAGTACATCCTTTGCCTACTACAAATCTGTGCATCTGATGAGTTTTACTTAGTTCCTCTTCTTGTCAGACAGAATCAAAGAAAGGCACATGCTAGTTCAATGGAACACAGATCGAAGCTTCTGGTAAATGTGAAATGTTCTAGATTTTCTCTGATATGTAAAGAGTATTAAGTCTATAACAATAATTTTTGACATGGAATGTCTTCAATTCATCATGTCTTCTGAAGCTAAACACATTCAGATTTGGCAAGTCTCCTAATATCGGCAATGTGACCAACTTAATCCACATTCAACCAAAATTCTCGCATACATCGCGTATCAGAAGCATGATAATAATACACACACATGATTAGAAATGACCTGAAGACATTCCATGACACAAAATTATTGGTTCTTGTATTAGTATTTTTCGTTTAATAGCAAAAAACATAGAACATTTAATTTCAACAAACTTTTGCAATCTGTGCCCATTGTATTAACATGTGGGTTTCTTTGATCCTGTCTGACAAGAAGAGAAACCAACTAGAACTCAGCAGACGCGCAGATTCGTATTAGAAGGTCGCTCTGGTTGCCGGACTGATATGATTTTCATGATACAGAACATCTTGGCCAAGGTAGTTCATTAACACCTGTAAAAGCCTATAAGGCGATATTTTATGGTTACCTATGACTTATGATATAGTAGGTCATTGTAATGTCCTATGACTTTTGACCGCCTTTTCACGCAGTTGCATATGGTGAAGATTGTTCAATCTCAATGAAAACCCACAGTTACCCGGAAACCCCAGAGTACCTGGTATAAGAAAATAGTGGGAGGTAATTATTGATGCTTTCTTTCCAAGACTTCTTATCTATGCATTCTGTCTTCAGTAATATGGTATTTTGTGATTTTAAGATATCTAAGTATCGATATGGGCATGAGACACCAATGAATGACACACTAGGGTTTCTTTGGGTCTATAGCCTTAAAAAACTGGTATAAGAGAAATCATTTGGAGGAAATGATTTTCTGAAATCAAAATATTAGAAAAATTTCAAAATGTCTTGCTTTTGCATTCTCACTTAACTAAATAACACTATCTGCTTTGAAAATACTCGTATCTAAATACCAGCGGAAACATGAGACACCAGTGACCCACTGAGCATTCATATGGGTAATGAATTTCCTCCGCAGCATTGTAGTCCCCTCTGCTTACTAAATCATCAGCAGATTAATCATCTCCTTAATAAACATCTGTGACAACATTTTCTTTCAATGCTGCGATAGCAATCTAATGATACAGCTGTAGTGTAACCCTCAACGTATGGGGCTGCAGTAAGATATAATGTAAATGCTACAATGTTTGAAGAGATAATTCCTCAAATATAATGAAAAATCGAATATTTAGGAAACTTTCATGAAGTAATAATTATAATTGTTGAAAGCTCTTCATCAGTATAGACATAGCCTGCTGAGAAGCATTGTTCAACTACCAAGTCTAATTTTGCATATTATCATTTAAATTAAAAAGGAAGATTACTATGATGGGCACAGTTTTCGATTTGCTGAAAGGTATTATTCAACATTTTTTATTATATTGACTGACAGGGCTTCAATAGAGATCATAAACAAAAAATATGTGGGATTCATCGTCCTAATGAAGTTTGAAACAAACTGCTCCCCATACAGGGGTTTGGACGCTGCTGACGTAGTCAGACTCATCTGGAGGCCTTGGTACTTCTAATCCGGATGCCCTTCCTGCCGACTTCCAATGACGATTTTGGGGCTCGAACCCTGGACCGACAGATCGCCAGGCCAAGCACTTAACCACTGTGCCACGGAGATCACAGTCGTCTGAGGTAGATATTTTTGTCACTGTATTTTATTAGAGGATACCAGTGACTCATTGGATTCTCTGAGGTTAAAACCAATTGCTTAAGTAGCCTCTACCTACCTAGCTGTACTTGCGATAAAGAAGAGAGACAATTTGCGTCTAGAAACATACACATATCTGAGATTGCAAATATTCGGCTCATGAAACAACTTGTTCATTCCACCGCTCTAGACATCCTGTGTTTAATCTATTTATTAACATCCGTCTCTCTTTCATAATTTGCATCTACCGTTCTCTTATTCGTCATAGAAATGAAAGCTCTAAATTCTGCCCTCCATGCGATTCATTTTCTCCGCAAGAATTCTTCGCTGTAAGGATGCAACAGTTAATATGAAGTTAAGGAAATTTTTTGTAACTTGACGCAATATAGCATCAGATGCCGGATATGTTTCCATGGGAAAATTGAGAGCAGGTTGTTGGCAAGCATTCAAGTTTGAGGCAAAATTTACCGCCCATTCACCGCCCCGCAGTACAGTAGAAATTGTAGTCACTTCAATACAACTCTCATTCACTTATCGAACACCCAATCAGGTGATGTAGCATCGGCGATGAGTTGGAATCAATAGATGTCCATCAAAATGATTCAAATCATTTTATCAACATGAGAATTGCATCGGTCTGTGTAGTATGACTTCCAAAAATCTATTGATACTCTATCTGATTCCATCCAAATTTCAGCGTTTAGAGATGTCAACGCCCTGTAATGACTCTTAAGCCCTGAGAGTGGATAGTTGACAACGGCCTTGGTGGTAGTGACTGCTATGATTAGTGAGTGCTAGCGCCTTCGGTATATGACTGTTTGAACGTTTTATGTGGAAAAGGCATGGGCATAGAAAATATGCAAAATTCAGAAATTTGAAATATACAGTCCGTTTCATAAAAAGTGGATCATCCTAAAAATTTGACTAAATAAAAAACATAAGCATGATACAGAAAGCATTTTTCATGTTATTTCATGTCCCTAATATATTTAAATGTTCTTATATAATCTGATAAGCTATGATACAGTAACGGTTCTTAAGAAGCTAATATTTTGTGGTCCTACCCTTATTGTCAATGACATTACCAATTCGTCTAGACATTGATTCGATGATATCGTTGATTTTTGACTGGTCTAACTTTCTCCACTCTCTTTTTAACAGTGACGTAAGTTGTGATACGCCATCTGTAGGTAGCAGTGAACGACGAACGTTACGTTTTAGAATACTCCATACATTTTCTATGGGATTCAGATCAGGAGAACGAGCTGGCCAAGATAATGTCCTAAGCCCTAATTGAGACTTGCATAAGTTGACTCTACTACTCCTGTGACACGTAGCATTATCATCCACAAATAACCAAGTCGATGGATCACCAAGTTGATCTGTCATTTGGCCAATGTTCATTCGTAAAACATTCACATAGCGTTCAGAATTTATGGTTCCTTGCTGTATGTGAAGTTCAGAGCGGCCATTGGTCCAAATGCCAGCCCAAATCAGCAGAGTCGACTCAATAAGTCTTCTACGAATAGTGGACTTAGAAATAGACGAGTCTAGTGCAACCATCTCAGTTAACGAGAGACTTGGATCAACTTTAACAAATCTCAAAATTAGGCGGTCTCTACGTTTGGATGTTTTGCGTGGACGGCCAGAGCCCTCTTTGCGACAGAGTCGAAAATCATCATTTTGCCATCGATGCACATTTGTGTAAGGGACATTTAGTCGCTTGCTTGTAGCTCGCAAAGAAAAACCTAGTTCTAGCAAGGCTGACACTTTGCCTTTTGTAAATGCGATCTCGTTATTGTTCATTTGTGCTTTGTATTGTTTTCAACCGGTAAGAGATATATTTCTAGCTGAAAGCAATCAGGAGTGCTGCCAACACCACCGCAACAAAGTCAGGAAGCTATGGAACATGAAGTCCAGTTAATCACATGTAGCAGTTACATTATTGTTGATGAATAATGGTGCTATACTGCCTTTGATTGACCGATTTTCTTTATTTTTGTTTTGCTTGATAGCTTTTGGCTTGTAGAACAACATATTACATAACAAAGGAAACAAATGTAATTCTATAAGAGTGAGGTGTAACATTTTGTACAACAAAATGTTACATTGCTAACATTTTTTTGTGTAACATTGCTAAATGAAGATCAAATTATCTACTACTTTTTTATCTATAACAGGAAAACAACTCAATATTCATGCTTGAAATTTCCAACAATGATATTAGTAAGCACAACTGACATATCTTCCAAATTTCAGAGAAATTCGTTCAAGTTTGGCGGAGTTAGACAAAGTTGAAGTTAAGGCGATGTTTAAGGGTGATCCATTTTTTATGAAACAATCTGTATATATTTGTTAAAATAGATTATGAATATTGGCTTGCAGATAGCATTTGTCTGCGAGTCTAGGGAAAAGAAGGCACACCTCACATCCAAGGACGAAATCGTCCTCTCAGCATACAAAAGTTGAACACATTTCACAAGTTTTCGGCCACAATTTGGGTCAAACCCAAAACCCAAGCCTAAGTACATGTATTACGTTGTGAGACTTTCCTCTCTCTTAACCTACACTGATTTACTGACCAATTGAAGATTTTTGATTTAATTATGATTGAATTGCACATTGCTCATAACACAAAAAAATGTTTTATTTTATCATTCAGAAATAGAAACGGACTTAATAAATCGCAGCTGCGTAGTGATGGCATGGTTATACATATTTAGAAAACAAAATTGGAATTAATTCATTTTTGTATAAATATCGGCTATCGCAAAAAGTTTAGGGGTGTAAAGATTATTGTGAAAATATAAAATGTATGAAAAATATAAAAATTCAATATGCACAAATGCAACAAAATACATGTATGCCTACCGCAAATGCAATATGTACCAACTTTGAATGCACGGTATTGTCAAACCCAAAATGTAACATCCAATCATCACAAGTACTTCATTTTTGAAATATTCTGTGAATTGAGTGGAATTTTGATAAAAAAATCAGAACTAGAACTTTATGCTCCTATCATGTAGTTCTCCTTAGATTCAAATCATTCTTCATTTCTGTAGGTCCTGGACTATATGCAGCATTGATAGTGCAGCATACCCAGGTTTTTAATAGAAAACCTGAATTTTGTATTACTTACCCAAGGTCGGCCCAAAACCAAAGGTCCAACCTTGCATTTCACAGAATTTATTTATCAGTAGATTAAATAGGGAGACACTTGATGACATATCAGTTGTATTATTGTAATCAAAACGTTTGTGTTTTTGAGTTTCTAGACAAATGAGAAAAGACCATTTATTAATCATTTTATTCATGAAATCTATTCTTCTTTTTCGGCAGTAATTATGAAGACGAACAAAATTGCGAGTTTGTTTTCAAATATGCTATTAACAGAGAAAATATCATAAAAAATGGATGCTATCATCGGCGAAGGTATGCGAGAATTTCAATGCCTTTCGTCTCATGTAGTTAGAAATGTTAATTTAGAACATCTTCAGGAGTGCCGAGAAGGCTTGAGTCGGTTGGAATGATAAATAATTGCGATGCACTTCAATATTTGCTACACCACAGCGTATGGGATAGCTTTCCTAGATTCTAATGGAGCATTCTACTTCAGAGGTTAGATTATCAAAATGCAGCAATTGCATATGTGAGCTTCTTATTTAAATACAAACTAGCGAACTCCCGAGGCGTATCCCCACCTTTTCAAGTATATCTTGCATTCCACACCCGCGGTAGGAATTGTATTCAATTACTTGTTTCGCTGCACCGCGCCCCTGCATTTTCATTCTTTTCTTATGCTTGAACAATCGGATCCCCGCCATTAGAGGTACTCTACAGTCAGTCCGTTATCAGTGACAAACACTTACTAGATAAAATAGAGACTTCCTAGTCGAAATAGGGTATGACATGGCGCCATAAGCTGACAATCATACAATGGTGAGTATTTGTCATTGTTAATGGACAACTGTCTGTAATTATTTTAATGTTCGACGCTGACTTTGTTGGATTACGTGTCTGTCTAGACTTCTAATTATATATTTTTTTACAGAAGTACTGATATTTCAGCAGTTTTGCCTGATTGAGCTAGTAGATCGTTGTTTGACAATCTCTCTCCAGCTCAACAGCAGATTGACGTTGTTGATCGGTTTCATTGCTATTGATGGAGTAACTGGTAGTACATGGAATAATTAATTCATACGAAAATCTCATTTTCCAGCAAGTAATTGCTCTTTCTAGGCCATCCTGGTTGCGTCAGAGTATTTCATCCGCTTTAACTGACCCTCAATGTTTCCGGTCTGTATCCCATTTTCAGTCAATAGATTTGACGTCAGCTCGTGTCCACTTCTTTTCATAAGCCGCAATTGGAACAAACACATTGACTTTATTTTTAGTTCTACCATCCGCAATGTTTGCTCCGCATCAACTCAACTTCTTCCATTGATCCACGCGAGTTCTACTTTTGTCCTGAATAATTTAAAGAAATCATCGAATTCTCCTAGTGATGTAGTGGGATTCAATAACTATGGATCTTTTGATAGATTTAGGGATTTGGAGTACCCAAGAAATTGTGGCAAATCAGCTAGGATAATATTTGTACAGTCTGGATCTACACTCGGATGTAATCTGACATTCAGAGACGCTAAACAAAGCCGAAGTGTCGGTCGGTGTATAATAAGGCATGAGCTATTGGTCAGGGTCCTGAGAGCGATAAAAGTTTGGATACAAGAGTAAGAAATAAAAGTAACGATCAGAGCCGACGAATTCCAACAACATTTGCATGCACATATGTCTAGCATAGAAGTTAAGTGACGAATTTGTACAAATAATAGTAAAAGTGTTTTTCACTCTGCTTGCTCTACTCATTCATTCTTAGCATTTTGACTGATTAGAGGAAGCGATGAGACAGTCGAAGTGGTGGTGTAATATAAAGTTATCCGTGGTATATCATACAAGGAAGCATGGTATCATCTACTAGAACTGTATCTTAGTTTGATGTTAATCATGATGTTTAATCATCCTATTAATGGACTAACATTGGAAATCTTGGAGGAACGTTGAAAGATCTCAAGTGAAATGCTTTCAAAAATGTCATAAATTTGATCTACTGATGGGCCAAATCCACTGATGCTTTGTGAGAAAATTTGACAATAATGGCACAGTTTTACTGGGACCATACCAAACATGAGACTAAATGAATGAACGTTCCTTTTATTCGGAAGCACATTAGGCACGGAGCCTTTCTTCCATGTGCCCGAGTTGTCATTTATCCCACTCTCATTCTCTTTGCACTGAGTGCTTAGCAAGAATACAAAGTGTACATATTTTAAAGGTCTTATGTTTGACCCGACCAAGATTTGAACCAATGTTTCCTGGACGCAGAGCGAACACTCTACCACAAGGCCACAGCGGCGGTAGACAAGGAGGTAATTCTACATTTGAGGGATTGTATTTAACTGTATTCAAATAGTAAATAATATCAATGACTTGAAATAAAGCTGACCAAGCCTTGGTTAGCGGGCCGGGACCGAACCATTCGCCCCCACTTTAGAAGTTCCCAATAAGATTTGCAGCTCTAACTAAAATCTAGGGACAGATGAAGTCGCTCTCAATCTTGGCGGCATCTTGACTACAAAAGCTTAAGAATCTCCTGTCATAAAGATTTTGAAGATCAGGATATCAACATTGCTTTTATGCCGATAATATTAGACGACTTGACAAGATCAGATAATTCTTGCAAGAGATAATGGAAATCTAGACAAGATCTTGGTTTGAAACTCATTTTTCTGCAAGATACATGCGGATGATAATCCTTGCAGACTCCTTGCTGGTCTGGTTCACTGATCAAAATGTGTGATATTAATAATTTGTATTCTCGGCATTCTGGTTCTTGATATTGAGCGTGACGTTGTTTAACTATTATTTTCATTCGCGTGCAGTCAAATGGAACAATCATTATTCTCGTAGAATTAGAGCGGCTTCAATTGTTTGCACACACGCACATTCAATTCTCACATTGTTACCGCATTTTTCATTTCAAAATCTTGTCTGGGAACAGAAAGTGAAATAATTTGAATGTGGAATGTGGTATTTTGTCTTCTGAAAATTTCACATTGTGTGGAGCAAACTCGGAAAGTACATCCTTGAAACATTTGTTTTTAGATAATTGGGAGATTTCTAATGATTGTCTCAACCTCTCTGTTTAAGTAAATAGAATTAGTTTATTCATTGACCATTAGGTCGATGCCCCAAAATATTTACTGTTTGTGCAAACAAGGAAGTGAGTTATGACAGTTGAAACAGACAGGATCTCCTGACGCTGTCTGACTTCTTTCAATTTATTGTTTTAGCAGTTTTTGCCCCTAAAGAAGCGTGAATACGCGAAACATTGGGCTTATACATGGTTTTTATCAAAATATCTCAGCCAGTAAATTCCCTAGGAAGACGCCTCCACGTACTCTTGATCGCAATAGTTGAAAATAAGTCTACAAGTGTCAAAAGAGCGTCATCAATACAAACAACTCTAACCACTGATGCACATTATCATGAATTGTTTGCTTGTTGTTATTCTTCTGTCATCTTTCTTATTTTCCTCGCTTCTATTGTCTTCATTTGTGAACGTCTTCTGTTGAAATGTTCAGCAGCATAAAATTGGCAATGATTTCGTTAGCAGTTTAAATTAATCAATTTATCAAATCTCAACAGATGTAACCACCACGAGACATGTTTCGGCCTGTTGGACCTCAGTGATTGCAGAATGAAGTCCGCCCTCCACTCACCTGCGTTAAAGCAGTGCCTTCCTGACTAATTCACGCTCTCAACAGATGGTCCGGTGGCCTTGTGGTTAGAGGGTGTGCTTACACGTCCTCGAGCTCCAACGTTGCTGGTTCAAACCTACCCACGATTGATGAGGCCCAACAGGCCGAAACATGTCCCGTGGTGGTTACATCTGTTGAGATTTGATAAATTTATCAATTGCCAGGTTACTTGTCTTAACAGTTTGAATTAATACTATATAACATTTGGGAATAGTTCTTGAGTTAAATGAAAATATTATCAATTAGATTAGAGCTAACAAAGCAGATTAAAAACAATGCTTATGTGCATTGGATTTGAGAGGAGGGAAAGTGGAGAAATTCCCCTGCACTACCGTGCTCATCCCCGGCACTGAAGATTTTCCCTCCTTCCCTGACGGAGATGAATATTTCCGGTAGATAGGCCTTATATTGCCTTAACCAGAATTATCGAGCATCAATTGATCATTTTTGTGAAAATGAGAAACATTGACAGGTGTAGGCCTAATTTCCTCACGATTCTTCTTGAACGAAATTGTCCAATCATCAATAGTTAACTTTCTTTGTTCAGAAAGATGATAACTGAATTCGAGAAGAAGAAATTGCTTAATGGAATTGTAAGTAACGAAACCATCACAAAAAGAGTGCCTGAATGCTATCTTGTTTCTTTCAGGGTCTTGTCGACAACGCACACATGGCATTTGATTCATATTAATGTAATAAAATTCCACTCCAGAAAATCAGGTTTGCGAACATTGTTTACCTTTTATTCTCTGATGTTGATACAAGTTCGATATTTGTGAATTCATGATAGGTCTACTTGCAGTGAATTTCAGAATGATCCTCTGAGGAATATTTAATCTGATCTTCACATGCGTAGACCTTCCATGCATTTCTTATTCATGGAAGGTATATACGGACCTTATTTGAAGCATTATTTGACGAAATACGGGTGCCACCAAATGCATGCATTGACGAGTCCCTTTCAGGCATCAAATAGTCCTATCTCCTCCGTATTCTATTCATGGCTCAACTGATTTCAAAATTATTCGCGGGCGTTCTAGGTGCTACGAGAATCGATGTCTTCTTCCTTTGGATCACCACTTTTTCCGGCTTTGGTTGCGACGTTGACTCAAAAAACTTCCGGTAGAAAACTTCCCCTCTACTGAAATCAAGCTCAAATTCAACACTGGGTCCACGGGTCCCGTCAGTCCAAGTTTTTCCGGGTCCGACAAAGGCCCCGAATTCAACCCTGCTGCGATTTCCAACGATGTTAATTCAATGCGAATAAGTAATCAAGTAATCCTTAATACCTTGAAGGACACCGGAAGTGAGACTCCATCAGAGGCCCTATCAGGAAAATTGAGTTATTTCATTGATATCAACAATGTTGTGAAATTTCTTAATTTTGCTAATTCCTCCCTTATCCTTCGTTTACCTTCTCTAATTTCAGTTTTTCACGAAATTCTCCTAAGCTGTTGAGTGCAGGTTGAAAGAGTTGAATGTGTCGATAATTCGTTCTTCAAGAACTTTGACTGACACTCATTGAATGGCGAAGAAACGAAATATCGAATTTTTAAATTGAATCCACGTTTTCCACTCATCCAGAAATCTTCAACACAATTATAGATTCAGATCGCATCCAAGAGCCATTGTCATTAGCTGTCGGAAGATTGACTCGAGCGCCTCCAGCTCTGACAGCTTTAAGCCACGGAGAAGAAGATTCTCTCTAAACCGTTAATTCTCCCAAATTTCCTGAAATGATTTTCTCTCTGATTGTGAGGAGATTCGAACAATTTGTTGACACTGCGCAAAGGATAAAAATAACCAGCGATGAATCGAATGAGAAATTATTTAAGAGAAAAATGAGACTTTTTCCAAAGGTTTAAATGAATAACTTGTCATGACATGATCATCGTGACAGAGTAGATTGTCGTCTTCTCTAACCCTTAGGGACACGTCGCAGACATAGGAGATAGAGTCCTCAATTGTTTGTTTGTTTCCAAAGATAAGACTATCCATCGCATGATAAAACTGTTTTAAGACTTTGAAGATGGAATGAATGAAATGTATGTCGTTGTAAATCACATGGTGAGAATGGCAAACACAGTTCACCGATTTTACTCATGAATGATCAGAAACAATCTATCTCCCTTCTATTTACTCAATGTCGAACTGGATAAATCTATTATTTGCTAATTTATCTATCTCTAGAATTAATTCTTATCACAATAATAAATAAATACAGATTATTATTAATTAGATTATACTATTGATAAAGCATTTTTGAGACGTAATTTTGGAAAGAAATAAAAACGAAAATTTTCCCAACGTTTCGCTCATAGTCTATTGAGCATTCTCAAGGGTAAACAGATAAAAATTAACGACTGGATTACATACATGAACTGACTACAAAATTTGAGAATCACAGAGTGGAAACCAGGCTAAAAGGACTTAAGTAAATCTTACATTTGTATAGCTAACTTATATGTAAAAAACAAGACATCTAGTAAATTGTGCTACATAGACTTAGGAAAAGAAAAAGCAAACTAATTATCAGGCAACCGAGGTTTCACAGAATCCTTCTGACCATTCAGATTAGGATGGAGTTTCTGAATAAATAGCATCTCATAGATTCTCAGATCGTCTTTCTTACATTTCTTTAAGATCTTAAAACTCTCCATAGAAATTGCTTGGTCACAGTTAGATTGTAGACGATGTGTTTATTCAGAAACTCCATCCTAATCTGAATGGTCAGAAGAATTCTGTGAAACCTCGGTTGCTTGATAATTAGTTTGCTTTTTTTTCCTAAGTCTATGTAGCAGATGTCTTGCTTTTACATATAAGTTAGCTATGCAAATGTAAGATTTATCCACTCTATGATTTTCAAATTTTGTAGTCAGTTCATGTGCGTAATCCAGTCGTTAATTTTTATCTGTGTACCCTTGAGAATGCTCAATTAGACTATGAGCGAAACGTTGGGAAAATTTTCGTTTTTAATTCTTTCCTAGATTATACAATGATTTATAAGAGTACAGAATTACTTACCTATTGCAATTTAAATCAATGATGTTTTACACAAATTGTCTTACTTATGTGCTGTTTGATAATTTTTCTAGTCAGAAATGTTTTCAATTGATCTATAACTTATGATTTTTAACATTATTAAGATATGATAATAAATGCAGATTTACAAATTAAGAGAAGGACTGGTTAAATTCAACAGAAGCAAAATCAAGAAAAATGCAGGTTTCAGAAAATCGATTGCTTGATGAAGTTGCAAGAAGTTAAATGATTAAGTTGGCCTATTTCTAGGGTGCCCAGAAGAATATTGTCATCCTTTTGTGTTGCCTTCTTTAGAGGTGTGCGGACATGCTGTCAAGTTTTATTTATGAAATTTCAAAAGATCTTCTTCCAATGGTTGCAATTTATCTCGCAAAATGTTATGGAACCGCATCCGAGTTCTTGGTGCGAGCTAAAACGCGAAGAAAACAGTTCATAATATTGTTTTACTCATTTCATATCAGTTTTGCTCGTTTAATAAAGAAAGTGCCGTGAATGCTCTGTATGGTTGATTATCATTTGCGTGAATATACGTGTACTTACTTGCTTACTTAATACAGTAATTCATTGAGGTGAAAAGATTTGTTTTCAAATTGTTAAATCGCCGTTGAATCGGCAAAATGCATTATGCGAAAAATTGTCAAAAATGACTTTTTAACGCAGAATTTTTCTTGAAGGCTTTTAATTATTATTTGATATTTGTATTTTATTCACTAATTATTGCAATTTTTATGTACATCAATATATCTTGAGTCTATTTCAGACACTGAATTATATTTTGATGGCATAGGTAAAAATTATGTTTAACTGTGTATTATTATAATTGCCGAGATGCAGGTTGCTTCTGCCAAGAATGAGAATGTAATTCAACATTATCTCCAATGGCAAAATGCTTTTGCGAATGTTGATGAGCAATAACCTTTTAGTGGATGTATCATACGAATAAAGGCTGCGTTTTGCTCTTAAATACGTAGATGCTAAAAATCACGACAATTTTATAAAGATTTCAATTTTTTGTGACACTTTCCACATCATAGCCTTGTTACGCTACGCTTCCGCATTATCCAAATTAAAAGATGGAAAATGATTAAACAACTTTATTGTTTAATGTGAGTTAAAAATAAATATAAAGGGCAGGTGATGGTCCTTAAAAGAACCTTTTCAGCGTTCACGTCAACAAAATGTTATAATTCCAGGAGATCATCAACACCAAGAGTTCAGCAACAGCAGAGTCTCGGAAATTGATAGGTCACTGTCTCCACACTTCAGCCGCCTTTGTCGCACTTGATTTGCCTCCGCGCTTCTCCTAGCAAGACGCTGATCGATTGTCTTCTGCTCGGCCACCCTTGCCGCGATTGTTTGTCCTCTGATCCGCCTTTTCCTCACTCGTAGCGGGATGCCGACTGACTCGCGTAAAAGACTATTGTGCGTCGCTGACTCTTCAACTATTGCTTATGAGGGATCACGATGAGCTTCATTATACTGACGTCACCCTGATGTCGAGAGCTGATGTCACCCTGATCTCACTCGAATCAATAGATTTGCCTGTCGTCAATGAACGAAAAAAATCATGTCTAACTGAAGACTTGTAAGAATGAAGACTTACAACAGCCTACCATGTGGAATTTGCATTAGTCGCTTGTCTATCTGCTGATGGTCAATGAATGCTGACCGAAATTGATGACATGGATCATTAATTTATGCAACATATATTATACATAATTATATTGTTGGCTTTGCACTAATTATACATTAATTAGTCTTACGGACGCTATAACGTGGAGGGAATCGCTCCTGAAACGAACACCAAATCCATCTGAGACAAAATGCCCTTGCATCATTCATTGTAAGAATTCGTTGAAGTGGTGTTATAGAGTTGAGAAGCGAAACATCTCGAATGGAAATGGGCTGGTCACGTCATCAGGCGACCTGACAACAGGTGGAGCCACTGAACGACAGTATGGATTCCAAGAGAAGGGAAAGGAAACAGAGGCGGACAAAGATAGCGATGGAGAGACGAACTTCTGAAGGCTATGAATCGTGCAGGTTGGATTCGCACCACAAAGGAGGCCATTTTCCGCAAGGATGACTACGGCTAACGTAAGACGCAAGTTATAGAGTTGAGGTAATGAAAATAGATTCAATTTCTGATCTTGTATTCTATTTCTTATAGATACATATTCATTTGAATTCATCGTGAGGATGGTCGATTAGATACTATCGGCATTTACACTGATATTTTAGTGCATAGGCAGAAAACATCAAATGCAGTTTCATACACTTGAAGTATATCGGTTAGCTTTTTCTATATCATGATGAAACAAAAGATCTGCATCCATTAATAGATAAACTTGCAGAGACAAGGTCAAAATTGCGACCATCCATTTGAAAAAGTGAATAATAAGCTACAATAATAGTTATGGATGATTACATGCAAATTACATACAAAGTAGCCGCAGTAATGGAAAAAATTTCAATGATCAAATTGCCAGTAATGATTCTCCAATGTAGAGACACATCCAGTTTAAGGACATCTGTGAATGCACTCCAAAACTGTTGGTAACTTCAGATTAAGTTTTTTGCATTTTGTAACTGAAATAGCATCAGTAGTGCGCATCGAGCTGAATATTTCAGAATGTGCGACCATTTTCAGTGTTCTTGTAATAATGCCATTATACTGAAAGCCTTAAGACAGAGGTTCCCAATCTGTGGTACGCGAGGGCTCATCAGATGGTATGCGAGTACCTGTCCGAAGAAGGCTATACTGTATGTGCCATGATGACATTTTAATCTATTCATGTCACAGACCAAATCTATTAGGAAAAGTGTTGATCAGCTTGAGAAAATTACATCGACAACAAAATTCGATTCAATTTATCGTTTTTCATAGCCTCAAAACACGAAGATTTGTCTTGTGCATAGATTTCATCTTGTCACATCAAACTTTGTATCAGGTTGTCGAGATATCAATACGACAGGCGATGCCATGACATCTACTGAGCGACCGACAGGTCGAAATCAACAGAGCAAAACCATGCATTTTAGATGATGCTTGAAGCTGAGCAACCCTGCTTATGGTATGGAAATTTACATTCAACTTTTACCAGCCTCATGACTATCAAAGTAAAAAGTCGGAACCGGCTTGTGGATCCTGGTCATGACTTTCGGTGTGCTGCTAGCAATATCATGCCCCGCATTGATCAGCTGGTGGAGAACAAATAGATTCAGTGTTCGCATTAGTTGATATGTTCATTGTATATATATATTTGAATTAGAATAAGTTACCGGCATGAAATCAATCATTTCATTTGTTCGGAAGAAGAAGCATCCTCAACTTCTTGACTGCTATTTGTTTCGTGTTTTGTTCGCAAAAATAAAGTTCTTCAAAATAAAAAAAGAATTGCATTTTCCCAACATAATACGAATTTCTTTGAGACTAAGTGGTACACGGCGAACATGTAAGATCTCAAGTGGTACTGAAAAACATTGAAAGGGTGGGAACCACAGCTTTAAAAAAACAAATTGCGCGTAGGATTAATACACCTTATTTCCAGCCAGCAATAACTAATTGACAGTAGAAGTCAGCTAACTTTCCATTCATTGACTGCTGTCTGAATCTGCCTACTTTTGTGCACAAATTCCTCTGTCACTAATTCGGCATTTTTGTGTTTCTTTTTTACTTCACAACTTCAATTCAGCTGGCGCTTATCTTGCTTGTAATTTCATACATGCAACTAATTGTCGAAAAATCGACATTTTAACAAAAGTCTAATATCTAAAATGCATTGGCGTACGATCTTTCGACGATTCTTGTCACAAAAACAATCCTTTTTACACAATGTTGATGACATGGAGTATAATGGGTTACTCTGCTTACAAAATCATTTCATTAACAAGATAATCGAGAAGATTCAATCCGGTAATAATCTCCACCTAATTCGATCAAATATATTATGTTCCTGATAAGAATAACTAATTCGGATTTCTCCATAGAGTTTCTGCAGTAAATGTTCCAGTCTAATCTTAGCAAACTTTTTTCCCTATGAAACCTCATGCTCCATGAACAAGTAGCCAATGGTGTTCAGTATCAGCTGCACAGGGGAAATTGAATCTTTGATCTTTGACGCAGAATCTCAAACTAGAAGACGACAGATTTTCATTTGTAGCATACTTAGAAGCATAATTTGAAACATGGATCATAAGTTTATCTTTAGAAAGCCGATTGTCGAAAAGGTCTCGATAAAAAATGATTTTTCTAGGCAGTAATGGCTTTTTTACTTTTATTTGTCAAAACTATGCATTTAATTTAAATGTGCATGCATTGCTTGCAAACTTTAATTTAAATTATTCGTGTGATATACAAAACAAATAATGTCACATGCCTAAGGCCAATTCTCTCTTTAATGTAAATGTATCTCTTTAACTGGCAGTATAACCTATAAGTCTTGAAAGTGATTGTGGTGGAAAATATTCATCTCCGACCCTGGTGTAACCTTCTTTCATTCCTTAATTCTATTTCCATCGTCAATCACCTGGACTAGACATCAATGTTTGGACATTAGTTCGTGCTGACGTCACTTCTCATGATATCGAATTATAGACGATGAATGAGAGAGAGAGAGCAATGTTTACCCTTCTCACGTAAATATCTCTTCACGATCGCTTGGAGATATTCATAGGGAGCCAGGCAGCGTCGCGTTGGTTTGATTTATGACCATCAATTGCTAAAATTGAAATCTAATTATGCGATCGGCGAGGTTATCAGCTGCTTGCAAAGCGCTCTGAGGATAGGGGAACAGAAATGATTTCTCGTCACTGGTGTAGATAGCATCCTCGACCGTCAGGACAACCGGAGGTGAGCAGTCAAAGTGAGCTCCCCGGATTTGTATCATTTTATCCATTCTCCCGATTTAGCTCTCTGTGAAAACAACTACATGACTTTTATTGACAAACGACAGCCAATATCAACAACTACAAGCAACGGAAAGCGTCAGATTCAGGTTCTCAGGGTTGGAACCAGGTAAAAAGAGACAACGATGCGGTTCTCAGGTTTAAATTCATCCAAATATCAGTGAAAATCGGAAAACAAGAAGAAAGACCATAGAGATTTGGAGGAAAAACGGCAGCTTTTAAAAACAATAACTGAAAGAAATTTTCATGTGAACTTCAACCCCTACAGCAAGCTATGAGTGTGAATTATTCCACCAAACATCAACTGATGTGACCACCACGGCACTTGTCTCGGTCAGTTAATCCTCACCAGTCGTCGTCGGTGGGTTCGAACCAGCGACGCTTTGGCTACAGAGCAAGCAAGCAGGACTTCTAACCACAAGGCCATCGGACCATCTGATGTGAGCGTGAAATAGCTAGGAGGGCACTGCTTTGTCGCAGTCACGTGAAGGGTGGATTGCATTCTGCAGTCACTTAATGCATCATCCGATTTTGAGACGCAATTTATCGATAAGCGAGGTTACTTATCTAAACAAGTTCTACTTCAATCACGGAGTTGTTCATTCTTGCACTTTTTCATCTAAATTTGTAAACAGTTATCCGTTTGCGTTCATCCCTATGATACACGTGCATCTAGGATTCAAAGATTATGTGGTCTATATCAAAGCTATATCGATAAACGCACTGCACCGATGAAATACCTTCAAAAACATGAAACTCTCAACCGGGCCTGTTACAAAAATAGTCGCATTTCTAAAGAAAAAAATATTTGAGCTTTTATCCATTCCGAATGCGTTTCCTGAAAGTGGATTTCCTATATCGTCGGAAATTAAAGTTGATTTGACCCCAAATTTCATTTTGTCACAAGGATGACTTGAAATCTACATGTTGAATAATTATTATGTCGGATGAACACCTTGTATCATCTTCTTAGGGATGTGACTTATTGATTTAGTCTTTTTATGACAGACAGATAATCTGCTGTGAGCCAGATCATGTCTTCATGAAACTTCAAGAATAATATAAAGAGCTTGCTGCACATTTAACCCTATCTTACCCGGGCTATTTTGAGCGTCGAAAACCCGGGGGGGGGCTAAAACAGCCCCCCTTAAGAAATCAATGTTCCAATGATCACATCATTCTGAAAGTTACCTATCTACACAATTAGGACATGAAAAATTCAATGGTGGCAATCACTTTTGTTGAATTGATAGTCTTCGTTCTAAAAATAGCAATTCAAAATTTGAATTTAGATAATAGGAATCAATATCAACAAATCAATGTTCCAATGATCACATCATTCTGAAAGTAACCTATCTGCACAATTAGGACATGAGAAATTCAGTGGTGGCATTCATTTTTGTTGAATTGACAGTCTTCGTTCTAAAAATAACAATTCAAAATTTGAATTTAGATAATAGGAATCAATATCAACAAATCAATGTTCCAATGATGAAATCATTCTGAATGTTACCTATCTGCACAATTAGAACATGAGAAATTCAATGGTGGCATTCATTTTTGTTGAATTGACAGTCTTCGTTCTAAAAATAGCAATTCAAAATTTGAATTTAAATAATAGGAATCAATATCAACAAATCAATGTTCCAATGATCAAAGCATTCTGAAAGTTATCTATAAACATAACTGATTTAGACGTGAAAAATTCAATGTTGGATTTTGTTTTGGTTGAGTTGTTAGTTTTCATTCTAAAAATAGCAATTCAAAATTTGGATTTTGCTGATTTTATGAAAGGTTCAATATCAACATAAATCATTTTTTCACCTACATTGAAGAATTATCTAGCTGATACATTTCATGAGATAATATATTCTGATAGAGATGCAGAAGTTAGAAAAACGGGAATTTTTGAAAAAGTACTTTTCACAATGACCTTCAAATTTGACTTTCAAGTGGGCCAATTGTAATCAAATTTGCACTGATGATGTGTCATACGACTAAACTAATTGTCAAAAAAATTCAGACTCCTAGCTGACATACTTCATGAGATACTATATTTTGATAGAGATGCAGAAAATTGATAAACGGAAAAATTCAATTTTTGAAAAAGTACTTTTCACAATGACCCTCAAATTTGACCTTCAAGTGGGCCAATTGTAATCAAATTTGCACTGATGATGTGTCATACGACTAAACTAATTGTCAAAAAAATTTAGACTCCTAGCTGTTATATTTCACGAGATACAGTGTATTGTATTCTGATTGATAGAGATACAGAAGTTAGAAAAACGGGAAAATTCATTTTTTGAAAAAGTACTTTTCACAATGACCCTCAAATTTGACCTTCAAGTGGGCCAATTGCAATCAAATTTGTACTGATGATGTGTCATACATTCAAACTAAAAGTCATAAAAATTCAGACTCCTAGCTAATATGGTTTATGAGATATTTTAGAAAATGTACAAGGGGGGGGGCTGTTTTAGCCCCCCCCGGGTAAGATAGGGTTAAGTGTAGAATTCGGAATTGTTAAAATGTGATGGACAAAATTGTGTCCATCCGACATAAACAAAGTACTTGAAATGAATTTCTTCATGTCATGTAATGGATTCTTCTCTGAACCTAAAAATGTCTGAACCTCTTTATCAATGAAAAATATTGTATCCCCTTCCCCCATCACGCAAATCGTATCAACGTTATGAGATCGAAAAGAAATTTCATGTCCATCCGACACAAAATACTGTAAGTTACCAAAACCGCCAAGTTAGTAGAAATTAAACTGCAGCGTTTCGTAAAAGAATTTTTGTTTTCTTGAAATTTAATGATTGTCTCAATAGCCAATTTCGCTAGCTCCACTTATCTGATGAATTTCAACGACACCATAGTTATTCAATGCTTTGTTTATGGTCGTTGAGCACTGAGAATACAATACGGTTGTTTACGGTGATTTGATGAGATATCTATGCTAAACACCGACGCGAGATACAGAGCGCGAGAATGCAGACAAGGGATGGGAGAGGCATAGCCCGCAATGCTGCCGTGCGCACACGGCAACAAATTTGAAATAATTGTTCAATACTTTCATGTACTGTTCAATTTCTGAAGTCAGATGCCAAATCATCCTTGGTTTAATTGCTGAAAAAATTAAACCGATTTCAAAAGAGAGCGCATCGTTTGATTTGTGATCAAAATTGTTCATGTAATAAGTTTGAAGATCTATCTTGTAAGTTTTTACACTGTGGCTTGAATTTTTTGCATAACTGCGAGAACCCATGTCACCCACTCCATGCCTTCGTGCCGGGCCGTCTAAGATACACCAAGCATTTTCTACTTCCGGCATCTCATACTACAAGACGCTTGAATTCCTTTTTTCCTTGGATTTGTGCTAAATCAAATGAACTCATGTGTAAATATTGACATTTCACTGACTTTTTTTTCGGTTTGTATAATGTATAGCGCTCACGTACTTTTGATTTTCTTTAATGTATAAACTGATTTTCATTGCTTCAAATATATACACCTCTCTCTCTCTCTCTCTCTCTCTCTCATCCTTCCGCATGGCTAGACGAAGATTAAACAGCGAGCTGACTAGAAATGCTCAAAGATGCAGAACTTATCGTCAGAAAAATTTGAAGGAATACCGTAAGAAAAATAACACGGCGAAGAGAAATAAAAGGGCAGTGTTAAGTCTAGACCCAGGATCGAATGAAATTCGTTTGAAAATACAAGCCCTAAAGAAAATGGAATACCGACTTCGAAAGAATAGGGAAGCAGCGATTGAATCAGAAATATATGTACAATCTCAAAATGAAGAGTCTGCCATTAACGAATCGCCGTCAAATTCCTCATCAATTCCGTCTACATCATTCAAGCACAAAGCAACAAAGTATCGCAGTCTCACTAAGGTATGTAAAGCTCTCCCTAAAAGTTCAAGAAAAAGAGAAGAAATTGTCAAGACTTTGGCTTCGGATTTTATGCGTATTATACCAGAAGGCGATAGTGGACGACCTCGATGCGAAAGTGTTTCTGAAGAAGATCAAAGGTGGATACTTGAATTCCTCGATAGATCAGACATTTCTCGTCAAACGCCGGGACGTAGAGACTGCGTTTACGTCGGCAAAGTGAATGGTGAACGACAATGTTTACAGAAAAGGTATTTAATATGGACAATACGTGACTTGTTGGATATCGTCAACGGCTGCCATGAAGTATTCCAACAAGAGGAAAATTTTCAAGGAACATTTGGAAGAAAATTAGCTTTTAGACAGTTGTATTCGTTATTGAAACAGCACAAGGAATATAAATGGTACAAGGACATGCGACATGAATCATGCGTCTGCAAAATTTGTGAAAATATGAGATTATTAGTGTTTGCTATTAATAGACGAATCATTGACAATAGTGAGAAACTTCCAAATAATCCCAAAGACGTCTGCAAAAGGGTTAGGTTGTAATTGTCACTTCAGTGTAGACTGTATGATCAACGCGTGCTCAGAGTGCCCAGCAATTGCATTGGATGAGAACTCTTTCAACCGCTCTTCGCATTCGCAAATGGGCGAAGTTGACATCAGTGAAGACACAGATCACGAAAGTGATATTACTTACTATCAATTGAAATCTGTCGATTCGAAAGTGCAAAAGGTCGCTCTGCAGGTCAGTGTTAGCGATGCAGCTTCTCTATTGACTTCGAACATCAAGGAGCTAAAGCAGCATATTTATACAAAAGCACAGCAACAGCAAGTATATGAACATCTAAAATCAAATCTCCGACATGACGAATTAATTCTACATGTAGATTACGCAGAAAATTATGAGAACAAACAACAAGATGAGGTTCAGAGTGCATATTTTGGACATACACAATTCAGCAGATTCACTGCATGTTGTTATTACAGAGAAGAAAGCGATGACCATCTCAAGAAAGATTGTTTGGTTGTCATATCTGAAGCAAGTGATCATTCTCGCATCGCAGCGCATTCGTGCATAATGAAAGTACTCGAAAAAATGCAAAATCTGCGTCCTCATCTCAACAACCGGTTGAAACATGTTCATCTATGGAGTGATGGTTGTGCTTCTCAATTCAGGTCTCGATACGTCTTCAAGCTGACTGAATACTTTCCAACTTCATACAATGTAACAAGGTATTATTGTGAAAGGCATCACGGAAGAGGGCCAATGGACGGCATCGGGGGATGTGTTAAACGTTTTGTTTTTCGCGCGGTGTTAGCAAGTAAAATTGTCGTGCAATCCCCAAGCGATTTCGTCAAGTATGCGGATAGCAATCTGCAAGGAATTCATTGTTTATATTTGCCAGTGAATGAAGTAATGATGCAACCGGAGTCTGTTTTACAAGTTCCTTATGTTCCAAAAATGTGCACTCTTGAAGTACATATGGTGAAAAGACTTCTTACCAAGGCTTGGCCTACAATTCTACAAACTAGCAACTGACTCTGTTCCATTTTACACGCATTGGTATCAAAGAGCAGATGGAGTTGATCCATGTGGCCATCTGGATATTGACGAAAGCTGTGATCTGAACACAACATGTGCCACATGTTTAAATGATGAAACAGGTTCACCATGGATTTGCTGTCCTTTATGTGTCCCGTGGTTCCATGAGGAATGCTTTGAACTGTGAGACTTGAAAGTTACGTTTAGTTTGTTCTTGATTGTTTCGCTATAATTGATTAAAGCTATGATTTCGTAGAATACGTCTTCTTAATCAAACAAGGTTTGTTACGAAATATGTGATAATGAATTAAATCTTAAGTAGTATTTAAAATGATGCGACTAACAGAGTAATAAGCTTATTCATTACTGGAATAAATTAAACGATGTATCAGCATAAAGTTCACAAAAAAGTTGACAGAAAGGGTTGAATGATAAAGGAAAACAATAGAAAACATAAATAACTTTCGATCTTTAGAAAAAATAGATTTAGTCTACTATTTACAGAAAGGGATATTGGAAACTAATTGATAGGCCTATTACAAAGCTAGCAATAATTGTTAATACAAAGCAAACAACATCTTTTGAAACTTAACTGTCTAATCTTTGATTGTAAAACCTTCTGTTGCAAAAATCATATTTTCTGCCGTAACTCCATATGCTAACTAACTTTATAAATTTATGTCGGATGGACACTATATATGTTTATTCAGTCTGCCATTAGATGGACCAGCAATTCCATTCATTTTTAGTACGGTCAGATACACTAGAGTATGTTATACCTTCCACATAAACTTCAATTGATTTGGAAAACCTTGTATGAAAAGTCGCATTTGTCCATCCGACATAATTGAAACATTTTAAAATGTCATGCAGGACAGCAATACTAATGCACTTCGGGAAGCATATCCTTATCACAATGATTCAAGACTAACTAGTCTACTATTAACATAAGGCAAAAGCAAGTGACAACTAATAGTTTAGATAGAAATTGGCTTGAAGTAGAAAAAATAAAAAGTCAAAATTCTATCTTGCCCATCCGACATAATATTTCATTTGGCTCTATCTCATTATCATCCCATTATCTTAACATGTTTTTTGCATGGTTTGAGAGTGTTAGCCATGCTTTATAAGCCACATTATTAATAGGTTCCTACAGCCTTTACTTCATTAACAGTAAAGCACAACCCAGAGGGTAGTTCATAATCTTCAACGAAGGCTGTGTCCTGCAAATACATGTAGTTTATTGAGCATGGACATCAAATTTGCATTGTGTTGCTGTTTCTAGAGATATGGTTGTCGGATTCATCCGTGGCAGTCAAAGATTGTGTCCTCATGCTAATGCAATGCGGCGAAGAATGTGACACATTTCGAAAATTATAGACTATAGAGGTCTTAAGTTTAACTCGACTCGGTCTTAAGGTTTGAATCCAGGTCTCTGCGACGCAGAGCGAGCGCTCAACTACGGCCACAGCGCCTGTTGAAAATCATTGCGATACTCTCATTACAAAGCTACGCGATAATTTAAAGTAAAGCTAATTTTTTCATCTTGAATAGCCTTTCCAATCAAATTTTTATCTAGCATCAAAATATCAATTTTTCTGAATTGCTCATGCCGGCATTTGGAAGATGAATACTGTTCCAATTCTCAACTGAAGATGCATTTGTGCTTCCAAGAGAGATATCAAAGATTCAATTTGCGAATTAATTTTCAATCTGGATGGTTTTCATATTCCTCTTCTGTGGCATATAACTTCCACATCATTCTAGAAATGGCAAAAACAAAAATAGAAATGAATCATGTCTTTCATAAACTTGCTTTACTTTCAATTATTCACTATTAGCACCTGATGAGGTCTTTTAAGTAACGCGGTCGAGGTAGATCTTTGGACAAAGAATTTATGAACCTTATTTCTGGAAGAAAGTGCCTGCCATGTAGCGTCAAGTGAAATGCAAAAGTCCCACCATCATTTACCTTCTTATTTCGTTTTTGCAATAGCTGGTCGTTATTAGGGTTCGAGCCCGGGCTTAACTCTCGACTTTCGAGCTTAGCCAGGGCTTTATTGCCTGTTCCTGGCTGTAGGAATTTATCCCGATTTTTAAAGTTGACGGCTTTATCTTCTAATTTGCAGTGGAATTTTAGTGAAAATCGCTGAAGAAGCAATGTCTCATCCACCCACTTATAGGGAAAATTTGTCAAATAAGCTGACATGCATTGAATGCGCTGTCAGCGGCACTGCAATACGCATATTTAGGAAATTACTGCTCTGGTTAGATATAGCAACGTTGTTTGGCATAAGAAGACACAAATTTCATTGCTGGTTCAATGAGTACACACTAAATTGATGTAGCCTAAAGCTGTAATCGTTGTTAAACAACTGGTCAAGCTTTCTGAAGGCGTTCTACATAAATGTCAGAAGTAGCGTGCAAAGTTGGGAGCAGCCTCAAAGGCGATCTCCCTTCTTTCAGTATTGCATTCATTTCACTACAAACTTGCAATGCTGTCGCTATACGTGAAACACACGTGAAATAGTGCGACCTCAAAACATAGTCAGCCTGTCGACAGTTGAAATAATCAATTTCGGGTAGAACCAAGAAGCAACACGCCAATTTGGATGCACTCCCATCTCGCAGGCAATAATGTAGCCTACAGTGAGGCTAGCAACCCGATTTCAGCAGTAAGTACAAGTTCCGCCAAGGGACTGTACAAAGCTCATGATGTAAGCCTGCTCAAACAACAACAGCTAGCGAAGCCTTGAAACAGCGGAAGTTAATAGGATCTCTAGTGAAGGAAATTCTAGACTATTTGTTTGCACGTCCTGCTGCTGACAATCATAACCAAAAGCAGAGACGTCCACCAACTAAAGCCAGATATTCCGAAATCCGATGGTTCCAGCAGAGAAATCATCATGAAGATGAAGGCTTTGGAGCAAGACAAGATACAACACAGAAGTAAATAATAGTACACTAGAATGGAAGTTTGATATCTTGCCTATGTACCTACAATGATGGCACATGGAAAAATCTATGGTTTGTAGATCAGATTCGATCTAAAACATCGCATCTGAGTCAAACTATTTGCCAAGTTGGTTGTGGAAGTTGTTGGCAGCAAATTACAGGATTTCCATGAAGAGAATTTTAAGTGAGATGGTGGCATTTTTCATGTGAAATGGCCTACTATTCCATGGATTAATATAGTGTGTCTATTTGTAGCAGTCATTGACAACTATTATACAATTTTTCAACACTGGAGTGCGAATTAAAATTTGGTTCACAATCATAATTGAAAGTGACCGGTGTACTGGTTGCAAGAATATCTCAAAAATTCACAGATAAAATTTCTAATTATTGGATCAATTCTCCGTCATGCAGTTAAGAAACCAAGCACTTTTCTGGAATAAACACACTTTGAAAGCTTCTTTACCTACAATCATTTCTAAGATAAATGAAATGTCGCTGGAACTTTTCAGTTAATCAATAAATGACTTATGTAATATATTGTGATGATATTTTCGAAACTGATATTCGAAAGCAAGTAAAGATTTTGAAATTGTTCAAATTTAATGAACAGGGGAACGCTTAAAAGTAAAATGAATAATCGAAGATTTCTTGGCCTCTGATTTCAAGGTGGATTAATGCATGTTCTGTAAATCGACATTACAAGTTGTACATGTATCTGATTCTGTTCTTGATAGATTATAGGAGCGATATTTCAAAATGATGAACGTACATAACGTTTTAAAGGATTTCCTTCTTTGTCATCCTGTCGCCGCAGTATATCGTAAATTCATTATTCCTTCCATGTACATGATCTTTGGACTAAGGGCAACAATCCAGATCAAGAATTGGCTTGATGAATATAAATGCCTATCAGAAAACTTGGAAACCAGCTCGTACAATTTACATTTTGCCCCAACTAAGTTCCCCCGGCGTGTGCCATAATTTTCATGCAATTTCCATTCTAGGACTTTCAATGGTATTGTTAATTTCTATGAGAAATAAAAAGAAATGTTGTCAAGAATCGAGAAATGTAAGTTGACAGCAATACTCTCCAGAACTATAAAGTGAACTTTAGAAAATTGGGCAGCCCCGGTTCAACATTTTGAAACAGACTAGCCCGGGCTTGATTTTCATCCGGGCTGCAAACCCTAGTCGTTACTCAGACCCTTTTGTCACATGACTTCCTTTATATAATCTAGTTCTAAGCTCATTTAGTTTTTGTGCTGTCGTTTGTGTCATGTGCGGCACAACCTGCTCAGATGCAGAGGCAAATATCAACGAATCTGGATGCAAACACACGGCTATCATAATCATCCAGGTCCACTAGGTGTGCAATTTGCCAATTTTAATAGTATTGAAGAATATTACAGTGGCATGAGCCTATAATCGCCGAACCCTGGGCACTCTTTTGTTAAAGTTCGACCCTCTGAGCTGCGGCAAAAAGTTTAGTTGACAATGTACTGCGACTTCGGTGCATTTAAATTCTTTGGCTACATTGCTATCTACTTTCACTAACCTTAATTGGTGCAGATTTATGTAATTCTATATTTCTGATGAACTTCGTGCATTGTAAGTCTAATTGCTGCAATAATGCATCTAACTGGAATGCAGAAGTATCAAGGTATTACAACAATTGAGGAAATAATTACTGAATTCCATAAACGACGGAAGGTTAGCTAGTAATCGATTAAATCTGAGAAAGACAACTGATTGGAGACAATAATTTTGTAGAAGTTACGTAAAGTAAATGGGAAAGTTTAGAAACTTCCCATGTGAAACAAGTGCAGTGATCATGTAAACTCTTGAATGTACATTCGATGCGTTCTCACAGAATTTGAAAGAATTATGCAGAGGAATTCTTTTCAGTCATTAAATCGCCGATGCTTTTATCTGATTATTTGCCAAAATCCGAATTATCTCAATTTCTCGATCATCAACAATTACGTAAAGTTGATAACAATCAACGTAATCAATTAGAAATGAGGAATATCTCTTCGGTTCAATCAAATGTGCAGCACTCAGCCATTCATTACTTTTCATTGACGATTTCAGATTGTATTGTGAAATTCACAGGAAACATGCCATCATCCGGATGAATCATTTCGTAATAAGAATTGAACATTTCGTCACTTCATGATTACATAACTACAAGACGCATGTAAGAATTTCAAAAATGTCTACTCTGAATAACAAAGTTTCCAATTATGAGCATTGTAGTCGGCAAGATTTTGATCTCTGCTCTTAGTTTTCACAAAGTACGAGTTAATCTAAAACTAAAAAAAATGAAAAATGTAGTTTATGTTGCTTGATTATAATTTTACTTTATTGAAAGAAAAGATTAATGTGACATTTATGTCCGAAGACTTCACGGACACAACTACCATCAGCGTGTCTAGCAATATCCAATGAAGAGTATTATTTCTATGCATGTGTTGAAAAGTTGATATTACCATAGCTCTCAGAGCGCATGAGCAACTTTACAGTCCCTGTTCAAGTTTGCAGTCTTTGCGGTCAGCACTTTGCAGTTCGTGAGCTTTCATGCTGTAAAGTATATTTACGTCATGATTTCATTTTCTGTGTATCATTTTGATTGTAATTGCGTTGAATATCCATCCAGCATTTGAAACACAGGAGCATTGCAATGTGCTCAATTGAATCATATCGACCTAATGCAGAGATAAAAATATCAAATTGTTGATCGATTGATTATTGACACAATTATCAACATTAACGGCATTTTGGTTTTCTGTCAGACAACTGACAATATTCGATGAAAATTGATTCCATCGATCATCGTCACTTTTACTACTGTTGTCTTCTTTATTATTATTTCTGCGGTTCTTTTGATTTTGAAGTCGCCATTTGGTTAATTAGTGGAATGTAACAAAAACTGGTGAGAAAAAGATAACTTCCTACTTTACCACATTTATTCATATTTCATTGACATTGACTGACTGTTCTAGACGTGCAGGAAATGTGTGTGCGCGCGTTTTAATGTAGGCTATATCATTGACTTGAGAGAAATATCAATGACCAATTTTCATAAATGCATTATTTAAATCTTCAGAATTAGACTGAATAATAAGTAAATGGAATGAAATAGATGAACTATTCTCAATTTGAGTTCTTGAGACAGTTTTACTGCATCTGGCAATGGTTTTGGCACTAAACCCCTAAGGACCCATGATGATAAATTGTTGCGGTAAACAAAAACTGTTAGTTCTTTATATGCAACATTATACCACCAATTCCCACTTAAAAAATATGCAGCGCCTAATCTAAGCATTGCGTTGTGGGGTTGGAAGGGGTACCAATGCAGTTGCATCGATCTCTTATTTTTTTACTACAAATTCTTGCGGTTAGGGGGTCAATAGCATCAGGCGTCGAGAATGTGCACAAGCGTATATTGGGCATCAGTGGGTCAAATTCAGTAACTAAAATTCTGCTCGCAGGAAGCTACACACAAGTCCATTTAGTCCGATGCCTGTGGGTCATAAGAACATTATTGGTTTACAAGAATCATCAAATTTAGCGGATAAAACTTTAGAGCCCGGTCTCTGCAGAAAGCTAATTAAATAAATTCACACAAAATTCACCAGAATTGATTGCTGAATATCATATGACGATAGCTTGCATGTCAGTAAAAATATACTCCGGAAACTGAACATAAAACAGCTTAACTCACTTTCCGCTGTTAATATTGTAGCTATTTATCGTTGAGAAAATCGGGTTTATATGAACAGCAGCTACACATGCAGAGCAATTTATTTCAATTAATCGTCGTAACTATCGCTATCGTTATCAGTCTAACGAGGACGCACCACACTTTGATACAATCTATCAAAGATGATCTCAAGTATTTCTTAATGGTTGGTTTAAGATGCTTTGGTCGTACGTTCGAATCCTACCAGCCGCACATCTTTTACATGGCAATTTGATGAATCGTTTACTTAATTTCATTGTTGTTAATTGCATTCACGACATGGTTTAAGATGCTTTGGAGGACAATCGATCCCCGCTACTTGCCTTAATGTCGGCGGTCACAATTGTGACGTGTTATTTATTTATTGATTACAATTGCCTTGACAACTGATGTGTGGTGGTGAGCATAGAAATAGATTGTTGTTTACCTGAAGTTGACTAGAGTGGAAATTGACTCAAGGTCGCGACACTTGCGGGGGAACTAAGTTGAGGCATGAACTACCAATGAAAAGCTTAGAATTGCACATGTGACTGTATCTTGCCCAATGACAAGTGCAGCCGTTGACAAGTGTATCTAAGCGAAAATGCGTGCGATTTATGTGTCACTATTGTGAATTGCATGAAGATTCACCTCCATTCTAGAGGTTTTATTGTTATCAATTTTTATGGTGATCATCAATTTGATGGCTTTGATCCTGCCAATTGACAAAGTCACGTAAGTGGCTCGCATCTCACTTGGTTAGAGCACAGATCTTGCTAACCTTGGTCGTAGGTTCGAATCCTACCAGCCGCACATTTTTTGCATGGCAATTTGATCAATCGTTTATTCAATTTCATTGCTGTTAATGATTTAAAGATCTGTGAGTAAATGTTCTTGACACTCCACTATAGGCTATATTTATCATTTGTTAGGCTAGTTTACGTATTGGTCAATATTTGGGATGAAAAATTCTTCATGAACTGCTTTTTTAAAACAATGGCACCTATTTACCTATTCTAATGAAGAAGGATGTTCAGAAGTACTGTGAGACATCATTGAGACCATTTGAAGACGAGTGCATAGAAAGACTAATAATACATCAGTGTTCCCTAACTTAAAACTTTTCTCTTCAACTTGGATTCGATATATTTTCCATCTCTTATCTGGCAGACATCAGATAGTTGATATGAATTATCAAACTTATTTGACCTGTGCGGAATTCGTCCTCTAAATGATCTTTCTCGTTTGGACAGTGAATTAAAGAGATAGAGCTCCTCCAACCACATAGCATTAGTCTGTGGCATTATATTGCTGATAAACAGAGATGATCTGCAAGGTGATGTTCTGTCATTTTATGAAATCGTGATAATCAAGCAATGACACTAATGATTATTTTTATCTTCAATTTTCTATTCCTCTAAACTTGATGAAAGAAATATGGAATTGACAAACTGCTTTGAAGGCTATTCAGCTGCGTGAGGAAGAGAACTTGATGAAAACAGAACAGAGATCTGTAGCCTCATCATGTCAATGAATAAACGAGAGCCTGAAATCACGTTTGTGGAATCGATGGCAAATAATATTCGATATGACACGAGTCCAATCCTCTCGTTCAAAACTGTGTTTTTATAAGCCTATTTAATAAAATCATCACCCTAATATATAATGCAGTGCAAGAGCATTTTATGAAATCTCAACAGATATAGCCACCGCGAGTCATGTTTCGGCCTGTTGGGGGGTTGGGTTTGAACCAGCGACGTTGAAGCTAGAGGACGAGCAAGCATACCCTCTAACCACAAGGCCACTGGACCATCTGTTGAGAGCGTGAATTAGCCAGGAAGGCACTGCTTTAACGCTTGCACTTGGAGGGCGGATTGCATTCTGCAATCACTTAATACTGCATCCGAGATTGAGGCGCTTCGCGCAGGCGCTACTCATTACATGTACAGACAAGTAACCTGGCAACTGGTCGTCAGGTTACTTGTCTTAAAATAGCATTGTATTTTGCGCTGTTTAGTCTCAACAAGACAGAGATTGAATAAGTTTAAATGATGATGTGGAACTGATCGTCTAGAGTATTTCCGGAATTCTTTTCAGGTATTTTGAGAGATGAGTTCAGC
The DNA here is from genome assembly GCA_907163375.1 of Prostheceraeus crozeri. NCBI lineage: Eukaryota > Metazoa > Platyhelminthes > Polycladida > Euryleptidae > Prostheceraeus > Prostheceraeus crozeri. The sequence continues at coordinate 205,799 of CAJQUW010014572.1, read as the reverse complement.
AGACATCAAATTATTGACCAGTTTTATATCTTCTGCGTTGCACGAGTACAATGTCGTTGAGACATTAAATAAAGAACTAGTCGGAATTCAACACGCGGCTTTGAAGCCGGAATTTTTATTATCAAGTTGCAGACATTTGCAAGATAAAATTCGCAGCATCACAAGATTCATTTGTTCATTTTATGAAATATCCAGAAAATAATTAGATTTGAATTTTGATAAAAAAACACAAACTTTTGTAATGGATATGCAGACACGTCAGCAGGTGCACATGAATTTGCCGGTATCAGGCGTGCGAGCTTGTAAACATGCAAATATTCAAAGAGAATACAGTTTCATATTGTGATGATGAAGACTACAGCACTGTTTCAATTTCTTCGCAATTATGTCATGTGCATAAACCAACATCAAAACACTCTTTTTGAAAATAACATTGGAAAGCTCTATCATATTTTCATGAAACTGGCGGATGATGATGAATTGCATAAAAGGGAAGAAAACCAATTTGCTAAATGCATTCATCATCTATAAAAAGAAAACTTGTAGCGGAAGCTTTTGGGTACTATGAGATGAACAAATGATATCTGATTAGCTTAATTTGCAAAACATCGAAACTTTTTGGTGTTCAAAAGCTTCATTTGTGATTAAATGATGAACTGTGTGTGCAAGTATTCTTCAAAACCTGATAAACGATGATTTGGTGGTGCGGACGTGAAGGAATAGTGAAAGCCGTTTTTTCGATGGAATGTCACGTGGTCTAACGAAGAGAGAGATAAGCTTTTTGGTAAGAAGAGCACTGCATCAGTCAAACGACTGATCGTTTTCTGCAGTATGCTTCCTGAGACGACGCGACGCGGCACGAACAGACGGCATGGACGCAAGTCTTGATGTAAACAGCTACACATTATCCTGTGTTCACATGTTTCTGAGCGACAATTTTCAGCACATGAAGACGTTCATAGACGCACCGCGCACAATGTGAATAAACCACAGGAAAGTCTTACAAAAAAGTGGAATCGATTGATGGCTCGTGTAAGTATCATCAACAGAAGCCATCGCTTGCTGTTAACATTTTCAGAAAGCGAAAAGTACTACGTGGATGATGGAAGGTCAGTGAGCACAGGGATGACAGTGACAGGCATTCATAGCATCATTGGCCACAATTCCAAATATGATACCACTGGAGAAGATGCGGATATTCAAAAATAGAAATCTCATTATAGTCGAGGAATGCACTTGATCCTATCACACTTTGTCTGATTAACAGGATAGTCCGGGAGCCAGCGTGAAGTTGTGCAGGGAACGAGATAGTGCACAAAACTTTCACATGGCATAGTATACCTCTAACCTACTGCAAAACTTCGCGTCTGGCGGATCAGATCATTTGCTTTTCAGAAATAGAGAGGATAACACAATCCTATGTATGTCCAGTGGTAAAATTGTGACATTTAAGGTGTTGACTCCATTTTTTCGAATTCTTGCTCATAAAAGTTACACAAATTGATATTTTGTTGAACTGGTTATTATAAAAATCATCTACAGATTATGATCTTTCAAATGAGTTATTATTCAGTGACAGAGGATGAAGTAAAGTGTACAAACAGACACTTTTCGTTAAAGTATATCAACAATTTTCCTGAAATTTCTATGTTAAAATTTGCAGTTACACCAACGAAAAGTGTCTGTTTGTACACTTTACTTCATCCTCTGTCACTGAATGATAACTCATTTGAAAGATCATGATCTGTAGATGATTTCTATAATAACCAGTTCAACAAAATACCAATTTCTGTAACTTTTATGAGCAAACCTTCGAAAAAATGGAGTCAACACCTTAAATGTCACAATTTTACCACTGGAAATACATAGGATTGTGTTATCATCTCTATTTCTGAAAAGCAAATGATCTGATCCGGCAGACGCGAAGTTTTGCAGTAGGTTAGAGGTGTACTATGCTATGTGAAAGTTCTATGTACTACCTCGTTCCCTGCACAACTTCACGCTGGCTCCCGGACTAGGAGTCACGATCCTATATGAACACTTGTATTCTATGGAGGACATTCGTGTTTTGAGGCTAAGATAAGCAATCTTCATTACACATGCCTATGGCGCTACTATTTCATAATGCATGCATATGGTGAACATTCTATCATGTATTCTGCCTCAGAACATGCCAAAGGTATAACTTAGAAGGCTGATAGCTATATAAGAAACAAAACCAGTTGTTGAAGGAAAAATATTGAAAACATAACTTGCACCCATAATGATAATAACTTAATCTTATCCACACCTGACTCTGAAGAGCACAGAAATGCCGGATTCGGCATCCTCCCTCAATATGTAGCGTGTTACCTCTCCAATGGCGGTAGTTATTTGCTCCATATCACTCAGCTTCGTACTATAAACAGTTTAATTTGAGGAGTGGGACTTAAAAACATTTTTTAAATTTTACCAAAAATTGGTCTAAATATCCTCAATGTTTGCTATGTATGATGCCAAACAGCCTGGGAAAGTCATGTTTGAGCATGTGCAACATTCACATAAAAGCAATTCTAAGATTGATTTGTGTATGAATAAGTCAAGCTAAAAATTTCGTGTGTAAAGTCCAGAAGATTTTCGTTCAAAAAGTAGCCGCTCCAATATAGCCTACATGTATCTGCGAAATGATGTTTCTACCTTCAAATGAAATTATTAAGATAAACGACGACTTTGAGATACCCAAATTTCAAACAATATTTTGTCATTGCTAAGATGTTCAATAAATAGCATACATACATAAAAGTTTCGTGCGATGTCTATGGTATGATCGATGCTGCATAAAGTGCTGTACCCATGTCAAAAAATGATCTGCTTCGTTAAGAGTTCTCATATAGAATGCTTTCAAATGTGACAGAACATAGAACGACGAAAATAATGCTTTTCAAAACAGCTCATAAATTCGACCTTTCAGTAGGCCAACCAATGATTTTTGGAAAAATTGAGAGTGCGCTAAAACTAGCAAGAAGCATAGGTTAGGTGGCTTCGTCTTTAGAGGATCACGCCATGAAAGTGACAGAGGAGAATCCCACCTCGAGATGAAATGGTGTCAAACTTCAGAGTCAGCATCCGTGAAACAATCAGTGTCAGATGTTCTGTGTCTTATGCAATTGGGTGGAGCACGAGGGAGACAAAGACTGCATTGCACAACTATAAATCGCTGACGCTCAGCCCTTAATTGTAGGTCACTGACTCACATGAACACAGAACATGTATGAGATGACTAGATTCAAGCATGTTGGATGTCGAGTATTGCAGCTGCGAATATGTAGTTTTACAAACTTCCAGCATTCTGAGTGCATAGCCTCAGCTCATTGATATTTGAAAAATTGTAGTCAAAGTCAATAATTAACTCCTTAATTTCAATGAAAAAATGTTCAAATGCAGTTTGTGCGAATTTATTGTGTTTACTGACAACTGATCATTCTCTTATATCTTTATGATGAAACGGATGCACTCGTATTAAAAAAAATAGTTCGCTACCGTAAAATTCTGCAGTTCCTTCGCTTCAGTAAAATGAGAAACGAGCTTTTACTCGACGTTTCGGGTTCCTTCTTCACTCAGTTCAAACAGGCCATAAAGTGAGTTAATGAAAAACGAAGCTATCTTATAATATGAGACTTTGATGTGGTTGTCTATGGCTAGAGGCAGAGATATCTGCAGTCGCAAAAAATGTTGTACAGTCTTGATGCAATGACAGATAGCTTTGAACGCACTCGTTCACTTCTATCCATGTCACCTCAACCCTGCTCGCAGCTATACATTGCAGTCCTCTCAGCCATGCTCGCAGCTATACATTGCAGTCCCCTCAGCCATGCTCGCAACTATACATTGCAGTCCTCTCAGCCATGCTCGCAGCTATACATTGCAGTCCTCTCAGCCATGCTCGCAGCTATACATTGCAGTCCTCTCAGCCATGCTCGCAGCTATACATTGCAGTCTTCTCAGCCATGCTCGCAGCTATACATTGCAGTCCTCTCAGCCATGCTCGCAGCTATACATTGCAGTCCTCTCAGCCATGCTCGCAGCTACACATTGCAGTCCTCTCAGCCATGCTCGCAGCTATACATTGCAGTCCTCTCAGCCATGCTCGCAGCTATACATTTCAGTCCTCTCAGCCATGCTCGCAGCTATACATTGCAGTCCTCTCAGCCATGCTCGCAACTATACATTGCAGTCCTCTCAGCCATGCTCGCAGCTATACATTGCAGTCCTCTCAGCCATGCTCGCAGCTACACATTTCAGTCCTCTCAGCCATGCTCGCAGCTATACATTGCAGTCCTCTCAGCCATGCTCGCAGCTATACATTGCAGTCTTCTCAGCCATGCTCGCAGCTATACATTGCAGTCCTCTCAGCCATGCTCGCAGCTACACATTGCAGTCCTCTCAGCCATGCTCGCAGCTATACATTGACACTACATTTAATTAAAGTCTGCATTATTGTCCGAAAGAGAAACTCTACGGCGGATATGCATAGAAAGTGTGCGGTTAATGCATCCTGAGAGCATGAACTCCAATAAACCGGCATCCAGCACATGGATTACCGCTTCTAGTAACAAATATCATAGATTTCAATTTCAGTGCTTTAGAATATCAATAATACTCAAATACTTTCTATGGTAAACTTAATTGATCAATGAATGATTCGATCGAACGTCATTGCAACCTTTCATTGCATTCAGGCTCTCTCAAAGCTGATGCTATTCCTATGTTATTGAACATCGTCTCACAAAGATATCGACTTCATATGTGCACGTCACAGAAGTGGATAATAGTATTCTATGGTATTATTAATTTCTATGATACACGTAGATGAATACTGGAAATGCATCACTCAAAAATGCATATGGATTGGTCACACTCACCTGCGGACAAAGTGGAATACTCGGCGGCTAAAAGGAGGTAGGAAGAGAAGGCTACACGTTGGTTTCACTTGGGTTCTCCTGCAGATGATTTGCCTTGTGAGCTGTCGGCATGACGTGGTCAACGGTGGGAAGAAGATCCTCACTAACATCAGTGGTCAGGTCCTCTTCAGCGTTGATAGCGCTTATAGACCTGTGGCGACTACTAATGTCTCCTGCACTGCTATTCTTCCGCCAGTCGTGTGGCGACGACTGCACATGAACAAATGTTTGCTTGTCCTCCGAATCTGTTTCTCTATGATAAAAATAATTGAAATTGGACACAATCACGGGGACTGGGAGGGCGATGGTTAGAACGCCGGCGATCGCACACACGGAGCCAACAATCTTGCCCCAGAATGTGACGGGCCGCATATCACCGTAACCAACCGTTGTCATAGTGACTACAGCCCACCAGAAAGCGTCTGGGATGGATCGGAAATACGACTTATCCACGTCCGCCTCCGCAAAATATACAGCACTGGAGAAGAGGATGACGCAGATAAATAGGAAGAAGACAAGGAGACCAAGCTCTCGAATTGAAGCTTTCAGTGTTAGGCCGAGGATTTGAAGGCCTTTGGAGTGTCGGGAAAGTTTAAAAATACGGAAGACTCGGACAAGGCGAATCACTCGGAGAATAGCCAAAGACATTGCTTGGTTCTGTGTCTTTGAGTCATCGACTATCACTGTGCCTAAAGTGATGAAATACGGGATAATAGCGACTATATCAATCACATTCATTATGTTCTTGAAGTAACCAAGCTTTTCTGGACACGAAGCGAAGCGCACAAGAAGCTCAAAGGTGAACCACACAATGCAACATGTTTCGATGATGAAAAATGGTTCTCCCAGCTGAGGAATATCGTCTTCTTCGATCGCTGGCACTGTTTCGTTTTCAGTCCAATTGACAACTTTGTAATGACGGAAGTGTGGCAACGTTTCTATGCAGAAGATAACGATGGAGAGAAGGATAACTACCACAGAAATGATGGCTATCCCTCGAGCACCCATTGAGCTCTCTGGATATTCGAAGAGCAGCCACACTTTCTTCTGCAGCTCGTTGTTAGGAAGAACTTTCACTTCCTCTTTGATGAAACCTTCTTCTTCCTTGTACTTTTCTATCGCTTCTTCACCAAGTTCATAGAATCTAATCTCCTCGATGAAAACATCAACTGGCACTGTCGTTGGTCTTCGTAAACGGCCTCCGCTCTGATAAAAGTAGAGAATGGCGTCGAAGCTCGGTCTGTTTCTATCAAAGAAGTATTCGTCACGTAGGGGATCGTAATAATTATCACGTTTGTGGGCGCTGCCCAACAGAGTGTTGGGATATTGGACGAGAGTTTTTAGCTGTGTTTCGAAGCGTAAACCACTCACATTTATGACAACCCTCTCGGCGTCGTACCTGGGTCCTGGACGGTCACCGGCATTGATGCCACAGCGTCGGATATTACTCCCATCGACTCCACAACGGTCTCCATCATCGTGCTTTGATGCGGAGCGATTGTGGTCCTGATTCTGCGAAGGAGCAGTTCGATAATTGCCAATCATACGCTGGTGGGCCATGTAAGCATGGGCGCCACCATTGCCCTCGATTCCTGCCATTGCGACTTCCATGGCGACACTAGCACAGACCATCCAAACGAGGAACAGATGGTCTGGGCAGGCCTGCGGCCCTACCAGAGAAAAAGAGTGGACTGAAACGACTGACAGGCGCGGAGAGATGAATACACGATGATCAATTGCGACGTCATGTCGACGTCAATTTTAGTAATTCATTGGATACTATCGACTTATTCTGATTGGCTGCGACTGCAGCGGACGTTGACAAGCGTGACGATCATTCAGGGAAATTCAACTCTCCGAATACAAATTGTCGTTAATTAAAGCACTCCAATAATTATAATGTGAGATCAACAAAGACAAACAGAAGTATCATACAGTTGAGGTCAGATCACAAATGTTCAAATTGACTGACATTACCCGCATGATTTTGGGAGGGACAAATCTCTTCCCTTACATTCCTTACTATCTGCATGTACTTGCATGTTAAAGCATGATAAAATATTTGCATTTACTATGCAGCCATCCGGAATAAGAAGAGGAAAGGACAGATTACAGAAATACAAGAGAGGAATTGAGATGTTCACTTGAAAATAGACACTATACAATAATAGGCCTAAGTTTGAAGAAATCAACACACGGCGAGAGAGAGAGAGAGAGGAGAAGAAAACATAGAGATGAGAGAGAGAAGAGAGAAGAGAGTGGAGAGGAGAGAGGTGAGAGAGAGAGGGAGGAGAGAAGAAAGCATAGAGGTGAGAGAGAGAGAGGAGAGATGAGAGAGAGAAGAGAGTGGACAGGAGAGAAGAAAGCATAGAGGTGAGAGAGATAGAGAGAGGAGAGAAGAAAGCATAGAGGTGAGAGAGAGAGAGGAGAGATGAGAGAGAGAGAGAAGAGAGTGGAGATGAGAGAGAAGGAGACATAATGACGCGTAAAGCTATTTTTTATTCATAATGCTCTCAATAGGCTCACTAAAGAGCAGACTTGTGCCAAATTCTCTATCAATGTAAGCCTAATTGATTACAATTACTAATTACTCAGTTTACTTCGTAATTACTTGAGATAGTTGTCATCATTGAGCTATGCGTTACCCAACCACTTCTTTTTCTAACCGGATTTTTTTAGGTTAATCATAATTGCTCCCCGGAAGAGCAGACGACGTTTGTAGCATTGATATTTATTAATTGCCACATTTTTGCTCTCCCCCAAGTGTTTTCTCCATACATCTCTACTACGATTTAAGCTGAAGATGCAGGATTGGAGTTTCGGGACTTGTGGCTTCTGTAGGAGACTTTAATATGCTTACAATTACAGATCTACTAAGATTTAAATTGATTTTAGGATTTCAACTTTGTCCTTTAAAAGAATTTATTTGATTATTTTTCCAAGGGAGTAGTTTCCTGATTTACATTTTCAGTTCAGCAATTAAGATAAGGGTAAAAGAACATCATAACACCGACACTTAATTCAGATATTGGAAATTTGTTTCGTCACAATGTTTTTTGAAAGAAATACCGGCAGTTGCACACCCGGTACACATCTAAATATAGTAACGCATTATCGGCGATGAGAGTCAAGTAATTTAATCTGCGTGAGGAATGAATTGTTAACTGTCTTGACTGCAAAGTAATTGCAATTACTTCTCAATTACATGGCTAAAAATGAAACTGATTACGATTACTAATTACAGTAATTGTAATTGCAAGTACAATTACAACACGCAAGAGATGTTTCTTGATAGAATACAATTGAAATTGCAATAATCAGGGGCGAGAAATATGATGGGAAATTTTCAAAATGAAACCGCCTATCCTGGTACACCGTGGATGATGATATGATAAATAATATCATTTTTCCTAATCCCCTTTTAGAAATTGTCCTCACAACAAAGCAGCAAATTGCTCGAAAGTCACACATTTCGGAGCACCGACCTCAGAAGCGATTATATCTGACTGCACATTCTAATGAGTGAATTTCGATCAATTTGCTGTTTTATCTTTATTACATTTCTTCAATTATAATTTGGTCATTCTATCTTACATCTCATTCACAGCAAATATGAAGAGAAAAGGATTTTAAGCACACATCATAACGAATCCAGCTAAGAGAGAAAATGTCAAGTTCAGGACTCTACTTGAGAGCGTGATAATCTTGCATGTATAGCCGGGTGCATGCAACAAATAATACGACACCATTTCTACAGAATTATGCAACTGGGATTACAAAAAATTATTCAGATTAAATTTTTGCTTATGTTTTTTTTGCTGATTGACTAGCTGTGAATCTCAGGATGGCGGATTAATTATGACTTTCATCGAATTGCTAATCTAATCCGATATGATCCAAAGTCGAAGGGAATCGAACCGATAGTCGGTTGCACACTTATAAGTGTCACCTCTACTAGAACGCCATCTTATCGTATTATTCTGAGAGTACAAGTGGTATCCTAAAATGAAAAGCGAGTAGGTCTTGCAATTTTTGAATTACGTTCGATCGCTTATTCGCTGTACAGGCCTATTCCATGACTGTTTACATGCTGCATGTACCGGGAAACGAATAGGTGGCACGTTGAATAACGGATCATTATTTGTTTTTTCCATTATTAATAGTGGATCTCTATTATGGGTCGTATTCAACGGCCTCACTTCTCTATTGTACAGGGTGAACATAAAAGAATACCCCAACTTTAAAAATTTATTGTGACAAGACTAAGCAACGCACGAGGTTCGGTGAGGTGTCATTTGTAAGACGACGTTCTGAAGTTACATCTTTGTTCATCTTTGTCCTACCACAGCTAAGGTAAAATTTACTTTTCTCAAACCACAGTCGGCCATCGATTAACATAATCGTCTTTCTTGAGTTTAATTTTAGATCGTGTGGGACTCCTACACCGGTACGCATGTTGCATTAAGTAATATCTATATTTATCCCTCTGGGTTCCCATGAATTGATGCGTGTCAGTTAGTTACCAATCGCGATCGAATGACTCGTCTCTTAATTTAAAACTTTCTGAGAGACCCATAAGTCATTTTTATCATTCTTCAACATGATTACAGCGAAACAAAAAGCCTTTTGTGTTATTCAATTCTGCAAATCTGAATCGACAAAAACTGTTCAACGCACCTTTCGTTTGCAGTTTGGGGTGAGCCCACCTGATAGAAAAGAAATCCTACGTTGGTACCGACAATTCGTAGAGACTGGATGCCTATGTAAAGGCAAGAGCCCAGGTAGACCTAGAGTGATGGAGGAGAGCGTGGAGCGTACTCGCGGTGATTTTTTACGAAGTCTACGAAAGTCAACTCGTCGTGCCAGCCTTGAACTGCAAATGCCTCAATCTACGGTGTGGAAGGTTTTGCGAAAGGATTTGAATATGAAACCGTACAAATTACAGCACCTACAAGCTTTAACAAGTGGTGATACAGAACAGAGAGTGGAGTTTTGCAATTTCATCTTCGAACAGACTGAGTTGGATGTCTCTTTCATTTCGAAGCTCGTATTCTCAGATGAAGCTATATTCCACGTGACAGGGAAGGTGAACAAGCACAACGTACGTATATGGTCAACTGAGAATCCTCACGAGTCTGTGGAACTTGTATGAGACTCGCCGAAAGTTAACGTGTTCTGTGCTATCTCGCAATCTACGGTTTTTGGTCCTTTCTTTTTTGAAGACTCTACTGTAACAGGTACCTCGTACTTTGAGATGCTTGTTCATTGGTTGATGCCTCAATTAGAGAAACATGCTGGAAACTTTATTTTTCAGCAAGATGGGGCACCGCCTCACTGGCATCAGTCCGACAGTACTTGAATGATCGTTATCCTCAACGCTGGATTGGACGTTATTCATCTACAGATAAAGCCCTTCATCGTTGGCCACCGCGAAGCCCAGACTTGTCACCTTGTGATTTTTTTTCTTTGGGGTATATTAAGAATTCTGTGTATGTGCCACCACTCCCGACAAATTTAGAAGAACTGAAATCTCGAATCACAGCATCCATCCGATCTGTGACATCGGAAATGTTGCAAAACGTTTGGCGTGAGTTTGATTATCGAATGGACGTTGTTCGTGCTGCTGAGGGCGGCCATATTGAGCATTTATGATGTTTATATAGGGCCTATGATACAAATGGTTAGTATCGTAAAATCGTCTTTTATTTAATTAAATACTTGATGGAAATAAGGTATACTTACACTTAAAAAGTTACAACAGAGTTGTCGGTAAAATGAATAATAAATATCATGCATTTTTAGCCAAAAATTAATGATCAAAATTTTGTTGAAAACTTAAGAAATTAAGTCATTGCTTTGGTAGTAAAAAACTTCAGAACGTCGTTTTTCATATGACACCTCACCGAACCTCGTGCGTTGCTTAGTCTTGTCACAATAAACTTTTAAAGTTGGGGTATTCTTTTATGTTCACCCTGTATATGCAGTGTCTGATGATCAGCAAAATTATAATTTCTATATTGTTTTCACTCGTATGTGACCTACTCAGCATCTACTTTGACATGTGATGATTTTTACAATTGCCGGATAAAGACGTAGTGTAATTAATTTTCAGGCCTCCGGTCACTTAGTAGCAAAAAGGCGAAATTATAAAGCAGTTTAAAACTTAGAATATTAGAGAATATACTTGCATTACTTTTGATGCAATTTTTCTTAATTTTTTGACAAGAAGATATTTGAAAAATAGACCGTCTCACTCCAATGGAAAGCAAATCTTAAATACAGCGCCGTCTAAACAGAGGATTTGAAAACTTGACCGCTATGACGTCTGTTAGATGTTCATTGCTAAATAGAATCTGCTAAGTAAATTCTTCCGCAGCCACATCTGATCTCCAGTGGACGTTTCTCAGATATCTGGAACCATTGGCATATATTTTTATTTAAATCCTCGCATTACTTGCACGGCGATGTGAGAATCAGGCTTGTCATGTTCAAAATTGATTGTCTGTCAAATTGAGATTCTGATTATTTGTGTATTCAATACCTGTGATTGTGGGCTGTTTTGATTCTAATCATGCTGTAGATGCAATCATTTATGATAGATGCTATCATGTTGTTTCTTTGCTTTAGGCCTGAATCAAAAAGTTCAATCTGAGATTATCGTGTGTTCTTAACTTCTCTTAACTTCTTAATCCAATGAGATTCTCTTTTAAGCTGTTTTCTATCATTTGGACAATGTTCAATAGCAATGAAAGTTAAACCTGTGATGAACAATTAGAATTAAAGTACTTAGCTATGCGGGATTGATTTCGATCACCTCTTTTTGTTTTACTGATGTGTTCTCGCATTCTGCATATTTCAGCGCGAGATGTTTCTTCAACTTAATGCGTAAAGCAATTCTGACATCTGATGGCATGAAGTAAGCCGGTATAATCACAAGTTATGCGCTTATCGATTGGATAAAAAACATTATCAGAGATGCAATCTAACATGACAGATGACGGAGAGAGAGAGAGAAGAGAGAGAAAGAGAGAGAAGAGTGAGAAAGAGAGAGAGAAGGAAGAGAGAGAGAAAGAGAGAGAGAAGGAAGAGAGAGAGAGAGAGAGAAGGGAGAGAGAAGGGCAAAGGAAGAGAGAGAGAGAAGGGCGAGGGAAGAGAGATAGAGAAAGAGAAAGGGGGAAGGGAGGGAGAGAGAGAGAGAGAAGAGAAGAGAGAGAAAGGGGAAAGGGAAAGAGAGAGAGAGAAGAGAGAGGGAGAGAGAGAGAGAGAAAAGAAGAGAGAGAGAGAGAAGAGAGAGAAGGGGGGAAGGGAGAGAGAAGAGAGAGAAAGGGGGAAGGGAGAGAGAAGAGAAAGAGAGAGAAAGAGAGAGAGAGAGAAGGAAGAGAGAAGGGCAAAGGAAGAGAGAGAGAGAAGGGCGAGAGAAGAGAGATAGAGAAAGAGAAAGGGGGAAGGGAGGGAGAGAGAGAGAGACAAGAGAAGAGAGAGAGAGGGAGAGAGGGAAGAGAGAGAATGGGGGAAAGGGAGGGAGAGATAGAAGAGAGAGAGAGAGGGAGAGAGAGAAGAGAGAGAGAGAAAGGAGGAAGGGAGAGAGAGGAGAGAGAAGAGAGTGAAAGGGGGAAGAGAGAGAAGAGAGAGAAAGGGGGAAGGGAGAGAGAATAGAGAGAGGGAGGGAGAGAGAGAGGAGAGAAGAGAGAGAATCTCTCTGATTCTTTTAAATTCTAATTTGGTATTCTGATTCAATGATGTGAGATCAAGACTCGTGTACATCCATCTTTACTGACAATGCTTGTCACTTCATTTCACCTCATTTAATGCTGTAAATGCATCTACGTAAACTTTGTCATTCATACTGTCCATTCATGCATCACATTCACATTGACTTTTCACACTCATAAACATTTCACTGGTGTTGAAAATTGTACATGCATGATACTGTGATCTTCTCTGTTTGGGTATTTTCAGCAGAATATAAAACCCTTTGAATTTTGAATTTTGAGAGAGAGACAGAAGAGAGACAGAGAGATTCATGCTTTGTCTGCTCTCCTCAACATGTATGCCACATTCGTACCGCAATCATATGTAAGCCTTTCGTCATTTATGTGTGTGCTCTGTAACATTGTGTTCAGTTATTTCAGACATTCATATATCGATCTCATTGAAGACAGTCATCACGGTACAGTGTAATTTTACCTGTCATTTCATTCTCATCCCTTGTCATCTTTTCAGTCATCCATGCGCCGCTTAATATGTATCTGCACTTACCACTGTAAATTTGTCAGTGCTTGACCCACTTAATGGGCAACAAACCATTTTGAATTTTGAGTTTTGAAGATGTGTCTATTTTGAATTCCTTCGGCTTGATTCAAACAAGATTTGAACGTAGATGTCTTGGATGCAAAGCGAACATTCTACCTCAACGCTACTGCAGTAGTCCTTGCATGATTCGGCCACTGTGGCCTTAAAGTGGTTCGTATATCCTTCATTCATTGAGGTTCATGGTGAGGAGAGAAGGAGAGAGAGAGAAAACGAGAGTGTGGAAAAGTCTAGCTGAGGAAATGATCGAGTCGGAAATTGGAGAAATATTAGAGTATCTCTATTTACTCGGCATGCAAGTCAATACAAAACTGTCAGTTTGTTGAGATTGAAAGTGTCAACAGTTTCTTGGAATTCTTTGCCTTATGTGTGGAATTTGGAGACATCGTTCGCACAGAAAAGCAGTGAGCAAGTTTTGAATTACAGAATCATTAATGATGTGCTAAAATGATTAACGCCATGATTCCAATGATTTTTGATTTACTTTTCATACGAATGTATTTAGCTCCTACAAAAATAACTCACTGAAATAGATAATAGAAAAAGAAATAATGTGTCTTTGATTTTTTTATAGCATATTGAAATGATCCCTACACACATTAATGAAGAAGTCTTTCGTAGTTTTGTGTGCTTGTTCCGCACATGAGCCAATCTTATCAACAACTATTGTACTCAGTGCAACGTCTCTGATGACGTCTCTGCACACTCAAACATTACAACATGACAAGAAACTGAGGGAAAATTCAAAGTGCTCAAAATAGTAGGATTTAATGATTTAAAATGTTGAATTGCTGTTGATGATACTAAGATGAGCAAGTTAGAAAGCATTGTGAATTCATGTCCTCTAATGCATGTACTATTTATGAGCCATCTGCATCAAATGTGTTTTGCACTAAAAAGGTAGTGAACCTTTGCGGATTCATTGTAATCGCTTTAACCAATTCAAATGCTAATTGTAAATGGATCTATCATTTGGATGTGCTGGTAGAACTTGCATTTTTTGCTTCAGTAAAGATAGGCAGATCCATGCTTGCCGCGTGTACACTAAACTGTAATCATGACGCTAGCTCACATGTTGTGTTCATGGTAAATACATAAACTGTTTTTGCCATGTCGGCAATGGTATATTATCAAAGAATGATATAGAATTACAGAAAGCAGAAAGTTAACAAACACACTAAATATAAAATCCTTAAACGTCCTTTAAAAAAAGAAAATGAAAAAATACAATACAAAATAAAATAAAATAGCGAAACTCCTACGCCGGCAACGGGCCTCTTATAGCATCGGCGGTGCCCACAACAATGACAAACTGATTTTGTTGGATCAGGTAGTAGAACGATCTAGTGCCCGAGTTGCTGCTGCAATTCTGGCTCCAAAATCCTTTAAGAACTCGAGGGTTTCAGGCCCAGAAACACCAAGAGTCTCAAACGCTATGGGCGTGAATTGATATCTTTGTCGCAGAAGAGTTTCATATTTGCTGCGTTTCCTTTTTCTCCGCTTCTTCTGCAACACGATTAGCACTTAAGTGAATGTGGCTTGGTATTAAAATCCGCAACTGTGGCATCCTAGGTCAGTATTCAGCCATGTGACCAAGGTGTCAATGACATTCCATCACCGCGCTTACCATCAGATCTTGTTAGGCCCGTTGGCTTCAAAATGGCGGGAATGGTGATTGACTTTAAAGTGCATTGAATTGTTTCGTTTATCGTGGCATGTCGAGGGATGCGAGCCCCCATGGTGACCATCTCCACAAACTTCCACTACACAGACGCATACATGAGGTTTCACTATTTTACATCCTAGTCGTATACGGCTAAGTTTAAACTTATAAGGCTAAGTTTATCCGGAGCTGGCCGTCAGTCAACTTCGCGCCGAAATCAGAAACAGGAATACATAAACTTTGCTATTACTCGCAAGCCCATGCGAGAATGATGCTATTCCATGTGACCGAGATTATGGCACTCGCATTATTTTGTGTCTATATTCCGGCAGCATGAACGAGTTTCAGCAGGGAACGAGGCCGAAAATGAGACTTTCACAGAATGATGTACACCCTATGCATACTACGAATCGGCACGTCTGCCGAGCTCTAATGAGTTCGTCTTCTTGTCAGACAGGATAAAAGAAAAGCACATGGAATGCAGATTCCAGCTTTTGGCTAAAATGAAATTTTGTATGTTTTCTCTGATTAAACGAAAAGTACTAAACCCAGAGTTATAATGTTTGGTATGGAATGTCTTCAGGTCACTTTCTTTCATGTTCATGCACCCCTGTCTATAAAGCTAAACACGTTTAGATTTGGCGAGCCTCTTCATGTCGACAAACAAACATTTTGACCGACTTTATCCACATTCAACCACATTCTCACATACATTGCCGATCAGAAGTATGATGATAGCACAAGCACATGATAGAAAATGACCTGAAAACATTCCATGTCAAAAATTAGTACTTTTCGCTTAATCAGAGAAAACATAGAAAATTTCATTTCAGCCAAAAAACTGCAATCTGCGTCCCATTGGATTTACATGTGTTTTTCTTTGATCCTGTCTGACAAGAAGAGGAACTCACTAGAACTCGGCAGAGGTACAGATTCGCAGTAGGCATAGGGTGTACACCATCCTGTGAAAGTCTCATTATCGGCCTCGTTCCCTGCACAAACTCGCTCTGGCTGCCGGTCTATTCATGCCAAACAAGAATTGTAGTGCAGATATCTTACAGGTCGTTGGTTTGAGTTGGGGCCACATTAGAATCATGAAGGCATACCGCCCACCACACTGATGTTGCTGAGATGTTCTCAGATAAATCTTCTTTCAGTGAAATTTATGATAACAGAGGCCGAGATATGCAAAGTCAATTCTAGTTTTTATCTATCCCATTCACATTTTCATCAAAAACCTGTTTAAATTCTTCTTTATTGAATTCGTATCATTGTTGCATCTGCAAAACACGGATTGGTTTGATCATCACATGATTTCATCAATTCCATTCCGCGTCGATGATGCAATTCGCTGTCGTTGCAGCCAAACTTTCATTCCTCACTTTGAAGTATACTTCCGTTGAGTTGTGTTGACTAACTCCCCTGGGACTTCCATGGCTGGAAGTGAAGTAACTCAAAGCCGACGATTTTTATAAGCACAGCAGAAATCGATCAAGACACAGAATTTGGACGAGATTTTGAGGATAAAGTACTTGAATTAATTGCCATCAATTTCATTCCACGAAGCGTGCAGCGCGAGGGACAGCCACGAAGGAAAGGCACATGGAAAAGTTTGACTTCATCCAACAACAGGGATGGCCACACCTTGAGAGCAGAAAGTGCATGTGCTGCTTGAAGTAGCGATGAAACAAAAATGAAAATCATCAGAGTTAAGTTGGGATTCCAACATCGATGGGAAATATTCCATATTGCGTGCAACTTTCATATACATTATATTGAAAATGATAAACTATTCATTGATTTCGTTTCAATTAAGCAAATTCAGAGATGAAATAAAGAGGGCTCTAAGGTGAAATAGCCATCATTTTGACAGCATCCATTTTCACCTTCGACAGCAACACTTCCTCGCTAGTTTAAGATATCTAAAAGGATAAGGTAACATTTTCAATCAAATTAAAACACTCAGTAATTAATTGATATCTGCCTTTTGTAACTTGGAAAGTAAATTAACAACTTAATGATAATTTGACTGCAAAAGAACATAAAATTGAGCACTCTTCAAAGCGCTAAATTCAAATCTTTCAGAATGTGAGAAGACCCTCAAGGCAGCTGTTTTAAGCCATGAATGTGACACATGAAGCATAAAATTGTAATCATGTCATTCTCAGCAGTATGGCTCCTTTTTGTCACCGTAAACTATTAATTGAAACCGATTAATCGATGTAAATTTTGCAAACGAAAGCTCCCAAGGTGATGATACTTCACTGAAATGCGGCTGAGGTGAATACCCTAATGATGAAATTTGAAAGATGTCAATGCGCTTAGTCATTACACGTTGAATGCTGCAAATATCATCTAAAAAGTGCTTAATTTTAAAGCGAAGTAGCTTTGCGTGTCACTTATTGACAAAATCTGCAATAATATTGGCACCTTTCTTGAGTAGGACTACTGAAATGCCATGAGGGAAAAATTCTTCACATTTGATACTTTTCATTGGTGCTCTGATTATCGCCTAAATTTGACCTCTGATCACTTTTCAATAGTCGTTCATGTGCAATTGTATCTTTCTGAAACTAATAATTGCTTCATAATTAATAAATGACATTCCGTCCGCAATGCAGTCAAGATAATATAGCAAGTAGCGATTTTTTTCTACTTAATAACCATATTTGACGGTCTCTAAATCAAACGATTAAAAAAGATGTGGTGTTCAGATTAGTAGGCCTACTCAAGAGGGTTGGATCCACATGCAGCTGCATATGGAATGACTATCTTTCAAAATTTCATTAGTTTTGTAGGTAGGCTACTGCTTGAATGCAACCCTTGGCGCAATTCATTCAACTGTTCGCACATGCTCAGATAGCAGGCCGTAATCAGCCAAACTGACATTCCCTTTTACACCATCAATAGACAGCTCGCGCGAATTGTGCTGTCGCACTATGGTCCCTCGGACAATGAATCGAGTCTGAATGAAGATTTCAAGCTCTCTGGGTGTCATGACGATTACTCATCTGCTCCAAAGAGAATGGTCATCTTTCAATGAGTACAGACGCGTGGTCAAATGGTTTGTTTGAATGCGCCTTCATGCAGAAAATGTTAGTGATTGGTATCAAATGAGACATTAGGCCGATCTAATAAAGCTGTTTATCAAGCAATTCTGGACTACGTATCTTGCTTATGACAAACCTCGTTGCAGAAAATACACGTTCACTTGTAGCAAATGTGCTGGGTGACAACAATACTCTGCTCAGGTTTAGGTAGTGGGCACCGCCCTCGGCCCAGCAACGCCGAGGGACCGGGTATTAGTCGATTTTGTTGCATCCGTAGTCGATCTGACTGTGCAGGTACAAGTTGTACGTTGTAATAAAAGAATGCTGCTTATTTATCATTTAGTGTCGCTGAATCAAGTAGATTCTAGATAAGCCTGTCTTTCTCCAGACATTTGCAATGAACCCCTGACAAGATGAAAAAGGACGACTCTAATTGCAAAAACAAGGAAACGACACGAATGACGACGACTAACACGAAGCGATGCACGATCGTGTTAGTCTGGTGTGCGTGTCATGAACGCAGACCTCTTCTGTGATAAAAAACTTTTTGCAGGTCGTTGGAAACCGCAATTCATTCAGCATTGCGTGGCATGATTACCTTTGACCTCGGTGAAGAATTATTTTCAGTGTGCATAACCGTGAGTGCTGTAGCACTTTAACAGCATAGGCTATAGTATCGTATTTCTGCGTTAGTAGCATCTCTGAACCAAAAGAACTAATTGAGGGAAAGCATCTTAAATTGTGCTTCTTTTGGCATCTTGCCTTTTGATCAGTGTATATAGGCTATATAATATCGAAAGAGAATGACAGCTATTAAGTCAATAGAGGACATCGACACCCTTGATTCCCCGACAGCACTCGCCTGACCTAGGAATCGAACCGAAGTCCGCGGTGGAGACGAGCTCGCACCTTCTTCGCTAGGCTACGCTGACGGTTCAAAGGGAATGCGATTGAAGGGTGAAGTCATCTCTAAGTGATATCGACAGCATATTGTCCTTCAACAGATAAATTCAACAGATGCTCGTGGAAAATTGCGTTACACCTTTCTTTTATGAATTTTGATAAATTTATGCACAGGCAGATTGATGATTCTCAACAGAAAATGCAATTGAAATGCAAACTTCTAAGTGGAAGAAATTATGAGAATAAGGTGAACATTTTATGAACAGAGCAATCATCATTACACACTTTGCACCAAAATGAGAGAGAAACAATGAACAAGACAGAAAAAGTCTTTTGATGTGAATCCTGCATGATATACAAAGATGGACTGTACGTGTAACTACTTGAAAAATAAGGATGTTTCGGCTGAGGCAAGGTGATGACAGGAAAATTGAAGAGCACAGAGTGAGAGCTTGAGAAACGGGAAGAATACTGCAATTGAATGTTGTTTGAAGTGCTTAGTATTTTGCTAGACAGACTGTGCATTATAGCTGCATAGTGATATGAGAATGCAGACAATTGACAAAGGACTATTCAGTTATGTTCAAAGGCTCACTTAACTTTAATTGCAATTTCACATTGAAAGTATAAATTGAGAATATGAATGTACATCGAATTGGCTGAAGATTTTTCGGTGATTATTAATTCTGAAGTTGAAAACTGTGGATCATTTCGGGTATAAAACTAATTCTTGTCCAATTTTGGAACTTAACATGTTGAAGTCGTGGAGTGAGGCATTTTTTATTTCTGTTACGAAAAATCTCTGTTAAAGTCTCTCACATGGGTGGTCGCAAGACCGATTTGAACATCTGAACTTTTTGAAAATGTGAAAATGTGAAAATTAACTATCTGACGCTATTTATTATTGATCATGTCTCTGTTTCCTCCTCCGCTTGTATGAGAAAGTGCCCCGTGAAGGACCAAAGGTCATGAGAAACCAACAGTTTTATCCATAGAGGATTGATGCAGATGATTTGACTGAATGCTAAAACTTCATCGGCTTCCCACCTTTAGTGTCTGGTTTCTCTTGCATACGTCTGCTGGAAATTCATTATAAATATCTCTATCGACGTTCAATGTGTGTAAACGTTTCACAGGAATGTTACTTATCTTATGAAAGTATTAGAGACAAAAATAGCTCAAGTACAAATCGAGTCTCACAGTTGCCTCAAAGTTCAAATGGTTCGTAGATCTGAATAAATTTAATCAACTTTGTGAGATCTTTGGATGTTCCCATACGTCACCATGCCGGAACCGACAATAAAGTACGTACAGTAATTTAATCCACCAAAGTTTCGTATTAGCGATTTGTAGTAATAAATCTGTCGATTTCCTGCCTTTGCTAATTGATATTTCTGTCCTCAAATGACATCTCTTTGTTGAATTTTCCGATCGTTCATGTCATCTTCTGATATTCAGAATTTCATTTTCGATTTCATATTCGACAATGAGGTTGACTGGTGAGTACCGGGTTCAATTACGATTCCCAGACGGGCTTGCTTGGTATGTACTGTCCGGACTTTTTGCTTGGTGTCCTGAATACCAATTTGTCCTTATTGTTTGCTTCATGATCTTGAGAGAGTAGACGCAATCAAGAATTCAGAAATTTGAACTTTTCAACCTGACTGTGGGAATAACAAATAAAAAGAAATAATACATCCCTACTTTGATATCAGTTTGAGATGTAACTTTTTGCTGGGTTGGCTGAAGACTCATCAAGTTGCTTTTTACATTGCGCACATTTTTTTTGTGTCAAACGAACATTCTTCTAGTAACAATCGAAAGCGGTGCAATCTTGTGCCACAAAAAACAGAAGATGAACTGTTGACTATATCGATTTACTGCAGGTTGCTATGGCGTCTGCGCTGTCATCTTCCACTCTGCCAAGGAAGTGCCAAAGCAGAGAGAGAGAGAGAGAACTATGAATTATGAAAAATATTTTTGAAAAACCAATTACAGGATTTTCGTTCAAATTTGACATACCAAGAGTACATAAATTGAAAAGATAAAAGGGCAGTTTTACAAAGGAAGTACACGATTACAAAAAGATGCATGAAACGCGATTGTCTTAGTTGTAGTTTTAAAAAGCATGATTATAGCGAGTTGATCTGTCATTACATGTAGGTAGCTTACGGAGAATAGGATGGAGAGGATTCGAAGCATTTTTCATTATACTACATGCCATTCTTCGATCTTCGTCACGTAAAATAGTATTCGCCGAATGCAGCTTTGAAGTAAAGCTATGCCGATGGCAGCTTTCTAAAAATCGGTTTATTCTCCCACTGGAACCAGTATCAGATGCATATACTGAAAGTCCATATCGTATTCTGGACATAATGATAGGGCCAAAAACTTTGTCGATATGATTTTGTGCTACATTTTGTAGGTTTAGATCTTTAATGACGTATATGAGGAATTTCATTCTGTTGATAAGGTCTTGAGTGTGGAGTGAGAAGTTGCAATTTGATTGAAATTTGAACCCAAGTATGTTGATGGACTTAGCTTCTGATAGCGATGATGAATTACATTGACAATGCATTCAATGAGGAGCGCATTTTTTTACATTTGGTAATATTCATCTTGAAATGATTTGTTTCAAACCATGCAAAAAAGAGGGAGAGATAGGCGCAATGCGTGTTCTGCTGTCCCTCAAAGGTCTTTGCACTCCTCATAAAATCGTAGTTTTCACTGCTTCTATGAGTTACCAATGGTATTAAGTGACGTAAGTGTGGACTAATATGTCCTACCCCAGCTATCATAATAGAGAACACTGTCCAGAAGCAATAGTGTGTAAATAAAAGAACCTGGAAGTGTAGATAACTTTCTGTCCAATTGAAATGAAATGCAAAAAGGAAGACTACAAAAAGGTATTTTTTTACAAATTCACACTTTTTGTGTCAAAATCAAATTCTTCAATGTCACGTACTACCGCCATGAGCTGAAAGACAAAAAGATAGAAAAATAGCATTGTTCACTGTACGACCAAAAATTAACAGATTACAAAACACCTGATTCATCGTCCATCGATTTCCCATCGTTTATTGATACATCATCAGGGCATCAAGTCAGCAAAATGAGGTATATATACAAATTAAAATCTTCAAGTAAACACAGTTAATAACAGCTAAAATGAAATTTACAATAGAATGTAATGAAGAGGTATTTGCGCATTTACAATTACCTCTCTGTAGTACAATTAAAATATATGCAACGGAACAGAAGAATCGCATTCGTTCAATAAATTATCAGTTTCATGCATTTTAATCAATATGGATTCAGCTATGCGAGTGTGTTTAGTACGGCAGACAATAGAAAATTCATTGGCTGTCACTTTATGAATGTGCTTTGTAATTTCAGAATCTTGCGGTCTGCCTTTAATATGCTCATCAATACGAGTAATCATATAAGATAGAATAAGATAGTATAAGATAGAAAAAATCCTACATGTGACATCTATATGCAGTCATGCATGCAGATAGCTATGATTGTTTTTGAGTAGATGATCGTGTAATCATATCAAAAGGAAATAATTCAGAAAATATTGCTTGTGTTAAAGAGAACAACATGGAAAGTAGATAAACAACATGATGGAGGTACGACGCCTTTTTTCTTCAATTTGATTGCCAGACAAGAAATGCATTGGAAGCTACATAGGAAAGTGTGTTCGCCGAGGCACTGTGTCAACGTTGAAGATGTCCCTCTCTCAGGAGTGTCATCTGTTGATGAAGTGAAACTACTTGGTGTCATTATTAATCACAAGCTGACATGGAACTCCCATATCATCTACGTTTGTAAAATTGCTACGACGTATCGAGTATGCTCTTCGTCTCCTGAAAGCTAAACTTTCTGCAGATCAGCTAACTTTCATTTACTATATGACACGGAAGGACCCAGATTCAAGTGATCTTTCATTTATTTATATTTTTTCAAAATGATGCTGTCGAACGTTCTCGGCTAGCGTCCACTAGCCATGTTCACGACAAATTGACAAAGACCTTCAACTACTATCATGCGTGTCATCTACTATGGAGTCGTGCGGTCTATCCTAGAGTAGGCCTATGCTTCTCCATCACTTGTATTTCTACCTTCGGGAATTGGTAGTCACCTCGAGAGACTACAGCGACAATGTCATCGCCTAATATGCGAATTGTCTGTTGGAAAGCAATGCTCATGTCAGCGATTTCTGCATCTGTCCGAACGGCGAAAAAGTTTGGCTCAAAAACGTTTTTGTCACTGATTCCACTGAAGAACACCATGTGCTCCACTGCGTCATTCCATCACAACCCCAAACATCACGACGGTACATTCAACCAGCTACATCTGCCGCACGATTTCAAAATTCATTTGTTCCGTTTACTACCGCCTTGATGAATGGACTTGTATCATGACACCTATTTCTCCCGTTTTTTTTCACTTTTTGCATGCTACCAAACCATAAATTATGGTACTTTGCATGATTTTCAACATGATGAAATAAAAATATTACTTACTTGCTTACTTCACTATGTTTCGAAAAAACAAGGGCTCCTTTAATGTTTGTATAGACGAAAAGCTCGAATCAAACAAACTTCTAAACCGATGCGACCTTGGCAATTATTGAAAATGAAAAAGGCGTGTTGTAAGGCGCTTCATTGAAGAAACTGTAAATTGGGGTCAACATAGGGTTCTGTCTTGAAAAATAAGATTAAGCCCTAAGTGTAAATAATACTCATGATCACTCAATCTTCCTAGCTATCTATTCTCGATGTTGAAGATGTCAATGTACTCCTCTAATTGAATAACTTTTCGTAGATAGAAGTTTAGCGTAAAATGTTGACAACTGCAGTTAAAAACAGTTCCCCTCTGGAATGTAATTAATTCTAATTAAGACTTGCAATGCTGAAACTGCTGTCTAATGTGTTGCGCTTGTTTGTGTTCTTGTTCATATACATCTGCCGACAGATAGTGTATTTTCATCGCAATTCCTTCTTAGATCTCCTGCCAATTATAACGGTGACGCATGTATTTTCCGGAACTGACTTTGAAGTCCACTAATTGCTGCGGAATTACTCAATATCCTGTCATTTGCGACGGCAAGACGCAAGATATTGAAAAGACTGCAGTAAGGAATTTTCTCCGCAAGATACTAAAACATACATGAGAATAATTTTTGATGGAAAACCTAAATAAATGCTTTGATATAAAACTTGGCGTAAGCCCGAGTGAAATAATTACATTTTATTGGAACATAGATCTTGAATTTCAGTAATCACGAAAAATAATCAATTACTCTATGCAGTTTCTTAATAAAATAGAAAAACTTATAGAAACATTGTTTGTGCAAAATTGCGATAACCTTAGGAATTTGACTTCCGCTATTCTTTTAGCCAATGCGACTTGAAAAGAAGACAGCGGTTTGTTGATGGTCTATTGAGAAAATCAATTTGGTACATATCTAAGTCAAAGCTGATAGATTTTTAGAAGTTGTAGATCTTGTCTTAGTGTGGTGCATTGTAAGTAATCGCATTGAATTACTTTTAAGCTTCGAGAGTCGATCCGCCTGCCCGCTGAAAAGAAATCGAATCGCTTCGCCTGTCAAAAATTGCTCCAATTTTTTCTTGCGGCTAATAAAGTCTTCCCATTCAACACGAATCATATGCATGACATTGAACCCCAGGGTTGTAACCGGACGCAAATTTTGAAGATGAACTGGTCGGTCGGTCGGATGACATTCAGTCTAGACTAAATTGCTTAGTCAATCATTGCAACATTAAGAGCATGCAAATTTCACATAATTTGAGAGCATCTATACGTGTCTGTTGTGACATGAATATTGCAAATTGTTCTTTAAACAGTTAAAAATGATTTCTGGCAACTTATACTGCATGTACATGTAGTTCAAATCCTACTTTATCAGTGATGTAGTTTTCAGCATCCTATACAGGGTGAGTCAAGAAACTAGACGCTGCATAAATAGGCCCTAAGTTTCATTACGTGAATATAAATATGAAAACAGTTTGCATTTTCTTAAATTACTAGTCTTTCTGCATGTGTTGATACTAAGCATGCTATATTTCTTTATATGTGTCATCCCACAGCATGAGATTGATTAGCGATTGGTGAAAATATATCTGCGCCAAGGCGTCAGAACTTGATGGAGTTCATATCATGCTTTAAACACAAGTTCTTTGAAACATATCTTTAATTTACTTGAATGAGAAATGAAGAAAAAAGAGAAAAATGAGAAAATTCAAAATGGCCGACAGGTGTGTTCGATCTGATGCAGACCACTAATTCACATATTTTGATTTGTGAAAAAAGCAAGCGAAAATGGCATTTCAAAGAAATTTTAAGAACTTATTAGGACGTCCAAGACTTATTGTTGATGTATAATAAATACCCTGTGGGAACGAATCTGGTGAAAAGCTGGCAGATAATCAGCTACATATTATCATGCAATAGTTCAGTAATAATTTTTAGCATATTCGCTGGCGAAGTTCGCCGGCGACAATTCGCGAATTCTCGCTCTGTATGCAAACCTTTTACTTTTGACTTTCTCTCTTATTTTCTTTAGTAATCCGCCTCTATAGCCGAGGCTCTATTTTCTCCCTCACCTCCACACCATCCCCCACATATGTCTAGACTATTTATGAAATAAGTGCAGACTATCATTCTTTGATAATGATAAGAATGTAGAGAATCCGCTTATATCAATTTTCATAACATTTCTTGACATTCAATAACTTACAACAATGACAAATATTTGAATAATATAATAGTATTTACTGCGACATTTATGGAAGATAAATACTTTTTTAGTTTAAGACTTCGTGAATTAAAATAGATCCCTTTTTATCAGAATGAGTATACAATATATTTTCATGTAAAGGTACGAGTAATATACGAACATTACTACTTACCACCAATTAGTTGCTACAATATCCACGATTTCGCCGGTTGGCGAAAGCTCGCATTAGTAAACAAATATCTACCAACTAATTATAGCAACTTTTTCGCCAACTGTCGTTTTTTAATTTTACACATGTTTTTGGATAGATGATGACCATTTTCACATGCGGAGATAGTTTTTACACGAAAATGAACCTTTAAAAAAATTATCCACAAAATCGCTACCTCGCCAGATAATCTGTCGATATTAGCAAGATGCGTTCCCACAGGGTAGTAGCAGAACTGTCGAGAAATATAATGGGAAATTAATAAAATTAATTCGCCTCTCCTGTTACACCATGCATAATGGTTTAATTCATGTTTGCTGTCCATCTTTGTTGTTAATTTGTTGAAATAGATAGTTTCGCTGACACGATGATTGATCGAATCGCGGTAATGTGGTAGAGTCGATCTTGAAATGTTGTTCGTTTTACAATTGTTAAAATGTTTTCTGATGGTTGAATCAGCTGTTGCTACATGCTCTTTACAACGAAGATGAAATTCATTTTCCATCTTTTCCATTTCACAGTTTCTATGTCTCTACTGTAAATGCTGAATCTCGTGAATTTGATGCCTTAAACTATTAATTTTAGACAGAAAATTTTGAAGCTGGAGGTCTGACTGTTTGATTGATCAGTCAGTAGAAGTATATTGCAGCAGCAAAGAATGGCGGCTATCTGCGCCTTGGTATACGTTTGATTACAATGCATCGTACTATTGGAACATAGTCTCCATAGAGTAGGGATATATAGGTAGAGTGTCGACTCAAAAAAGTATCTGTATACAGTGAAACTTGTTATATCAAAAAAATTCAGTTTTTTGCGGAGATTACGTTTCCTTGATCCAAAAAATTATTTGAGCACTTTTGAAAAAATTCAAAATTTGCCAATTTATATACTACCGAGATGATTCTCCTATATAAGTAGTATGAAACAAGTTGGATATCAAAAGGAATGAATATTTGCTAATAAGCATCCCAACTAAGCGGAAATCAAGCTGATTGCCAACGGAATTTCATTAACCGCATTATAATGGAAGTCTTCATGAAAAGTCGCGATATTATTCGTGCTTTCTTGGCTGAAATTTTGTTTTTATAGCTCAATTTTCACCGGCATGATTTTATTATTCGATAACTAAATTCATGCTTTATTTCTGGAATCTAAATAGTGATGTGGACGCATTTACATCTTTCAAAGTTAGATGAAGTCATTGTCTTTGATTATGTGATTTTGCTCTGCAGGTAGCAAGTTGCCTGTGATATGATCACGCTTAAGAAAATACTCTTGATGTTCAGCATGAAAGTAATAGGAACCCATTGAATTTCTCATTCAGCAAACATTAAAACTCCAAGGCTGTCATGAGAATCTGTGAGATACCATCATTCCTTCTGCATTATTATTTCTTCAAAACTGCAAAAATTTGCATATCTCACATTTGGTGATAATGTCACCTGTCATCCCCCTTGAGTTCATTTAATAAAATCGAAAGTGTATACACATTGGGGATTTAATAAATGCGGAGTTACCACTCTACCTAATATACCTACTCTATGATAGTCTCAATGCCAGGTAGCAGACACGATATAATTCCTTTCACCTCTGCAATTATTGAAATTATTTTCAAAGAAATTTCAATAGAAATAACCTCGATTCAATTGCGTGCACCAAATGTGTACGCATTTGGGACCATTATCTCAACTTGGTGCTTAACTTTATCAATGCCAAATACAGAGGCCTCTGTATCGGCAAGGGCTGATCAGTCACCGAGGCGTCTGCTACCAGTTGGAGCAATTTACAAAAGGCAATTTAAAATTGAAGCAGTTTCCTTCAAGCACCAAATGAGCACCTTCGAGCACTCTTCACAACGAACGCAAACTCTTAAAATGATAACATCAGGATTTTAGAATTACCGTAGGATGGAGTGTTTTCCCACGCTATTTTATAGTAGGTTTCACGATTTAACCCTTTCCTTACGGCTATGCAAAATGAAAAGACCTTCTCCAGCGGCGCATTTTTTATGAAAATATGAATAATATACATATGCAACATAGAACATTATAGAACATATATATAATAAAAAATATGGAATGTTATTGAAAAATCGAAAATGTTAAGTGTGCCAAGCCTCGAAGCAGTCCATATGTATGGCTGGTCGTCCTGGGCACTCTGCACAAAAGTATCTGGATTCACTAACACGTCCAGCAACTCTTACTTTCTTGCATTGACAACAAGGTTTTGTTGGCCTTGAATTTCGACCTGTGGCAGTGAATTTTTGGAGTCTATGTATCTGCCTTTGCCGTTGAACTTGAGGTTGCTGAGGTTGGCCATATACAAGCTCCTGAATAACCCAGAGACAGTATTGAGCTAAAGTCACATATTTCATAACATCAGGGAAAAATTCTCTGGATAATATGAAAGCATTCACCAAGCAAAGTCGATGCAAATTGAACAATCCCACCTTTTTGTGCCATACATATGATTTCCGTGCACAATTGATGGCCTGCTGCATTGCATCTACTTTGTCCGTTCCGTCCATATCGTAGTTATAAGATTCAATAACAGATGGCTTGTGGAAATTTCTAGTTTGGTTTTGATTTACTCGTCGGGTTTTCTCAACAGTCTCTGCATCATGACTGGTTGACAATAAGTAAACTGTACGCTTATCAACAAATTTAGCAATAAGCACATTGCCTTTACGAGCAAACTCCACATCAATAGGATTCATTTGGAAGTTCACCAGTTCTCTTGGTGGACCTCGGTTTGACCGAATTGTACCTTGTGGAAGAGTTTGGTTTTCATCAAGGAAATTAGCTAAACGTAGTGAGCAGAACCAATTATCAACTGTAACCATTCGTCCTGTTTGAAGAAAACCACACCGGTTTACTAATTCAACAACAATTCTTTCTGAAGAAGTCAAATTTTCAGCATCTGGTATGCCATCTGCCCAGGAAGTAACGCCATGGGATCCTTGATATATTTCAACATCATATGTAAATCCATTTTTGGCATTGAGTGAAAAAGCTTTTACACCAAATCTGGCACGTTTAGTTTTGATGTACTGTTTCAGGTGGAGACGACCTTTATATAGCATCAAATACTCATCCAAAGATATTTTACGGCCAGGGCGATATATTGTCTTTACAATGTCCATTATCATCTTCATACCTGGGTTTACTTTTCCGAGTTTTCCATGATTTTGGATGTCATGCGTTGCACAATCATAAAACCGGAGATATTTGAGAATATACATGAATCGGTCTCTTGATAAATTGTCAGATCGACGAAAAAAAGGAGTTTCAATTATATAGTTTGTGGAGAAATAATCCTGCATCTGAGGTTTCTTTATCAGACCCATACAAAATACCATGCCGATGAACTGTTTCATTTCATGGCGAGTTATGTCCTCCCACTGTTTTTGATGACTTCTATTTCCTTTCTTATTGTATTTATCACGAAGTGTAGGATTCAAACTAGCCTTATTGTTTGCCCAATTAGCCAAAGTATTGCAAAATCCATCAGTTATAAATGAAAATATAAATTCCAATGGTCTTCTTGGCATAGGAATAAGAAGACCTTCTCGATCTGTAAATATTGGTAGAGGCATAGGTCTTCTGTCGATATCCAAGTGTGCCACGCTCCAACCATCAATTATAGAATATTCGGGGTGATTATCATGCGATTGTTGAGGAAATACGAATATATTAGGAGCTCGACGTTGCTGTTCATTTTCTGTATCAGTCTGTTCTTCATTTTCTTCTTCTGAACTTTCATTAGAACCTTCCGATTCAGAATTCAAGTTATAAACATCATCGTCAGAATCATTTAAATCATTTCCATGAATAACACGGATTGCAACAGATTTAGCACTTCGTTTAGGAACACACCTAGTAGCCATCAAAAGAATTGTGAAATGTTGTAAACAAAACTGCAGATAATGAATGCACTTATTCTTAATTAAACGTCGCCTACTTCTGGTTGGCTTAGAAAAATAATCAATAATCTGTCTAATATGTAATCAGACAGATAGACTAGCAGTAGGTGGTAGACTAACTAATTAACGCTCAATGCAGCGGCGCATTAGAAATGTGCCATTGAATACAATGTAAACTCATACGAGCGGTGCTCGTTTGCCGCAGGGTCTATGCCGAGCGGTGCTCGTTTGCCGTAAGGAAGGAGTTAACTGGTTAATGATAAAATCATCAAATCTAAACAGATTCAGCCACATTGAAGATAATTCTGTAGATGTATACAATTTCAACAATATTTGATCTAACCAGGCAGTTTGCGACAGTCTTTGTTAAACAAAGCTGCTTCTGTTATCCTAACCCTATTGCTTTTTCAATGTTTTGAAGATTTTTTCTGCAATCGAATGATGTCAATCATTGCGAGGAATGTCAGTTTCCAATGACACGGTCAAATATAGTTTATGTTTGTCTGCGGCACCGCGGCTTGTCCTAAAATAGCGTTTCACAGCGTCATTGCGTTAGAAAAACGTCTGCTGCACTTCAGACGCCCGCCCCTCTGTATCGTTGGATAATCCTTAGCTTCCTCGTGAGATAATAGGCCTAAAAGAATACAAAATGAAGCACTCCATTTACCATCCGTGACGTATTTTAGAGAGAACAGTACCGGCCCATGACTGTCAAACCCATAGACCTCTTCAAAAGAAAGTTAGAAAGTTAGATGTTTCTTAAATTAAACATTGAAAGTAAATTCAGACGGGCCTTCGGCGTCCAGCGCCTTCAAACGGTCGATGGTAAGTTAAGCAGGTTAAGTTAGGTAAGGTTACCATCTACCGTTTGAAGGCGCTGGACGACGAAGACCCGTCTGGATTTATTTTCAATTTTTAATTTAAGAAGCATTTGAAACTTTCTTTTGATTATAAAATGATCTCCTGACGACTGGTAAACTATATGGACTTCTAACCAAGCAATCAAATACAGATTCTATTGGGTTTTATCGACCATGATCGAGAAATCCATTTTAACAACGGCAAGTGCGAATTTATAACGGCATTTCAAAGCTTTTAGTAGACAGTTCATTCAACAACGGCAACTCCAGTTGATTTGCAGATTTCTTTCCATTTAACTGATTGATGAACAGCATGAACTATTAATCACGAAGATATGTTGCAAGTAGACAGAGAAAACGGTCACTTTCGAACTGCCCAGTTTTAGTTGCATTTCTTCCGTATTTCTGGGCAAGGCCATATACATTCGTTTACAAAGATCGAATGGCTTTTCTACATCACAATTCACTTTCAAATTTTCAGCAGGGATCTTTGTGTCCAAGCATTTGGCATTGCGTCCAAGACCAAGCGAGAAATACATTTCCCTTGACTGCCAATCAGATGTTGACACAGTGTTTCACACTTATTAGGTGACCATTCACGCGTTTGCAAGGCAGTTCTATATAGGAGACATACGTAGGCGTAGAGGAATTTGTAGAAAGATGTCCGAAACTTCGAATTAGAGGAGCTGTTTTAATCGCCAAGGACACTATAAAATCCTGCCTACACGTCTAATTTTCAAAAATACATTTATTTATCTGGAGATTAGATGCTATTTGACTCGAATATCTGAATTCCAGAATTATCAGCTCATCACAAGCGCATTGAAATACATAAACCTTCAAACTTTTCACCAAAATTCGTCGCATCAGATACAATGGAAAGTCAAATTTCCGACCTATTTTGAAAAGTGCATCTTTGAAGGCCTGAAATTCACCACTTTTCAAAAGCATTTTGTGTGATAGCATTAAACGAAGAGATACGAGTATGAGAGCAGGTACTTCATGAATACATGTGCAATGCTATCAATCATATCATCAATTTCACCATAGACATCGAATTTAGTGTTGCAAATTTATATGTTATGTGAATGCTACTCATTAATTCATTGTAAGTAATGCAAGTACATGTGTACATGTTATTATTTTCGCAAGTATTGCAATTTATGGTAATTATTGTTTTTTTCTTATGTTTTAAGTTTGTATAGTCAATTTCATTTATCTTCCTTATCATTTTCAAATCTTCCAGTATCTGCAAGTCGTTCTTCTTCTTCAAATCACATTTGAAGATATTTAGAGATACTTAATTACATCTCACAGTGGAATGGTTCCTTTTGGAGGAAAATCATCTGCATTCCGAAGTATGTGTATTTTAGTAGTTTTACTTCAGTCTCATGAATCTGTGATGTACTTGTAAACAATGTCTTAGTACATACAACCAGTTTTTCATCATAATTAACAGGCTGCAAGCAAAATACTGGTAAAGATATATAATCCAGTAGAACCTGCTCTTATCTGCATCCTATCATTTTATATCATTGTAAGTTATCATCTCATTGTATATATCACTTTCAAATTACTTATATTTCGAACTTCTACTAACTCTCCTAGTCTTTTGTACCTAAAGATGATTGCTGGATGTTAATCGAAAACTTTTGTACATCTCAAAAATTCCTGGCTCTTTCAAACTCAAATATTATAGAAAAACGAAACTTGTTTGTTTATATTGTCTAGTAAAATAATTTTACATTTCCGCATTTCTGGTTCATGCTACTGTAAGCGCTACAAAAAGGTTTAGTGAATTCAATCGATATTCGACTTTGACTGACCGTGAAACACATGTAACTAAAGCTTCTCATATCCGCCCGCTAGAGATTCAGGAAAACATGAGTGCTATTTACTATTTTCACATTTTTAACGGTGTGTACACTGTAAATTGCTGGATACGAAAATTACATACAAACATATACCAAAATCCCATACAATTTGAAACTAACATCTGATACGAGATATGTTTGCAGAGATCTGAATTCATACGAAACCAGATGTTTTTCATACGAAATCTCACTTACTTTCGTATGTGATTGGTATGTAGCGATACGAACTATTCTATCTGTGATTGGCTGTTTTACAATGAAATACGAGTTGTTGGTATGTTTATATACGAGACCCGATGCAAATTGGTCCTCATTCGTATGTGTTTCGTATGAATAGCTTTAAGTCACATAGCAAAAAAAAGTTATATTACATACTACTTAAAAATAACTTTTTCCAGTAATACCAGTCGTGAATATTTCTTATGGCATTCACAAGACTCATATTTAGCTCATTTCTTCGAACTAAGTTGATAAACATCATTTCAATAAAACGATAACTTTCGAGCAACCATCTTGACTTATATATCTCAAACATAACTTTTTTTCGTTCATGAATTATAAAGTGTTTTTATTTCGAATTGAGTTCCAAAAATACATAATGCATAATTGTTAATGGTCAAATACTTATTGATTATTCATGAAATGCCTTAGACTTTCAGATCAAAATCGATTTCAGTATTGTGAGTTTGACTATTGACTGTCATTATCTCACTACTTACAGAACAGTAGTAACATTAGACGTGTGTGAAGTTAGCACCACCACTCAGCACCGCCATCTTGAAAATGTAATGTGCCAGTCAAACCAACGGTCGGAATCGATCTAGATGGAGTGTGCCAGCATGTGCCACCCATTATTTTGAAAGAATTCCCCCTAGTTTAGGAAAAATCGCTGCTCGAAAGTTCGACATGGCGGTGATGTGAAGTTAGCACCGCCACTAAAACTTTTTTTCCAAAATACACAATCAAAACATACGAAACACGCACAACAGATAGAAGACCATGAAAAACATTGTGCCAGCAAGTTTCAGCACCTAAATCCCCGTACTTGCTGAGAAATTAGTCCCCGAAGCCACATAATGGCGGTGATGTGAAGTTAGCACCGCCACTGAAGTCTTTTTTTAAAATACGCAAATAAAACGTACGAAGCAAGAACAGCAGATAGGAGACCATCAAAAACATTGTGCCAGCAAGTTTCTTCTCCTAAGACGCCGTACTTGCGGAGAAATTAGCCCCCGAAAGCTCAATGCGCTGGCGGTGATGTGAAGTTGGCACCGCCATCTTGAAAAATGGAATGTGCCAGTCAAACCAACGGTCAGAATCGATCTAGATGGAGTGTGCCAGCATGTGCCACCCATTATTTCTCGAAAATCTCACCACAGTCGGTGGAAAACCAACCCGAATGCTCAATGGCGGTGATGTGAAGTTGGCACCGCCAGTGAATGTTTTTTCCAAAATTGGGACCACTCAATGGAGGTATTGTATAATTTTCTACTTCAACATTAAACCGTTTACTTACTGGCTATACAGATATCAATGCAAATGCGAATATCTCGACAGGTGAATACCGTCATGTGCCTGAACTGTTAACAGAAAGCTGAAGCTATTACTTTGTTCAAAACTCTGTAAGACAGTGAAGGCATTTGACGAGTATATGCAATGGCATAACTAGGAAGACTTACTTTCTTATTAAAGGCCATTGATGAATAGCATTCGATTCGTTTATGTTTCCCCGCAAGAAGGAGGAGAGTTCGCGACTTACAACGGCAAAACTATTGGTAATAGTTTGAATTTTTCATTTGACCAACGACGTCCCATGATTGGTAAGTTTTCGGTTACCATATGATCAATATATCGATAAACATTTTCATCTGTTTGCCGTGGAAAATATATTCACGGCATGCGATTAATTACAACCTGTACAACTTAAAAAAAAGAATGATTAAATAGATGTGTTTAACACACACCTGTGGAATTCTAAAAATTCCCGCAATTTTGTGCGGATCGAGAGAAGAGATAAAAATTTTCCAGACAATTAATTGGGTTATACAAACCAGCCCTTCGAATGTTTTTCAAAACCTCGATGGGTAACCATCGTCAAGAAGGCTGGGTCATCCTCAATTTAATGAGAATCTGTTTCCACTGTAGGTTAGAACCTACTCTATGGTTTGAACGATGTAGTTTGATAATTCCTTTCCAAAAAAGATTGCGCACATTGGAAAGCATAGAGTAAGTATATTAGGATATCCCATATATCCCTACTCTATGTTTGAAAGCACCACAAACTCAATTGAGCATCATGCTTCTTCGATGAAGCAGTCTGACAACACTGGAAATATGCCCTTCGATCTCCTAATGTTATTGCTTCAATTGTTCATCAAGATCATCAAACGTGATAAAGATGTACGCACATCATGACACTAATAATGTTGTAGATATTGCCAACATTGTTTTCTATCAATGTTTCAATTGACTTCAAGAATTTCTGATTCACTGGATGTGCAAGCATAATCAAAATTGAAGGGATATTGAGACTCATCTACTTCATATGATCTAGCTAGAAGTCACAATATCTAATCTATTCGTAGAGTATTTTCATTATTTCATAAACACATATATTTAATCATTCTTGTTTTAAGTTGTACAGGCTGTAATTAATCGCATGCCGTGAATATATTTTCCACGGCAAACAGATGAAAATGTTTATCGATATATTGATCATATGGTAACCGAAAACTTACCAATCATGGGACGTCGTTGGTCAAATGAAAAATTCAAACTATTACCAATAGTTTTGCCGTTGTAAGTCGCGAACTCTCCTCCTTCTTGCGGGGAAACATAAACGAATCGAATGCTATTCATCAATGGCCTTTAATAAGAAAGTAAGTCTTCCTAGTTATGCCATTGCATATACTCGTCAAATGCCTTCACTGTCTTACAGAGTTTTGAACAAAGTAATAGCTTCAGCTTTCTGTTAACAGTTCAGGCACATGACGGTATTCACCTGTCGAGATATTCGCATTTGCATTGATATCTGTATAGCCAGTAAGTAAACGGTTTAATGTTGAAGTGGAAAATTATACAATACCTCCATTTGAGTGGTCCCAATTTTGGAAAAAACATTCACTGGCGGTGCCAACTTCACATCACCGCTATTGAGCATTCGGATTGGTTTCCACCGACTGTTGTGGGTTTTTCGTGAAATAAGCGAGTGGTACATGCTGGCACACTCCATCTACATCGATTCTGACCGTTGGTTTGACTGGCACATTCCATTTTTCAAGATGGCGGTGCCAACTTCACATCACCGCCAGCGCATTGAGCTTTCGGGGGCTAATTTCTCCGCAAGTACGGCGTCTTAGGAGAAGAAACTTGCTGGCACAATGTTTTTGATGGTCTCCTATCTGCTGTTCTTGCATCGTACGTTTTATTTGCGTATTTTAAAAAAAGACTTCAGTGGCGGTGCTAACTTCACATCACCGCCATTTTGTGGCTTCGGGGACTAATTTCTCAGCAAGTACGGGGATTTAGGTGCTGAAACTTGCTGGCACAATGTTTTTCATGGTCTTCTATCTGTTGTGCGTGTTTCGTATGTTTTGATTGTGTATTTTGGAAAAAAAGTTTTAGTGGCGGTGCTAACTTCACATCACCGCCATGTCGAACTTTCGAGCAGCGATTTTTCCTAAACTAGGGGGAATTCTTTCAAAATAATGGGTGGCACATGCTGGCACACTCCATCTAGATCGATTCCGACCGTTGGTTTGACTGGCACATTACATTTTCAAGATGGCGGTGCTGAGTGGTGGTGCTAACTTCACACACGTACATTAGTGTGATCTTTATTGACAAAAGGCCTTAAATAAACATTTATTAGAAATCATTGATGCTTAACTTTAACATTGTGCTGACATGGCTGTAGTATGTATAGCATACCACATTTGAAATAACATACGAAAAGCATACAAATATATACCAAGAGAATACAGAAATATACCAAAAAATATTTTGGTATGCATCCTTCGTATGTGATAGGTATTGAGCGATTTACAGTGTAGCTCTGATGTTGTCTGAGTGTCCATGAAATCAATGACCTACGCACATGTTCGTCTG
This sequence comes from Prostheceraeus crozeri, assembly GCA_907163375.1. Lineage (NCBI taxonomy): Eukaryota > Metazoa > Platyhelminthes > Polycladida > Euryleptidae > Prostheceraeus > Prostheceraeus crozeri. The sequence continues at coordinate 169,196 of CAJQUW010014572.1, read as the reverse complement.
ATCGCCTTCTGTCAATGAATAGGAATCGAATAGTTAAAAATCTTGTAATTTTCGATTAATAGGCGACTTGGAGTTTTGTCTTCTGATTCTGGATCGTGCGAAAGGAAATTGCTGTCCCGGCCCTACATTATCGGATAAATCAAAACAAATCACTTCGAACAATATCCTTATGGTGTTTGCTGCTAAATTTAGAAGTTTACTTGAGAAGTAAATCAATGCACATCACATCCATTCACTTTCCTTTTAATCAGTGGATTTGAGACATCTGTTATGTTTTCAAATTCCAAACTTCATATTGAAAGGTGATCATTCATTAGGGCATCCAGATTAAGTCTCACCAACTCATTATTTAAGAAATTTATGTCGGAATATTTAGAGCTTTCGTGTTTGCAGCAAAGTACATTGTTCACTTCAAAACAGTTCCATACTCCTATTAAAAGATTTGAGATTAAATGGGAAACAAACAGCTTCATGGCGAATATTCGCATTCATAATGAATTGAAGCATCAAAGGCCTGATGTAAAGGAGTAAAGCGAATCATGAATTGACTGCGCCGATCATCATTAAGGCAATAGTCAGCCATGTATATTGTCACCAACTTTTTCTTACTTTGATTAACGAGGGTGAGAGATATTATTAGGCCAAAGTTGCAGTGCTTTTGTTGCAACATAAAATTCTTTTATCATCACCGACTTGACTTTCTTGCATTCTTGTTCCTGATGACGGTTTGAAGCGTAAGACCGAAGGTTTAACAATGAAATAAGTTGTAAGAAAATTTGAAAAATTCTGAGGTTAACTTCTGAGACTACTAGTGTGGGGCGATTGAATCTCATTGACCAGATTGTTTTCATTGTATTTTTAAGCTTGAATTATTTTAAATCTCAATTCCAGCGATTGCTTTCTTCAATTGTCCGTAAAATTAAAGTACTACACAGTTATTCTATGAATGGAAAGTGTATGAGCTATTTAGAAGAAGAAGAATATTTGCCTCATGTTACCAGTGTAACAGGATGGGTCACACAGGGGAACGGCTGGAATATTTCTCTTAACTCTGATCTCTCAACGCAAACCATTTGACCAATAAATATAAAGATTAGAGAAGACAACTGTCAAGCATCCATCCTTATGTTAGTGCTAATAATTCCAACGGATGCTAAATGCTTGAAAGAAAGGGCAAGCAATATTTCGCCAAACTGCATTCTTTAGGCTACAATCAAAAGCGGAAAAGATGTAAATGTATTTATAGAGAGCTAAGAAATAACTCACATTTGAGTGAAGTTCCCAAGGGCCGGAGTCAATGTACAAACCTCGGCAACCATTCATCAAAGTCCCAATGTGGCGATGAAAGCACATTGCGTGCAGCGAGCGCCATATTTTGCATAGAAGTAAGCCAGTTGCTGTCTTATGCAGTGTTCGCTGTGCGTCCGGAAGACGTTGAATCAAACTTTGATCGGATCAAGTCCAAGACTCTAAAAATAAGTGAATTCTGTATTCTTGCAAAATAGTTGTAGAATGGACCATGTTATGCGTGGCATCTCCTTTTCTCTTTGCCTTAAACTCCGAAATGATCCTGCGTAACCTCGACGAACATGATGGTTTCGAAGTTGGAGGCCTTGTCCTGAACAACCTCAGATACGCAGACGATACTGTGATCATTGCCGAATCAGAACCGCAGCTGCAAGAGCTCATAGACGTTGTTGTCGCTGAAAGTGAAATCAAAAGTTTGTATTTAAATATAAATACAAACCATGGTCTTCAGCAAAACACATAATGCGTCTCCTTGCCGAATAATAGTTCATGGAGAGACATTGAAGCAAGTTGAAGCTTTCGTCTACTTAGGTAGCATGTTAACTCAGGATAGCCGATGCCATACGGAGATACGAAGAAGAATAGCCATCACTAAGGCCTCGTTCTCTTCTCTAAGCAAAGTTCGAACATCGCGCTCACTGCTATTGTCGACACGTGAGAGTGCTGAAGTGTTATGTCTGGTCATATGGCTGTGAGACCTGGACTGTGAGTCGCGCCGATAGACAGAAACTGGAAGCGGCGGAAATGTGGTTCCTTCGTCGAATGTTCAAAATCTCCAGGACGGAATATCGCGGTAACGAGCAGGCTTTGGCAATGGTGCAAACATCGGCAAGTTTGCTTCGGGAGATAAAGGAAAGGCAATTTCGGTTCCTGGGACACGTACTGAGGAAGGATGCAATGGAGAAGTTGGCAACTACCGGAATGATCGAGGGCAAACGAGCTCGGGGACGTCAACGGGATACATGCGTCACCGCATTGGCAAAGGACCTGGACATCACAAATATCGACTTGCTGCGCATGGCAACAAATCGTTCCTCGTATAGACACATTTTTGTGTCTCATGAACCCAACGTTCCAGTGGAATATGGGAATGTGATTGATTAATTGATGCAAGGTCCAGGGCAACTTGCATGATCGTTCTTCAAGTGCTGAGAGTTGACATGAGTCAAATGATCTTTAATTAATATCATTCTTAATAAAAATGAATAGATAAAAGAGAAAATAATGCTGCACTAAGAATTTCATTCACAAAATAATGTTCAAATTATGCAATATATGTTGGTGAATCATCCAGTTGTATACGATGATGGTTATATCGATCTGTACATGTCTCAGACAAAGAGGGCGACTTCATTGGGAACAAAATTCAATGAACGTGATGGTGGTAATGAATCAACATGTGCTATTGTGCTTGTCATGATGGAGGGCCACGAATTGATTTCATTACGTTGAATTTTTTATGTGACATTGTTGAGGGTGTAGGGAATGTGTTTATGAAAGGAAGCTTTTGGTTTGAGAAAAAAGTAATAGATCATATTTCGTCATATAGGATTGTTGGATTTTAAACACTTTCATTAATTGACCTGCTACACTGTAAACCGTACGCTCCTCCTAAAAGGCTGAAAAAACTACGAATGCAAGACACAAATCGAGAGCACTTAGAGGACACTGAATGTTAGTAAGCATCTGAAGCAACATTAGGAGACATTAGGGAACAGAAAACTACACGGTCGTAGAAAATTGCTTTTTATTGCTGCTTTAAATGAATGAATCCCGATCGATGGCAACGAAAACTCAAATTCAATATTAGGGGCTTTGGAATTGGTTTTATCATCAGGATTTTCTAGAACCATCTTTATATTACTTACGACACCATCATTGCATTAGGGGTTCACATAGCATTAGGAGCGTGCAGTTTACAATGGACAAAAGATACTTTTTACATGTAAACATTCAGAATTATATGTAGGCTACATTAGTTAATCATAATAATTGATTCATACTTCACTTCACTCCACAATTTACTGTCTATTTCCCCCTTGTTTCGAATGTTGGACGTCGTCAAACGCCGGTCCGGTCTGTTGGCATTTCTGCTCGCATTCCGATCTTGAAGCACGCGTCAGCGCCTTGAAGTCTGCTCGCATGTTGTCGCACCACCTCTTCTTCGGTCGTCCCCTTGGCTTACATTCTTCTACCTACAGATTCATCACTTTCCTTGGCCAGGAGTCCTCTTGCATTCTTTGCGCATGACCATACCAGCGGACTCTCCCCCATCGAATAACAGCTTCCAATGGATGAATGCCAGTCGTCTCCAGAGATCCTCAGTAAGAACCTGATCAGCTCGGCGTTTTGAACTGATCATCGCATTGTCGCTGCGGCTCAAACTATTGAGGTCGTCTATAGTGATCGGCCACGTCTCACTGGTATAAATCATCACACTTCGCATACACATGTTGAAACATGGCCTCGACTCATAGAAGAGTTCATTCTTGACTTCATCGATAATTTTTCATCGATAATAATGTTTAACAAGGCACAACTGTATTTGGATAACTATCAAGAATAAACCTAGGAGCCACTTGCTTAGAAAACGATTCAATTGGTAATTGCCATAATTGTTTTTTTGAGACTGAGTACGCGCAAAATATGTTTCCAAACTATGCCAGAGTTGCCAAATCTTCCAGAATCTCTTGATAAATGGAAAATGCCACAAAGATGTTGGTTGATGACATGAGATATATTCGCGAGGCCTTTCGTACGATTCTCATCTGGCGAACACACCGGAATGACTTTACATGCATTGATCAATTAATTTAACTGAACATTGTCACCTGTTGCATGTATGTACATGATCTTGACGTAGACATCACTAATGAAAGCGCGCTAACCAAAAAATGGAATCGAAGACATACAATGGAAAGACAAAGTTCGGACGGAATCTTTCTGTGTACATAAATCGGTGTTGAAATACTTGATAGCAAGGGCTTCTAATATGCGCAGCCTCATAAAATACTGGTAGTGGTACAATGAAACGGTCACGAGCACCCGAAACATCTGATGAACACATTTGGAGATGGCGAGTAATAGCACTCGCAGGAATGCGTGTAGAACGCGGCGGGCACTTGGCATCAGAAAGGATCCATTGAGGCACGTGCTCACCAACTCCCTCTCTCGCAGACATCTCTCAGTTCTCCTCACGTACACAGATTATTGTATCTGCAGTATTACAGATTACAGCATTGTAGATTACAGTATTTACGTACAGTTTGTACACAGAAAGATTCGGTCCGGACTTTGTCTTTACTGTGGTAATTTTTATTGTCTTTCTTTTGTCTGTCTTCGATTCTATTGTTTGATGTAGCGCGCTTTCATTAGAGATGTCTATGTCAAGATCATGTACATACATGCATCAGGTGACAATGTTCAGTTAAATTGATTGATCAATGCATGTAAAGTCATTCCGATGTGTTCGCCAGAGGAGAACCATACGAAAAGCCTCGTGAATATATATCATGACACCAACCAACATCTTTGAGGCATTTTTCATTTATCAATTATGCAGGGGACTGCTTTCTTCAAGAACCTTTTGACTGAATTGAAACAAAGCTATTGTAAAACATTGCATCGACAATGCTCATGAAATTAACGATCTTGATCTAGGCACTACTTTCTTAGTTGTTTTGTACAGATAAAAGCGACAGATTATCTGTGAAATGATGATTGTCATGCCTCATAGAATTTGACAAGTAGACTGACAGATAAAACTCATAAATATCTTGTAAAATCAACTCATCGCATCGACGCCGCGGTTCTTGGCCGATGAAAAACAAGTGAAGGAGTGATGTCGTGTGTATTGCCAAGTGTTCAGCCACATGTGAATGTTTGCAATGATGATGGATGATGTTTGCATCAGTAGATATCTTCCCAATGAATGTACAAGTTCACCAAAACGGAAGCAAACAAATCAGTTTCAATGCAAACACACAAAGTTCAGACGTCTCGTGGGCTTCTGATATGCCAGCGAATAGTTGAACTTGGATGAAGAGATGGCAAGATCGGAGAGGGAAGATTTATGGACTCAAATATTAGTAGATGACTCAGGAAAAACGAAGAGATTTTGCGCATTTTCTTACTACTGTTGCTGTACTATAGTGCAATTCAGTATTGAAACTTTTTGTTGCAAGAAGTTCAAAAAGTGCATGTAATAAGGACAATCCATTTAGACGTCGGAAATACTTGAGAATTTTGCGTAATCTTGTCGGCTAAGGGTTTTTAGAGAAATGGTGTAAACCTCGAAATGGTCACAAAATGATCTCGAAATTTCTCCTTCAACATCAAAATAAGGGAGAACTCACAGGTCATTATCCAATCATTACAAAGTGCAAAGAAAAAGATTAATTAAAGGTAAATATTCTCGCGTATGTACATTTGTGTGATGCCTAGTTCAATCCTGCACTTATACATGTACAAGCATTCAGAATAAATGATATGTAATGTAGGGAAATCTTGTGCATTCCAAGGACGTCTTAATTAACATAATCCAATTTATGGCTAAGGATATGAGTGTTTTTAATTCCATATACAAAGTAATATAAACAAAAATACAACATATATAATATGTGCATTGATATAGTATAATATAAATTAAAATATCAATAGATTCGCTTTGTCTAGTATATTTGGCCAATTTGGGCCAGATACAAAAATTAAAAGCAGTTTTTATTTACTTATAAGGTCCGGCGTTTCGTGCCACGCACTCGTTAAGGGCCAATATGTGCTGACAATGATGACAGGATGTACTGCATACATGTAATTATTGCAATAAGTGTAGCAGTAGCGGGTTAGAAGTTTAGAAGCTCTTTTTTGTGGTTGATGACAGGCGAATGAGTTTTTATCAGGCGGGCCTCTGCTAATCTGCTGCCTACTCCGTTTTATCCCTAATCGCCTACATTGATGTTAAAACTTGAGATATATCACTATGTTGATGAACTTTAGAGCCGTTTCATAATGGGCAGTGCCATTGTTCGAATTAATCAAGTCTCTTTTGAGCTCATTGTACTAGTAGTATATTTATCTTTTAAAAAAACGCCGATTGATCTGACCAATTCTTTATATATATTACGGGTGAACTTGCAAGCTACAAAACTGTCCAGGGCACGACATTTTGTTTGATGGTATTGGCGAGGAAAGATGGTATGAAACATCTTCTTTTTTTCTAAATTGCGGATATTCAGAATGTAGGGTATTCCGATTTTAGGGTAAGGCCAGGTTTGCTAATTAGTTTATAGGGTGAACGCATTGTTTTATTTATATGTTTAGTTTACAGTCACGTGCACCATTGACGAAGTCTAACGTCCAAAGGACCAAGTTTTCGAGGGGAGGTATTTCATTCTTATATATCTTTATGAATTTGTGTCGCAGGTGGCAAAGCCACTCTGTTTGCACTGTTGATCAACTTAAGACATAGTCTAACACTGTTATTCATAAAGTCCCGATTGAGCACTAGAAAGAATACTGAACCCGAGTCCTAACTACGACTAAGAAATGAGTCCAAGAATCTAGTGCTCTTTGAGTTCGAAAATATCAGTAGGCCTACTCATTTTAGAATTCTTTGGGTTCGAAGGCACAGTACTTAATTTTTACTCATTTTAGTTCTCATTTAATGAGTTGCATAGGACTAGCTAGAGTGAAAAATTCCATACGAGATATCTAACCTGCTACATCACATGCGCACATCCATCGAAGAACTGCTTTGGCAATTAAACACAAATGCACTTAGATCAATAAAATATGCACAAGAATCAATGCTCAGTATGTGAACTGGGTAGACGTTGGCAGGGATCAAGGCACTGTCGGTGAGGATGCCTTTGATCCAAATGGATGTCTTAGGTTCATTAAGAGGATATCGACAAAATGTCGCAGATTGGTGTTTACAAGATCTCTTCTTGTTTCATTGCACCGACTTCGACATGCAGGAGCACACAAGGCTGTCATTTCCACAGCTCAGCACTCGCCACTCGCTACCTGAGACAGAAGCGACCCGATTGATAACTTTGCTGCAGGAACTATGAACAACTATGTTGACCATTTGATAGGTGTCGCTTGTTCTCACAGTCACTGCTCGTCAACAATGCAAACTCGTGTCTCTCGGATAGGAAAGCTGCCAGCTGAGAATAGACAAATAGTCTATATCATATGGAAGCGCACGCCGTCATTACCAACTGCATGCTGACTCACTGAATTTACTGACATTGATGTTTCATCATATTTGTGCTCAACAAGCATTTTAGTACTTCTGTGAATTTAAGTTCGGCAATTCTAGTACTCTTCGGTTTAGAACCCAGATTCATACTTAAATGGGACTTTTTTATTTGTATTATATATTATTTATTTTGATTAGCTTCTACCATTTTTAAAAAAGTTAGTTTTCATGTGGTAGGGGACCCAACGGAAATCTCGGAATGCATATCTTTAAAGTACCATTCAAAATATATTTTCTTGTTATTGTTTCCGATACTTACATTTACTTAGAAAGCTCAAAGAATTCCCTTCAAGTACTTCAACGGTGAATTTTATGTCTTCCGACACTGAGCTGGAGATATTAGTGGCATTTAATGGCGTTGATGTCGGTTTTAATGAAATGGCCATCGACATACATTCCATGGCATTGGAATGTTAAAGCTTAGCCCCCCTCCAGCATTCCAAGGGAGTCCTTCTCTAAATGGTGCACTTAGATAATAATACTGCTAATTATTATAGTTACATTGACATTAAGGCGTCTTTGCGTACAGTTATGCGAGGTTGAACCGATCGACCTGGAACCCTACGGTTCGTGGATGAGAAAATCTATTTAAATATTTAGCGGTGAACCAACAGTCGAGTCATAGACGTTCCGAGGTCATTTATGTGGACAGCGCGTTGAAAGAATTCCCAAAACAGAAGTGGGCTTATCTTTATCATTAGAAAGAAGTCTGGATCAATCTCAAACTTCAAAGTCGTGTTTGTCCGCTAGAGATCGAGTTTAAAGACTTCTTTCGCTTCCTCCTCCGTCAGCAATATATAGACAACAAATTATCGAATCAGAGGAGGAAGCATACTGAAGTGTGTGCGGATGGGAAAAATCAAGAACTATTTCCCACTTTGAAGATTATTGCGAGAAACACTCTGACGATGTTGCCCAGCAATGCTGCCTCTGAACGCGTGTTGAACACTTGTCTCTGAACAACATTTACACTTCAAAAAAAGTCGAATAATTCTAGAAAATGCTTCGGCATTTTTGCATGAAAATATGAAACTTTTATCATCAGTTTGATGAATATATTACAGAAATTTGTTTTTGACATATATTCTCCGCATCCATTTTTCTCTCTTAGCACAACCGTCCGGGTTTGTTCTGTGTCTAGTGTGATTGACAAATTGAATAATATCGCTTTTAATTAAATTCAAAAGCATCAGCAAAAGTATAAATAATAGAAATGTCAAGCTCATATAATGTTTGGAAAAATCTATGGCATGTGCATGTCTTGTAAAATTATTATAGGCTTATGTAACCGGTACATCATACCAACGTGTGAAATATGCGATTATGTAATAACTGATTTTTAGTTCCCATGCATTTTCAGGTTTCTTTTTATATAGCCTAGCCGTGTGGGTAAATGCATCACTCGCCCCTCTCATTATTAATAGAAGGGCTTATTACATGCAAGCTAACGTTTACAAATTGCAATCTTTTTCGCATGATTGACAATTTAATGAAATTTTTGAGGAATTTTCTTTTTGATGGGACCAAATAAGTATCAAATTACGATCTAATAATTTGTGAAAAGAACATTGTTTACATGTATATACACTGTAAACCGTAGACCGACAATAATCCTACAAAATTACTGACAAAATCAACCGACGATTGTCACCTCCAATATCCTGCGATATCCGACGAATTTGTAGGTTCTCCACCGACATCGAAACAGATGCTTTGTATGCAAATCTAACAAAATCTGTTGAATATTGATTGATTTTTTCGATTTTTGATTGCTTGACTTTTGGGCAATCTGTATTATTGTGTGGCAAAACCATGATTTATTTTGACATGATTTAATTAATTACCTACATTTTTGATAAAATTTAGGTTATAATTCATTGCTATTCATTTTGTCGCTTTTTGTCAGATATTGTAGGTGTTCAGTACAATCATCCTACAAGAACTAACAAAAACTGACAAAATAGATTTTGTAGGATAAATGTCTGTCAATTGTCAGTCATCGGTTTGCAGTGTAAAATCTTGTTTCAATCACCAGAAAGATTCCTTAAAAATTTTTTTATTAACCTTAGGCTACCAAGCTCCTTTTTCAAAGTTTAAGTTTTCGTCGATAAGAAGGAAAATCTTTAAACGTGATTTGCCAGTAATCTAAGCATCGCAAGATTATGAAAATAACACCATTCGAAAGCCCTTGAAATTCCGAGTCAAACGATGACATCTAAACAGCTTTTCGGTGTTAAAAACGTCACACGAAAGACATCAGAATTCCCACTTGGTCGTCTAATTGTTAATAGTTGCCCCACTGATATAATTCACTAATCTGATGCTTAATCGCATACTACTGAAAAACATCGCGGTTGGTTAACATCAGCTGTGCCCACCCCTGATCCCTGTAGAAAGAAAATACAAAATATAAGGAAATGTTATGTAATATCCTTCAAAAATATCAAATTCTCAATTTCAAAATTGTCGCAATATAACGGAGTTAACAGCTCGCCTTGGCGACCCAGATGTTGATGAAGCAGTCTGGATGCCCTACTACCGACTTCCAATGACACCTTCGGGGCTCGACCTCTGGCCCTGAAGATCAATAGACCAAGCACTTCACCACTGTGCCGCAGTTACCAGTTACCGGAGATGACAAAGGGACTGGTTTTCGGAGGTAAGAGATTCTCTAGCCTTCCCTAATTTAGTTGAATTCCATGATATACAATATCACTCTCTGATTTTTAAAGTTCATTTTATCTTCACAGCTTTAAAAGTTCGGATTTCCGAAGCAATGCAAGATTTTCTGACAATGCTCAAGCAAATAGGTTATTCCAATTTAATTCTGCTAAAACTTTGTTTGATTGGAAAATTGTGGAGTGCAATAAGTGCTCTAGCAAGTAACGTTGTACACACTCTACGTTCAAGAAGCATTGATGACAAAAGTATGATGCATCCAGTAAAGATTTGTTGCGTCAATTAATTTGATTTACTTTTTGAAAAAATTAATAGAATAACCTCTTTTGGCACTTACGATAATGGTCTACGCCTCTTATACGCGATTTTTCAATCAACATATGAGTTGAGAAAATTCACTGTAATTGCTTCTTATTTACTTATTAATAGAGTACGCATAATCAAATGTAATCAATTTATATGAATCTTATTATTGCATCTAACTTCAAGAAATTGTACAATTGTGCATTGTACAACGCATATGTGAAATTTCATTACATTAATTAGGAATTGATATTTCATGATTGTTTATAGAAAGGATCATTAAGGGGGAGTTCAAAGCTTCATTGCTTGCCTACCACTTGCAACGATCTACAGGCTAAGTTCTGATGTACATGTAATGTGTAATCAAAACAAAACATCAATATTCTTTTGATTCTAACATACGACCTCGAGAATCTGTTCTGATCAAAAGACTACATGTGCATGTTGTCTTTTGATCAGAACGGATTCTCGAAGGCGCAAGTTAAGATCAGAAGATTGTCTTATGATAAATAACACGAAAAAATTCACAGAATATCGACCACTCATTTTTGAATTTTGATGTCTTCCTTTTTATCGCTGTATTTGCTTGATAAGGCCGTCTTTACGGTGTTCTTTTAGCAGTTTGGCATAAACCCTGTATTTCAGTATTACGAAATTCTGCTTGAACTAAATTGCAGGATCTTGCTAAAAACATCGTAAAGAATTGGCGGAGATTCTTTTGGTCAATCCCTCGTTCTCTAATATCCGCTATAAAGTTGTAAAAAAACATATTGCATGCACGGGTTCCGTCCGAAAATTGGGGCAAAATAATTATTCACTCATAGCTTACAATGCTTTGGATGTGCCGACTAATTTATATTTATAATTCAAATCTTTGTAAGTTGAATTTAGTTTGATACGATATTTTTAGCTTGTTTATCTCTTGAATGCTCACTCAACAAGAATTAATACATCTACGCTGATTTGTTAACATTGGTTGAAGTAAAGCAAGATATCGCCTGCATTGAACCAGACTTCACATTATTTGCGAAGAACTACGTGAATCTTGACGAGATTGTGGATGAAGGTTAAATTTCAGTCTCTACGCTGTCGCGAATATTTATTAAAGAGAACAGAAATGATCAACAGAAGCTGACAGCGTATCATGTTTCCAAACGCCGAGGGATTTACTTGGTAAGAAATTTCTTTCAAAAACAAACGAGTGAGATTGAGGAGAAGATCTACGAGAATGGAGACTTTTGTTTTCCTTGATACCAAACACACAGGAAGATAAGATTCCGATCACAGCCGGAGGTGATGTGCGTCTTAGCAATAATGTAACATTCTGTTTCAAAATTTATGTCAATGAAGTCATCAAATTTATAATTATTGTCCGCCACACGTCGACAAGCTGCATTAAGTTTTACATAAATTGCAAATTGTGTAGCTTAATACATGTTGCAAGAAGCGCACTCCAATAGGCTATATTCATATTCTATTAGGAAGCCAACAAGGCTATACAGCGATGTGCACCTCCGTAAGAAAAAGCCTTTCTCTACAATCCTTCTGATCGTATCTAATGCTCATTCATCGACAGAGCATCGGTAAAGACGGCTGATTAATCACATGTAAAAGTGAATTAGGTAATGTGATATACTGCATGTAGGCTGTATATTGTTGAGAAATAGAACTCAAATATGAATCATTGCTGTGTATCTTAGTACTAGGTAAAGTGTGTCGCCCACAATGCTAAATTTGAGAACTTCCAAAGAATAGTTAAATTGCTACAGCTAATCTACGAGGCATGAGGTAATCATCCATTTAGATTGATAATTATCACAACATCAGCATCTATCAAACAATGCACTGGTATACAACTTGCTTACAAGAATTTCCGTGTCAGTGGGTGTTGAACTGTTCACTGAATTTATGAAACACGGTCTGATCCATAGAAGAACACGTGGATCATAGAAAACTAGAATGGAAGTTTGATATCTTGCTTATGTACAATGATGGTACATGGAAAAATCTATGGTTTGTATATCAGATTCGATCTAAAACATTGTATCATAGTCAAACTATTTGCCAAGTTGGTTGTGGAAGTTGTTGACAGCAAATTACAGGATTTTCATGAAGTGAATTTTAAGTGAGATGGTGGCATTGTTTCATGTGAAATAGCCTATTCCATGGATTAATATAATGTGTCTATTTGTAGCAGTCACTGACAACTATTATGCAATTTTTCTACACTGGAATGCGAATTAAAATTTGGTTCAATAGTCATAATTGAAAGTGGTCGGTGTACTGGCTGTAAGAATATCTCAAAAATACACAGATGAAATTTCTAATTATTGGATTATTTCTCCTTCTAGCGGTCAAGAAGCCTAGCGCTTTTCTGGAATAAACACATCGAAAGCTTCTTTAGCTGCAGTCATTTATCAGATAAATGAAATGTCGCTGGAACTCTTTAATTAATCATTGAATGAAGTATGCGATATTGTGTGATGATATTTTGGAAGCTCATATTCGAATACATGCAAAGATTTTGAAAATTGTTCAAATTTAATGTACAGGGGAGCCCTTTAAAGTAAAATGAATACTCGAAGATTTCTTGGCCTCTGATTTCAAGCTGGAGGAATGCATTTTCTGTAAATCGACATTACAAGTTGCATATGTGTCTGATTATACTCTTGATAGATTACAGGAGCAATATTTCAAAATGATGAACATACAGAACGTTTTAAAGGATTTCCTTCTTTGTCATCCTGTTGCCGCACCATTTTGTAATTATATTATTGCTTTTGTGCACATGATCTTTGGACAAGGGACAACAATCTAGATCACAAATTGGTTTGATAAATATAAATGCCAATCAGAAAACTTGGAAACCAGCTCGTACAATTTGCATTTTGCCCCAACTAAGTTCCCCCGGCGTGTGCCATATTTTCATGCAATTTCCATTCTAGGACGTTCTATGGTATTGTTAATTTCTTTGGTCTGATCTAATATTCATGCATGCAAATTCAGAAGTCACGCCTGAAAAAGCGCTATGCAATGATATCATGTCACTTGTCACTTGTTCATCAAATTAAGTGAGAACAGACCTGTTAACTCCTCGAACCTAAAAAATAATTTTCACTCCCTCAGAAGATGTGAACTTCAATAATGATGGCTTGGTTACGAGAAAATGTAAGTGTAAATCACGTGATGTCTTTGAAGCTACTGTACCTCGTTAGGTGCCTACTCACAGGAACGAATCAGAGGAATCCTATAGGATTTAAACATCTTATACGTTTGATCTAAAACCCTGCGAGTGCAAACTATAGAATTCGATTTTTCTCTCTCGCATTAGAATACGTGCATGCGAGAGTTTCAAAATTCATAAAAATGCAATTATAACTGATAGCGGTGTAAAGGAGGTTATTTTGGGGTCTTTTCCAGTTTCCGCTCGCCAGTACCTTGACAGGTCTTGATTTACGGAAATCACAAGAAATCGAATAGGATCATAGCACTAGGAACATGGGTATGCTAGACAACGGAAACTGACGTCAATGATGATTCATATGTGACGTCACAAAGTGCGCACGTGTGGACTAGCTTCCAAGGGGAACGTGATGTACAAGTATTTATTGTGATTGTCATCGCAGTGACTCACTTAGCAAATCAGGGTTTCAACAGGCCATCCGCTGTTTAATGTCATCAGAATGAAGGCATCAGACAATACATGCAAATCGGAATTGTAGTGGTGGATATCTGATGGTCCTAAAGTTCTCATAACGAGAGAACTGCCGGTATTGGCGGTGGGGGTAAACCGGAAAAGAGCCTTATTTTGTACCATCATAGGATAGGAAAACAGTTCCCTTCTATTTCATCCAAACATCCAGTGAAAATGAGAAAATCGTTCCCTCGTTAAGACTGATTATTTATTGATTTAAAAACATGTATAAAAGGTTGCTACGCCTTGTCCTCAGGCGTCGCTTGACAACGTCGGAGGACACATCGGGCCTGTATACTGCATGTACAACATGTACATCTTGCTAAATAATCATTCTCAGGGAAGGGAGTATTTCCTCATTTTCACTGGATCTTACAATGCACCTCCTGTATAATTGACGCTTCAGATTATTTCAGGCAAGCTTGCTGATCATAAAAAATGGACCACCTAAATTCCGCTGAAATTCAGTCGATCCTCATGCCTTCCATTCGTGTCGCACAACAAAGTGTCATACATCATTCGAGAGCTTGCATTCTCAGCTTTAAAATGATTATAGATTATTACATATAGAGCTATGATAGATTTACATCCATTAATGCAATTGCCGAGCAGTGTTCAAAATATGAAATCGCTCAATTTATAAATTGCATTTTTCAATAAGAAAATATGGGAGTATGATAGTGAAACAGGTACGGGTAGAGAGCACTTTTTGTTCTCTCTTTTGATATATTGGTCATCGAAATCAGTGGACTAGGAAAAAATTAGTGATATAAGTAAGTAAGTAAGTAAGCGTATATTTGATGAAAATAGAAATCATATCGGTGCAAATCTTTGGTTGACAATTTGAAATAATTCAAAGTTAGCGGCTTTCAAATAAAAAAGCGAACAACAAAATGAAAAAACGATCTCACACACTTTTCAGTTCTCACAAAAAACGGAATCGAATAGGCACCAGTTTTGTGTAACTTTGGAGGCAGGTGGTCTCTAAGCAGGTGCTCAGGATTGTGCTCAACTTTTTCGAATAAGCGTATCGCTGACTGTATCCTTCGTTCTTCAATCGACAGTGTGGTGCAGTTGTGGCATCCGTTCACAGAATTGAATACTTTGCCATAAATAAGACGATGCGCCCTTTTGTCAATATTGTTTAAAATGTCACTGTTGCGCTTATGAACAACAACAAATACAGGTGATGCATAATCAAGAATTGATCGAATTATTGCAACATACACATCATGTAATTTATCGGCAGATAACAAAAGCTTTAATTTACGAAGAGCACGAAAACGTTGACAAGCTTTGATTGTTACACATTTAACATAACCATCCCAGTTCAAGGACTCGTTTATATGCACACCAAGCAATTTCAAAATGTGTACATAATTGATCGAAAGTGAAACATCTAAAATCACCGGCTGATGAGATACAATGATTACATTTGACTTGCTGTTATTCAAACGTAACAAATGGTTTAAACACCAAGTTTTTATGTGTTCTGTCTCATTATCTATTGTAAGTCTGATGTATTCGGAATTGTGGTCACATAGTGGTGCTATCAGAGTATTGAATACACCATTACATGTCCAGTCCGTCGTTCACAATTCATTACAAACATTTGAATGTTTCATATCACAGCTACATAACATACCAAGTACAATTCAAACATGACATAGTTCACATAAAACAACACCATTACACCTAACTGCCGCATAACATACAATTATATTTCCATAGAACTCACAGCAACATACATACTCCCCCCGTTTGAGTCACTCAAACCAAAAGATTCAAAAGATCTAGTTGAACACTGACTTGTATTTCGATTAATTGCTTTTCAGCTGACTGGACCATTGACGAAGCTCGAAAATGCCCTAGCTCCTTGAGACAGCGCCCGCGAGCGTCGTGCGCGCTCCGCCGCGAGTGTCCGACAAATACACGAACTTGGCCAAGAAGCCACATAGGATCTACTAAATCTTTCATCCCGACCTTTGGATTCTTGTCCTGTACTGCGTTTTAGATCCTGGATTCCGTAGCTTCTCCATGCGTTTTTCACTTTTTTCTCTCTCAGGCCATCACATATTCACTTTTCCATCTCAGCCACAACTGTATCCATTTCTGTTTTCTAACAGCACTTATCCATTTCGTAAATAGACAAGAAACTCAGAAATTTCTTCTAGACACGAAAACAATGAAAAAATCGATAGGAAGAAGAGGTTTCATACATTTACCTTTATTGATCGAAGCTTTCAAAGTACGTTTATTGGTCTGCAATGTCTCCATTTTAAACCCTGTGATACCGAGAACCGCCGTTTACCAATGATTACTTTAAAACGCGTCTCAATGATCTTCCCCACATTCTTATAATTTGATCCCCCATTCCTCCCAATGAGGACTATATTCAGGTAAGTATTTCCATTCTAATTTATCTTTCAGGTTTTCTTTTTTGTCAGTTAGCAAGGTTTCGGTGTTGTCAATCGTGCCTGAAATCGCCGTCTCAAAATCGTAAAGTCATCAGATTTTGACTTAGGCATAGTTCCTGATATTCAGCTTGAAACAACTTAGGCATTTGAAAACATGTGATAAACTTGTAATGTACAAACCAATACATAAACTCCCTGTGAAGTTTTTTCCAGTTTTTTTCAATGGTCTGGTTTGATTTCAACCGATAATCACATGGTTAAGCATCTTGTGAAAATAATGATTTTATCCCATTCGACGCACACTAAGCGAGACCGAAATTGCGACGTTACATACTCTTCTTCCCTGGTTAATCTTCTTTCAGATCGCGATTCGTAAGCGTGGAGCCACTCACTGTGCACAATATAGATTTGAAATAAGCAGAATTATCAGTTAGGTCAATGAGAATCAACAAATAAAACAATGTATTTCAACAGTCATCATTCGCCCTCCACAGAAAAAAGACAACCCATCACGAAACAACAAGACCAAATTTTTCGAAAGGCCTGTCACACCAAACAAGGTCTGTTTTATTATAAAACGAAACAAGTCGATTGGAAAACAATGCCTTTTATTGCGCCAAATTTTATCAATTTCTTCTTCGCAATGCTTCATCTCCGTCTTTATTGTTTTTCTGTCTTATCAGATTTGTATTTCATATGATACAATCCTTTGAATTTATATCTTGCAATACGGACAAAGGCAGCAACATTGACAATTTTTTGCAAGAATTGTGACTGAAATGTCAAAAACATTTTTCCTTGTAATTCAACGATAAACTACAAACATCCTTCTTCATTTAAAACTGGACTTCTTATTTCCCCTTTCTTCCTTTCTTCATTTTCCCTGTTTCTTTGCTGCATTTCTTCATCGCAACCAAACTTTTCCATGAAACCAGTCATTTTATTCCACTAAAACCAAACTGGTTCTTGAAGCTTGATTTTTTTCCACTTGAATACCTCAAGCAGTCTTTCCAGCAGGAGGTGGGGATTATCGAATCAATACCAGCAGTCTGTTTCCCAGGAAGGTTTAAATCGTGAAGAGGACTTCGAACAGCTCAAGCAATAAAAATTGCTTTAAAACAATATAGGGGATTCGAATCAGTCAGAATTAAAGAGTCCGGTACAATTTTTAGGATTATATATGCCGACTTCAAATTTTAGTGAGTCCAGTACAAATTTTAGAGTTTCATGCCGGATGGCAAGCAAGGAGCTTTTTTATCCTTTTTTGTTTTAACTTTTTTCCAGGAGATAGCCCAATGACAAAAGACACAAGACGAATTATTAGAATGACAAAACTGCAAAAAGATGATGCATGCGTATGCTTGCGTATGCTTGTTCAAAATACATGCAGCACAGACGCAGCACATTCAACATTTTTGTCATAATAATTTCCGTCATATAGAATTTTAGATCAATCATTTTTCGCAGAGTGAGAACCATGAATACCCAGATCAAGAAATCTTTTTATCGATCCGACGATGATAGGAATCACATTCGTAACCCTTCAAACCATAATGTAACAATTTTCGATGACTTGTATTCGAAAGGTCAAACAGAGTTATGTCATCTGCGTATTTTACAGTAGTCGTTTAACTATTAGCACTTCGAAAGTCACTCACAAATAAACAGAAAAGAGCAGGACCATATATAGAACCTGAGGGATGCCAATACTGACATCCACCATTCTTGAAAAACTGCCTCTCAATTTCACGACAGTCGACCTGTTTGAGAAGTATGACTTCATCCAAAAAAACCAATCCTGATTGGAATCCATTGTTCATGAGTTTACTCAACATCCTATTGTAATTAACTGTGTCAAAAGCACGAGACAAATCGTAACTGCACAACCAAAATATTGTCTTTCATCAAAAAACTTTATTGCTATATCCATCACCTGTATGAGCGCCGTGGTAGTAGTTGAATGTCTCCTGAACCCGTGTTGTACCCTTCCAAAGGAAGCGATTCTTACATTGCGACAACAGTATTCGCTCTAGTATCTTAACCGCGCTTGGAAAAGCTTGCATATATCTCATCTTGTCAATCTTTGGGGTATTTGATTTTGGAATTGGCACAACAGCACCTACTTTCCATGATAAAGGAACCCGCCGCTCACTGAAGGAAGCAGCGTATACCATGAAGTTGTCACAAAATCATGACTCTTTTGACCGAAATGTACTATTCTCACTTTTTCATCAATATGTTCATGTTTGATATCTTCAGAATCCCTGTCCTTGTATTGAGTAAGAATATGTAAGCTTTATTCAAATAAGTTCAATAGTTCTTTTTCAGACTTCTACAACATTTTTCTCATTACCGTTAAAGTACGCAAACACCACGCAAAGGTGAACGAAGGTTCAAAACAAAGCAATTAGCGAAGACATGTATTTTTTCTCTCACAGTGACTACAGATTGTTTACTTTTTATGTTTGTGTACTTTAAAGGAAATATGAAAGAATGTTGAGGAATTTTGAAAAAGAACTATTGAACTTATTTCAATAAAACGTACATATTCAAATTCTTTTCAACGTAAGGATTCTAGAGATATCAAAACATGAACATTTTGATGAAAAGGTGAGAATAGTACAGTTCAGTCAAAGGAGTCATCATTTTGTGATAACTTCACGATGTCACTAATTTTTTCCTAGTCCACTGATTTCGATGACCAGTAAGTTAAAAAGAGACTCAGAAAGTACTTGTTCTTCCCGTGCCTGTTTCACTATCATGCTGCCATATTTTCTCATTGAAAAAATACAATTTGCAAATTGAGCGATTTTCATATTTTGAGCACTGTACAGCAATTACATTAACGGAAGTAAGTCTATCATAACTCACTTTATAGCTGAGAATGCAAGCTATCGAATGATGTATGGTACGTTGATGTGCAACACGACTGGAAGACATAACAATCTATAGAATTTCAGTGAAATTTAGGTGGTCCGTCTTTTAGCTCTGAAAAATAAAAGAAGTTTACCCGGGGATAAAAGATAACCCGACGGTTGGCCAGAGTGTGCTGCACAGAGGTCAGGGCATGCATGGACAATACATCTACTGTATGTGGGGCTTCAATGCAGGAATAATAGGGTGAGTGACCGCTCAAGTGATCAGCTCATGTTTCCGGTTGATCTTTGGATGTAAATTGTCAATATGATTTGCTTTACGACATTATCGTTTTTACAGGATTATCTGATTTGTCAATAAATTCTATAGTGAAGTCGCCAATAGTCAATAATGACGTCAATTCCGCTATTACTCACGCAAATACTGCGAGCGCTCATAACTGTTGAGGGAAATATCAGGTAATTTGGAAACATGAGAAGAATCCCTACGCGGACGCGCACTGTAAGCGGGCATGCTAAGATAGAATCCTCATTTTCCCGTCTCAGCTAAGCTTCAAGATTTGAGAATATTGTTTCTGTCAAATGGGTCTCAGATAGTCTTAATATAAGTTAAGACATTTTAAGTGAATGTCTTAATAAGCAATTGTCGGGATCAGACTTAAGCTCTAAAATTTCTCAGCAGTTAAATAATGAAGCATGCATATTTTTTATGTTCAATTATTGTCGTCAAGGTTTAACTAAGGATATGAACATACATTGCACGCAGACTGACAGACAAAGCTCGTGGGCTCGTAGGATTCCCATGGGTTGATAATTGACAAATTCCTTGGAATGAGATGGGCTTGGGGATGAAGAACTCATCCCATGTACGCTGAGTAAAGTACCAAGTGGAAGATAATCCTATTCATTTTGCAGTTTCGAGTCTACACTGTAAATCGCTGGATACGAAAATTACATACAAACATATACCAAAGTTACATACAATTTGAAACTAACATCTGATACGAGATTCTCGTATGTTTACAGAGACCTGGTATGTTTTTCATATCACATCTCACTTACTTTCGTATGTGATTGGTATGTAGCGATACAAAGTATTCTATCTGTGATTGGCTGTTTTACACTGAAATACGAGTTGTTGGTATGTTTAATATACGAGACCCGATGTAAATTCATCTTTATTCGTATGCCTCTGGTATGTGTTTCGTATGAGCAGCTTTAAATCACATAGCAAAAAAATACATGTATTACATACTACTATCAAATAACTTTTTTCGGTAATACCAGTAGTTAGCATTTTTTGTTTGATAGAGTGATATCTAACTAGCCTAGATTTATTGTGAATTTTACGCTCCACGAGATTGACGTCGTTGCTACTTGCCTAGCAACATTAATAAGACGTCTAGCTAACTCTATTTTATGAACCAAGTTGATTAACATCAATTCATTCAAACGATATCTTTAGTGAAATCATGTTGACTTATATATCTCAAACAAAACTATTCTAGCGTTCAGTTATAAATTATGATATGTTTTATTTCGGATTGATAATATGCTTAATTTCAAAATTACATAATGCATAATTGTTGATTGTTGAATACTTATTGATTATTTATGAAATGCCTTAGACCTACGTGCATTAAAATTGAATTTTAGTATTCGAAGTATGACTCTTGAATGTCATTATCTCAGTACTTGCAAAACAGTAGTAACATTAGTGTGATCTTTATTGACAAAGGTCTTAATTCAACATACTTTGGACATGATTTATGCTTTCTTTTAACATTGTGCTGGCATGGCTTTAGTATGTAAAGCATACCACATTTGAAATAACATACGAAAAGCATACAACTACTGTATATACCAAGAGAATACAGAAATATACCAAAAAGATATTCTGGTATGCACCCTTCGTATGTGATTGGCATTGAGTGATTTACAGTGTAGATACTTTGCTAGAAGTGCAAACTGATTCAAAACGATGGCACTTGTTGAAACTTACTAAGTGGGCAAAAAGAAATTTCCAATGCCTTGCACAGATAGGAAAAATAGTCGTGCGCCGCTTGCGGATTGCTGTGAATTCTTTCAAAATGCTCCGATCGCTACGATTCCTTCACATTCGAAGAATTCAGATTGCACAAATGCTTCCTCGATAATATTGGGCCTTGCGATCATTATTAAAAAAAGTTAGCTGGCGCACGTAAAACGTTCGCGTACCTCTCTGTAGAACTTGACATCGCGTGTGTCTGTTGCTGTGTGATAAGCCATTGAAACTTCGAACAATTTGGCGTATTTAATGTTGAGCTGACTGCTCATTGTTCGATTGCTATAGGTTATTATGCCGACAGATTGTGTCATTTCATTGGTATTGCATGTTCCAAACCTTCCTTTCTAGTCAAGCAGAAGATACTAGCGGTCTAATTCTGTGAGTGCAATTGTAAATCACAGCCTTTAAGTGCGCCAAACTCCATGGGAAGAGGTGCAATCATTAATTGAAAGATACTACGGCAAGGAATGAATTTACTGGGCAGAAAAATTATTTCAAAAAATATTGTTGAAGGGCCATTTTTTCATAGTTTGTGTATTGTTGTGAAGTCGTTCAAAATGCTCTGATTGCCACGTTTCAGGCAAATTCGAAATATTCAGATCATTTTTCATTAGTTTTCTCGAACGAGAAAATTGATCAGATATACGATTTGAAAAAATACAGACTTGGGATTACACAGGAAGGCAAAGTATTAAAACTCTCATAGTGCACATGAATATCTGTTGCATATTCCGTTTTCATTGCCTTGTATAAAAGTGTTGTCGCACTATTGTAAACGGTTGACACAATCACTTTGGTCGCACATGTCTTTCAGTATTTTGCTATCGTGCTTTGAGTTTTACATGTATATGTATGATGCTTCCGATTTCCATTCAAAGAAATAAATGATTTATTATGTTTATTTAGACACTGTAAGCTTCTATGATGATTTATCTCCGTACTGTATGGGTCGGCCGCCAGGAGGAGTTTCTGCAGGGAATGATGCCGAAAATGAGACTTTCACATTAAGATAATGTGCATGCACTCTTTGGTTAATGCAAATCCGCGCGTCTGCCGTGTTCTACCCGATCCTTGTCAGCTACGATACAAGAAATCATGCCAATTCAATGGGTGCAGTTTGAGAATTATCGGCAAGAATGTGATTTTCAATGTTTTCTATGATAAAGTGAAAAATACAAAGCGTAGAGCCGCAATTGTTGGCATGGGATGTCTTCAAGCTATTACCAATCATGTGTGGTCTCATCATACTTCTGATGTATACGATAATGTGGTTAAAAGTAACCAAGATGCTGTGCTTTCCGATATTGAGAGCCCTTCTAATTCTGAATCTGCTTAGCATCATTGACAAATGTACATGAACATGACAAGAAATAAGCTGAAGACGTTCCATGCAAATAATTGTGACTGTACGAGTACTACATTTTGTGCTTTTCATTTAATGAGAGAAACATAGATATCATTTTCAACAAAAATTTCAGTCTGTGTCCGATTAGATTTGCATGTGTTTTCTTTGATTCTGCACTGACAAGAAAAGGAACCAAGTAGAACTCGGCAGACGCACAGATTCGTAGTAGTCTCAGTTTGTTCATTCCATGAAGTATCGTTTTCGGCTCCGTTCCTCGGACATGTTGGTCCTAAGCGTAGAATTCATTGATAGGAAAATCCATCTATATCTGATTTGGATTTCTAGATTAAAAAGGCAAAAAGTTGGATCCGGCTATGATATTTTACTGGAATGGTTTACGGTAAGTTAGGTCTAAGAGGCGAGCTTCGGTTCGCCCAATTTTTGTTTTTAAATTAGGAGGTTTCATTTATTTTCTTCTTCTAACTGTTTGTATTATCTGTCATGAGAAATTGGCCTATAGCTTATGATTCATGATTTATGAAGGATCCATGAATTAATGTGAAATAAAGATCGCTTTTGATATAAAACGCCTATCAGTGGCGTCTTCCACTGTCTTTGATTTGGATTATTAATGCGATGACCTGTCTCAGAGTCGCATTTCTTCAATAAGAAGAACTATTTCTTCAATATGATTAACATAGAAAGCATCTGCAGATCATGTATCTTCATATAGAGGCTACGCTGACACCCCTATGTGTGTTAATCACAGCCCTACTTTACTGGAAATTACGAGCGCACGATTAAGTCAGCATCAGCTATGCACACTAGGGTGACGCAGTGTGTCTATCGATTTTTTAAGGTTGCCTGAAGAATGCGTTATTCCAATTGGCTCGCTCAGTTGACGTATACTGTCATTATACAAACTACATAAATAATATTTGTTTGCTTTTCCAGAAATTTCGTAATTACTAGTACAGCAGCATCTGACTCGCGATCATTCTTTATACAAGATATCATCTGTAGAAACTGACTTGAGACAAAAATGCAAAATTGCATTTAAGCGCGATTAAATAGACGCCGCTGCGGATAATGCATGCAGATCCGTTTTTATTTAAATAAGTCTTAGTCCACGTAGCTTAGTCCACACTGCTTATCGTGTATGCCTCCGGCCTTAGAGTGTGCAAGTGTACATGTACTGCACCTCTTGATGGCATCAGAACTACCTTTGTGAATTAGTGACCTCTATAATGAGCCCAATTTATTCACTTGCATTTACCCCCTTTACTGTGGAATTACTTGATCAACATCCTTGTTTGGCAGAGAAAGTATTGGAGGTAGGGTCAAACTTTAGCAGTTGTCGCCCTTTTGCTTCACCGGATTCAGCATTCTCATTCTCTAAAGCTGCATGTAGGCAATAACCATATTGTCCCAATCTGACGGCGACTAGTTGACATTGTGACATTATGCTGAAATTAGAGCGATAGTAATCAGAGTGAATAAATAATTCAAGTCAACAATGAGTGAAATAATTGTGATTTATTATCTCATGAAGATCTTATTGAATTGTCCCGTATGAGAATTCAAAAGTGCACAAGTGTTTTGAATCTAAATCCTATGCTGGGTTATTTCTGTAAAAATCTTAAAAGGCATGCCAATAATTCAAATATTTGATCGTAAACGATTAATATTATAATTATCTTGACTCTAGGAACCTGCGAATTGGCATATTAATAGTCGAATCGAAATGAACTTTAAACTGAATCGTAGAAACCTGTCTGTGCCTACATTAATTCACAGATGAATAAACGATTTGATGAGGAAAGTGTGCTGTTGGATACTAAGACATTGGCCTACTGAAAAACGTTCATGTTTCTTCTAGATAGTTTCGGAAAGATAAAAGATACAGGACATTAAAGTCACTGATTTTGATCGATTTTGACGCTTATTTTGCTGATTTTTTGTCCATTTATCTCTTTATTAATTGCTCTTAAAGCATGTAAATTTCTAAAACTCTATTCGATGTTTATGGTATAATAGGTGATCATGATATGATTCAGGGGCTTACCGAAGGGGGAGGGCGAATGGGCGGCCCGCCCTCCCCCCGAAAATGTTTAATATAAATTCGGAAACAAACCAAATTAAGCAGTACCGTTGACGAGTATAAAGTGTCAGAATTTAACAAATGTAATGGATTCTTGGGGTAACATGCTTCTGTATTCAATACTTGTTAATAGCCTATCTCGTCAAATTTTGTTGCTATTAGTTGTCAATTTTCAACTGGTAAATGAACACGTTCTGCAAACTTGTGCAAACAAGAGATGGATCAATTGAGATTTGGTCTGCATATGTGATATAAGATATATGATGCATATAGGATAAATAAAAGGTCAAAATTCTGTCCCACAAAAAGATATCCTGTGTGCGCCATAAATAATTTCGATGAAATGCTTGCAATCCTATGAAAAGAATTCCAAGCCTGTGGACATGCATATCCCCAGACCATAGAATAAATTGCCTCACAGCCAGAACATAGTCTCGAGGGGCAGGAAGATCAATTTTCCATTAAATGTAATGCAAATTCAAATCTGAATTCTGACGAACCAGTAGATCGACAACACATTAAACGTACACAGTCAATAAATATGGATCATGAGGAGTCGAACGGAAAGAGTGACATTTCCCTTTGTACGAACTCATCACTAAGAAAAAGTGAGTTAAATATCTGGGTACTGTTGCAAGAAACTCTGATAGTGATATCAGCTACTATTAGCGGCAGTTTCATAATTTGCGTTTCACTAAAGTAAACAGGGCCTGGAAAAACACAAAAGGCGCCCTCTAATTTTTCTGTCAGTGTTATCTGCTGTTTCGTAACAATCTTTCTTGCAACTACCCCCTGAACTTTCTACTTGACAGGCTATCCCACAGAATTAGACAGGTCGTCTCTTCTTCTGTTTGACTAGAAAGGAAACATTGGAACATGTAACGTTAAGGAAATGTCTGCTGACATGATGTCATAGCAATCGAACAATGAGCAGCCAGTTCAACATTAAACACGCCAAATTGTGCGAAGTTTCGGTGACTGTTAACACCCGGATCACACAACAAAGAGGCACAGACGATATCGAGTTCTACAGAGAATTTTGTGAGCGTTTTATCGTACGCCTGCTAACTTTATCGGAGGACCCAACATTATCGAGAAAACTTTTGTGCAGTGATCTGAATTCTTCGAATGTGAAGGAATCGTGGCAGTCGGAGCATTTTGAAGGAATTCACAGCAATCCGCAAGGACGCACGACTGTTTTTCCTGTCTCTGTAAGGTATTGCAACTTTCTTTTTGCCCACTTAAGTTCCTGTATGTGCCATCGTTTTGAATCAGTTTGCATTTCTAGCAAAGTGATGCACTTAAAAAATCTAATTCTGTGGGCCTTCCTTCATTCTGACCGCTGAGGTTCGTGTGTTTGATGATGCGAACCATTTCTGCAATGAGCGCTTTTTCCAATCACAAGCCAAAGAGAGACGAGTATCTATGTCAATCTCCGTTGCTTGCTACCGTAGAGATCAGATATCCATGCTATTGTCCTCTCTTGTCATAGATAGCATAGATATCTAACAATGCAACCTCATCCCTTGCTACCATTGCAAACATAGGCTGGAATAGGATTATGTTCGCTCTAGACTAACCCACACGCAAATAAATCTATATTTATGGCCCAGGCGAGCTCTCAATTTCCAAATAATGCAAAGGGTCATTAGAATTCTCGAGAGAGGTGGCAGAACGGTTCATTTCATGTGCATTTTCTAAGAAGGATATCGCAACATGTAATCATGGTAGAATGAAGCTATAAAAAGGCGAACCAGAGGCTGTGAATAAGTATGGCGCGACATCATTCTTGCAAGATTTCCATAACTTGCTGATTACCTCATGCCGCGTTCTTATTACCACCAATCGTTGCAATTAAATTCATTTGTCATAATTGCCGAACATAAATACAGAACAATGCAGACTGAAGTAATATCGTGATAATTATACAGCTATCAGTATGATAATTCACTACAGAGCAATAATTATCTCTTCACGCACCAATGACTTCACAAGAAATGTTACATTGGAGGCTTGTGAATAATCAATCGACAGGACAGCTATTTCTTTAGTCGTCATCATCACGCCATAGCTTTAACCAAAAATTTATTATTTTGGATTCAATAAACAAAGATGGACAAAAACATGGGCTGCTTGTAACTCCTATGCACATTTTGTCATAAACTCGGGTAAGAATCAAAACCGCCAATCCTAAGGTGAAGAATTTGGGGATTTAAGCTCAAGTTTTGGGCTTTTTAGGACTGAAATGCTGACATTACTTTTTTTATTTTTGCTTTATCACACTGAAGCAACCTAGCACTTTCTAGCATGTAATGAGAAGTGTTCTTGTCAGAAAACGTCCTACTCCAGCGAAGGACTTTGGCGTGGTGTATCGTCTCCCTTGTGCGGATCCTCAATGTGGTTGGTCGTATGTTGGAGAGTCAGGCCGCTCATTACATGAGAGAAGAAAAGAGCACAGAAAAACAGTCAAAGATGTCGACGTTGAACGTCGACGTTGAAGCAAGAGATAAATTGCCTTGTCTGCGTGTTTGGGTCTAGAGACGACTTTCTCAATACTGATAGTCACGGCCAGAACTAGTCTCAAGGGAAACGAAGATCAATTTTCCATTGAATGTAATGTAATTCTGATGAAACATAAGATTGATAGGCCTACCACATTGAATGCAAACAGTCAGTAAATTAAGACAGTGAAGAGTCGAACAATATTTCCATTTGACGAATTTATAACTAAGAAAAATTGAGTCAAAGATGCGAATTTTTCACTTGACAATCTGCCTGCAATTTCAACTCTGATGCTCGCGGATTCGCTGATGCGAGCTGCTTCTGCAATGCGTGAGCTTGGCCAATCACACAAGCCAAAGAGAGACCAATATCTATGTCAATCTCTATCGCCTGCTGCCATTGCATACATTGGCTGGGATAGGATTATGTCCGCTCTAGACATCCCACACACAAATGAATCTATCTAGAGCTCGAGAGCTAGTGCTGTGTCATCAATGAATACAGAAGGATATATAATTCACTATTGCTCCATTATTTTGCGGCATTAACGTAGCGTCACGTTGCTTGATTTTGATCACCTGCAGGCATATCTTTGTTGATTGTATCAAACTCGTAGATTCCTTGAAGTTATTCAAAAACATCTGTGAGTTGCGCGACATGAGCTTTCAGGTTGAATTTCAGCTGTTATTTTATACAACGATAGCTGTGTTCTCACTTCTTTTGCAATTCATTTCGACAGAAAAACGGAAAAACAAATACTTTTGCTGTCGAATTTTAAAGGGATATTTTCGATAAGCACGACAGGCCTTCAGTGTTCTGAAATCTATGGTGACGTTGAGGGTCGATTTCATTTGATAAACTTACGAATTATTAAAATATGTCATTCAATGAAGCAAAAGCAATCATACAGCCTAAGCCAAAAACCAATGACAGGAAACATGAATGGAGTGCTGAAATAATAACAGTTCGTTTATATGGCCTATGCGTTTACAATACCGGTTGTGTTGTGAATCCATGGTGCTGACAGGAGTCATCAAAAATTGATTATAAGTAATTTTGAGCAAATAATTTTGATTGATGCGAATGTGAAAAATCAATTGCAATGATGTAGTTACACCAATCAATTGATTGCAAACTATTTGATGACAGCAATCAATTAATTGCAATTAATCATCATCATCGTTTGAACAGACGAATTCTTGATTTTGAATCTTTCACTCTGTTATTTCGCTTTAACGAATTTGGCTACATGGGCCCACACTTTATAAGTCGCAGAAGAGCTCTTCAATTCGGATAGCGACTTGATTAATAGATAACAGCGATAATCAAATATTGAGATGAGTAAATGAATGTCACACGTGTTGACACGCTCTGATTGTTATACTCACATACTTTGCATCTTTTTCATTAACTTCCGTACAGTTCTGATGGCTGTCATTGTACCTCTTTCTGTCAATAATGCAGGCCCATCTATTACAAATGTGGAGAAGTGTATCATTTTACGTTTTTATTTCTTCAAACTCCATTTTATCAAATTACGGAAGCAAACCAATGAATATCGCAAATTATGTTATCTATTTAGATAACATAATGCTTTAAAGCATCCTATTCAAATTCAAAATTCTGTATTTTGCTTCACAGAGGCGGTGAACGCATTGACAAATTAATATGCATATTTGCACATGATATGAAATATTGATTGAAGTATAAAGAGAGATCAGTTTACAATATTTTATCATTTTCAATATTTAATAAAAGAATTTGAAAAACGCTTGGCCTTGGCCTTAGGTCGTTTCAATGCACATCGATTTCCGCACATCACTGCATCATCAAAGAAAATTCTCAACGGGTGGTCCTCAAACTTCAACACTTCTTTGAACAAATTAGAGCACTGCTTGTCGCCAACTTCTAATAAAGACGGACGCTTAATTTTATGGATTAATTAATTACAGCAGTAAATAATTCCCTTGATAAAGCCTACGGCGAAAATTTGGGCGAACTACCTAATTGTTTTATTTGCAGAAGAAAGGCTAGTAGGCCAACAATTAATTGATTTTAATTTCAAAAAAACACAACTTGATCCGCAATGGCCAAATTTTTGGACAAGATCCCATGGACTTCTATATGGGAGTTCATGTAATGCTCCATGCTATGTATAGGATATCAAACGATATTTGAAAGCATTATCAACATAACAAACGACGGCCGCAGGATAATGCTTGAAAATATCGTATGATATCTATCATAACGCATAGTTTTACCGGCATTTCGGAGTGTGATATCTGGTTTCCGTTTGTTATGTACATAATACACGGAATATATCAGACAATAACTATAGATTTCTAGATGCTATGGAAATCCATGGAGAAGTCTATGGAAACATCCAGATCCATTCATTTCCATTCGAGTCATTTACCGCATGAAGACGGCGTGAATTTCCATCAATTCTGTTTATAGCCTACCACTACATGTACACCAATGGTGTCAAAATGTTGTTTTCTAACTTCCTACTCACATCCCAATGACGGGCATGGAAAGCAAGAAAATTTTGAATCTCGACATTCTTGAAAAATAGCATGACTCAAGCTTGATAAAATGCATCTGGTTCAATGGTCCGTCTAACTTAATTTAAAGCTTGTCAGCTAAAAATTGTGAGAAAAAAAATTAAAAAAATTCTTCCTCTAAGAATGAGTGAACTTATAGCAGCATCAAGAACATGTCTTTCGGGGCTGCTCGATGATTGAAGAGAATTCTGCGCCATTTAATCAATACACAAGACCGAAGTCGTGAAATCTTGCTGTAGCAGGTTATGGAGCATAACATACCACCAAGCGGGGTATCAACATCAATGGACAGTGGCAGATTACAGTATGCGCTCGATTAAGATGGAATTCGTCGATGGACCCTATTATACAAAGCAAACAGGCCTCCAATCCAAGCTTCTATTTCGCAAAACTAAGAAGCAATGTGCTTATAGCGACACACTAACAGACCTTTTCTGTTGAACCCCAGCTCTTCAAACTATGTATATGTGATATTTAGTCATCTAGGAATTCATGAAAATTTCCGTGTGAACACTGAGGTCATTGGAAGACCAGAGACATCTGCACTAAGCCATGCGTTATAGACAAGTAATACACTAATATCCAATGATCTTTTCTAATGATGAACGCATTAGTGAAATGGACCATAGAATTCTGCGTAAAGTTGTCGACTGAACGCTTCATTACAAATATCTTGTCGAACAAAAAAGACTAGATCCTACTAAATATGTCATGCACCAAGTAGTTCCTGATTAAAATCCTGAGAGCGAGTATTACCTCAGTATTGAGGTAAATCTTGAGAGTAAATCAATCAACAAATGCCTGTCCTATTACAAAAAAATCAATCAATTAATGGCAATTGTTGACCGAAGCCATTTGATTAATTGTGATCAGTTAATTTTTGATAACCCCTGTGGTGAATCCTATCAGCAAATTTAATCTTTCATTCTATTTAAACTCTCATTTAATAAAAAGAGCTTCTATAATTGGGTACTGTCAACTATCAGTGAATAGTAGTATATGACAAGCGTGTGTATTGAATTGAAGCCATCCAATATTTTTAGTTGCATCCATCAATTGCAGAACTCCTCGATTCTATCTTGCTCACTGTCACCTGTCCCGCGTATCCCATCCTAGGCCTCGCCCTTCTTCTCCACTCTGCGCGGTAATTCATCAGCGAGGCATTCATTGCATTCATCTTGCTGGTCACAGCTGCTATCCAGGCCTTCCTCAGAAGGCGTCGACTTCTTCTCTAGGCCTATTGACTCGGTCTGCCTCCACATTTGCTCTCATTTTATACTTTGTCCTGTGACTCAATTGTGTGAAGCCCTGATTCCACTTTAACATCCACGCCTGCGCAACCTGAACCTCTTTTACAAATAATTTTTAGTTTATCAAAGGCTTTCGTTGTTCTATTTTTGATTTCAGGATAAACACAAATTTCCAATGCTTTTCTCCCATATTGAAGATGCAATGCAGCCTACTTGTAATTAAATGCAAAATAATCAGATGATGAAATAATCAAATAATCAACTTACTCTTTACTTTTTCGTTTTACGTCCATATCCGTTCTTCGTAGGGGAGGACGGTTTTTCAATGGATTTTCTCCACAAACCACGGTTGGCATCATCTCTCTCCTTCAGGCCAAGCTCATTGCAATCAGCAAGCACCGTTTCGCGACACGTCTTCTTCGGGCAGCCTCTCGTTGTAGGTCCATGCCTTCTTGACACAGTTATCCTCAAGCTTTCGCAGAACATGCCGGAACCATCTAAGACGAACTCCTTTTCAAGACGACCTTGACGTCTTCTATACCAAGAAGCTAGAGAAGCATGGAAGGAAGCGAACCTGTCCTTGAAAGATGCACCCATCATGCAACGGATCATTCTGCGTTCTGCTGTCACCATTCTTTGCTGATCTTCGACTTTCATGGGACATGTTTCACTGCCGTATATCATGCACTTTCTCACACACGGGTCATACACTTCGTCTTTCATCTATAAAGGAGTCGCCCTCGATGTTAGAAATGGCGACAACTCACGAAACTTTCGCCAACCGAATTGAACTCCTACAGATAATGCAGCCCATGAACCACCACCACCGGTTTTCATCATGCCACCAAGGTAGCAAAATCTGCTCACAGCCTGATTGAAGCAAGTAATCGAAGTAATCAGTTTAAACATTATGATTCAATACTTATGATCTTTATATTTTTGTCTTTCTTCATGTTAGGACTGTTACTTAGCTTGGTTAAGAGGCATCGTTTTTCAATGCTTCTTGGCATCTAAATAAAATCGATTCTGAATGACCACAATTCCGAGAATGTTGTGAGATAAGTTGGAGCATGGACCTCGGCGTCATAAGTCGATCTTTATCACGAAAAGTTTCGATGTAGCGTGGAAGGATGGAACAACTCACATTTGCGACACAAGTTGAAGCGAGATTTTCCCATGACTCTGAATATCAAATATCCTCTAAAACACAAAAAGCTTTCTCAAACATTACTTTTATTCAGATCAGTAGGATGAACTGACTTAAAATCTCACAGAAAGAAATACCGAGCTCTGAAGAATCGATAACATGAAAAATTGAATAATATATGCATGCAATATATTTTTAGTCCATTTTTTTAAATATATATAAACAGTGTAGCGCAACATCACATAATGCCTTATGCCATCTGTGTTGCTACCATATATTTCATGTGAACTTCATGATTTATTTGATGCAATATTCGAAGAAAGGAGCGAAACTATGATCTTTATAAGAGACCTAAATTATCTGCCAAAATCACTGCCGCTCATGAATGACTGGCATATTCGCGGAGTTGATAAAAATGATAAACATTTGATTTTCAGAGGCATTATAAAATACATCAGAAAAGGCGAATGTCAATGCGGCATCAAAAAACCACATAATGATACCAGACACAGGTCAAATTCAACTTCACTTTATTTCTGCGCATGTGATGTTTGCTACATGCCACATTGCCTCTTTAACTTTTGTTCCGATGAGAAGATATAGTGCATACTCTGCCTTCTTTGTCCTCGTCAGTCACTGTCTTGGTCTAAAATGGTCTGAATATGGTACATAAGTTCATGTCTAAAAACACGGTTTTACACACGTTTTTTTCCTTCTTTTCT
This sequence comes from Prostheceraeus crozeri, assembly GCA_907163375.1. Classification (NCBI taxonomy): domain Eukaryota; kingdom Metazoa; phylum Platyhelminthes; order Polycladida; family Euryleptidae; genus Prostheceraeus; species Prostheceraeus crozeri. The sequence continues at coordinate 135,979 of CAJQUW010014572.1, read as the reverse complement.
TTATTTGAAAACACGACAGTACAAGGGGACGATAGATGAAACACGGTGGACGCCGCTGGGGAGCTGTGCTAGCCTTAAATACTGGCCAACAACCAATTAAAAAGGGCCAATGAGAGCACAGATACGCATTAATACGCATTTGATAATATGTGAAAAATGTGCATAATACGAATAAAAAACACTTAAAGGGCAGTTCTAGAACGGCGTTTAAAAGCATTCTTTGGAAATAGTGCTACAAAATTGATACTTTAAATCTTATCATACTAATAATTAAAAATACAGCATGTGGTAATTGTCGCTACGTTAATGTAGTGTTTCGAATTTTAGGAGTCACAAGAGAGAGAATAAGAAATGAAGACATTGGAAGAAAAACACAAGTGAAGGATGTTGGTGAAGAAGCGAAAAGTTTGAAATGGAGTTGAGCAGGTCTTCTCGCAAGAAGAAATGACAATAGATGGACTAGAAGAAATCAAAGAAAACAGAGACAACGATGGAGAGATGAGTTTCCAGCGCCTTGGCAGTCAATGACGAAAAATCGAAAGTCGTGGTCCAACATTAAGAGGGAGGCCGTTTTCCTAAATGGATGAAAAGGCTTCCGTATGACAGTAAGTAAGTATACTAATTTTATTGACATAAATGTTCTACGAGTGACCAACAAATACCAACAAAAAAACACTTGTAAAGAATCCACAACTAATGTCTATCACGTCGCACTAATAAATCTTATTATATCACATGAGCATAATCAGCTTGAAAAATTTTAAAGACGCAAATATTTAGTGTATACAAAAGATTGGCGACTTTTCTGAGACCGTTATTATAAATTTATTCCCAAATTTTCGGTGTACACCTTCTTCTGAGGGAGCAAAATTGGAAAAACAGAAGGTAGGTTTGCGGCAGGGAACCCTAGCCAGCAATTTTTTTCGCTATCTAGGGCTTCCTGCCTCTGAGAGGTTTCCCATTTAGCGCATGTATTTATGCTATAGTAAAACTATGTCTTTTTCCATGAAATGATATCTTCAGATACTGTAATTTTTTAAAGAATGTTTTCGTAAACATCCGTTGAAATGAATTGTCTCCTCTCCAATTTCGCTTCCTCAGAAGAAGGTGTACACCGAAAATTTGGGAATAAATTTATAATAACGGTCTCAGAAAAGTCGCCAATTTTTTGTATACACTCAATCACCACAGACCGATGGCATACTTAAAATGTATTGCTCAAATATTTGATAAACAAACTGCATTTTTAACTCTCCAGTTCACCCCCAACTCATCTATTATGTCCCAAACCAAGCGAATCAGTTAGAAGTCCATGCACATAATCGAGGCTAGGTTGATGAGAAGAATGCATCCGAGAATTACATAGTTGTCATGTTAACGTATCGAAGGGTTGATTTCTCCATCGCAATTTTCTTGTGGACCTCCAACAATGCGACTTGAGCTTGGCTTAAGTTTAGTTCCTTAACCTTAAGATAGTCCCAAGCTTTTCGCCAACAATCCTTGGATTTAGCTCACAGGAGGGTCGAATGTGTGACCTTATTCAAGAACTTTTTTCAAACTTTCAAAGGCATTTTAAGTTAACGGCTAACCACCGCACCACAGTGCAGGATGCGCTTATTGAAGCCTCGACCTAGCATGCCCATTATGTCGCCCAGATTTATTAGACATTGATGAGGCAATTTTGGCGAAAGTTATCAGCTCACATAAATAGAATATCAATTCTTGATTATTTTGACAATAGTCGGTGCGTTGAAAGATTTACTAAGTTCGTAGCTATATTTTCAACCTTGATAATAATAGTGTTTAAAAAGCATCAGTGCAAATTCATTTTGATTTATCTTCTAAAAGATTTCGATTTTGAATCTCTTTTATTACTTTCGCACTGTGAAATTCTGATTTCTCAATGATTGAAAAGCAGACAATGTTTAGGAATGCTCTTTGTTTTATTACAAGCTTAAAAATACCATCAGCGATTACTTGATGACGCAATGTCATGAAACCAGATTGTTCGTTTTATGTGCCGCTCTCAAGAGAGAATGGAAAACTTTTCCTCAAGCATCGAAGAAGTTATATAATGTTAATGATAATTAATGCATTTGTAAAGTCACAGAGTAAGTATACTCACAAAAGTGCGTCAAAGATGAACCAAAACTAGAATTGCGTCATTTATACGCTACGAAATTCAGATGAGTCGCGGAGAGGATTTCAAGCTCATCACTGCATTCTGCCAAGGTTGTATACGCGAAAAATAAGACTTAATACTGTTTTTAAATTATGATGTCGCAGCAGTGGCTGAGCTTCAAGGGTAAAATTGTTCGAGTGTGGTGCAACGTCGACGACAAGGAAGTTGGATCGGTACTTGTGAATTAGATGATATTAGAATGAAATGTTGATTTCCCTTTTAAGACCTTGCAGAAAACGTGAAATATTCATTCATTTATTGCTTGCTTATTCACATTATTATGCATTAGTCATTGGATTATTACTTGCTTATTCACAAACTGCTTAATTATTCATATATACTAAATTATTCGAGATCTTGAAAAGCAAGTTTATATCTGAGCCTGCAATAATCAAAACTACGACCTTTAACTTGATTACTACATCGGCGACCTTGAATTACTTGGGGAGCCTTTGTTACACTTTTTAACTGGAAAATGCTCAAAATATGTTCTGTTCATCAAAGGAGAACGGCAGTTAGCATCATACCCAAATCCTTGAAATGGTCCACTTACCCGCAATTCATACCACAGCACTTGAACCGAAAATGTATATTGTGACGACCAAGGTGAATAGACTTGAATTTCGAGACATTCTGACCAATACCATTCGATACTTGGTTATTTCCCCTCACGTTTTGAAATTTGTCTGAAATCTGCAAAAATGCATCAATCGTCACAAAACTTCAAGTAGACGTAGTTATGTTCATTTTCTAGCCACACACAAAAATTTATGCAGTTCGGAACAGTACTTTTTGCTTTAGAGACGATGATGTGAAGTGTAGCGATGTCAGCACATTGATCTGACTTCGTCTGTTCGACGCTTTATTGTTACTCGTGTGTGCATTGTTCTCTCTCCCTCTTCGTGGTATCCACTGTTATTTGAAATCTTCCCACGGCCACTACCTTGCCACACCTTCTTTAAGTTAAAAATATTTTTCTAAAAGATGTGGCTTGGTCATCATCATTTCAGTTGTTGGGAAATTACTTTGTTGACCTCCAGAGTTTTCTACTCAGGCGATATGAGGTCAGAAGAAGTTAGATCAAGCAGTAGACATCGCTGCACTTTAGGTTATCGCCACTAATGCAAAAAGTACTTGTCCAATTTGCACAACTTGTGGCATGTGGGTAGAATGTACGTGGGTGGTGTCACCTACACACCTACACAGGTAGGTGGAAAGTGCTGAATGTCGAAAAAAATTGCTAATGCTCAAATCATGTATTACAGCCTTTGTATATCCCTACTATACGCAAAAACGAAAAAATGAAAAAAATTGGCGGTCTATGTACAGAGAAAATACAAAAAAATAAGAATTAAATATCAAAAAAATTATTTCTAGTCGCCAGACAAGTTGCTAATGTTAAATACCTATATCAGACTAATTGTAGGGTTGTTTTATACACATGAACATAAATATTGCAAAAATCGTTGGAGTAACTATTGAGAAAAATGTATAAAGGAAAGCAAAAAAGCAAAAATAATTTTTTATGCCTCCCGAACAATTGCTAATGCTTAATATCTGTATTGGAGCTATTGTAAAGTTGTTCTATACTAAAAAACGTAAAGCTAGACAAATTGGTGGTGTAAATATTGAGAAGTTGATAAAATATAAATAAGAAAAATACACGTAGTTTTGAAATAAGTTCTTGCTTTCCTTGTTACTGATAAATTAATAAATTAAATTTTGTTTTATGATTTTATTTATTCGGGTATTCTTTATTTATTTAACTACACACCCGTATATGATTCAATGAATACTCAATTATATGCCCAGCGTTCACTTCCGGAATATCTAATATGCAAGTAAAAATACCAATGTAATCGAAATTGAAGGATGTTTATGTATTAGAAGTTTACCTTCCTGACAAGAACTAAATCATAGCTACACATAATTCAAAATACCAGCTTGCTGAATTTACTCAGTCTGTAGGCTAGCTTAAAATAGAAGCAATATATATCAGAGCACAATCAAATATGTTTGCTTGAATAGTCTCCTACAGCACTCAGAAGTTGCTGGTCGTGTCGGAGCTACTTTATATCGTGACCAGGTCTTCAAAAAATCACTGCGAATGGACTCAGAGGTCTGTTCCGACCATGCTCCTAAACCATTCGTGATATGGCGCTCGCAAAATTGGGGAACATGGTGGAATATTGTATGGATTTTAGAAGTTATGCGAAGGTTTAAAACTTCGAATTTCGAATGAAAATCGTTGATGTGTTCGACGTAGTCCTCAGAAATTGATGCTCCAAAGCATGCATCTACGACATTTCGAAATGATAGGAAAGCATCAATGAAATCAGTTCGAGAGCAGTTTAAGTCATTCAAAAGTTGGATATTTTTCAGGAGAGCTTTACACGAGTTTCCATTGAAGACTCCACCATGGTAAGGTAATTGATTCAATTTGCATCGATTTGCCCACTCATCAGCCTCTGGCCATACCTCTTTCAGGCCTTTGAACATATGTGTGATCGCTCCAATCATCAAATGAAGCTCTGGTGGCGCAATGACGTCAAGAATCAATTTATCATCTTCACCTTTAATCATACATCCATGAATAACATTCCCAAAATTTTTGGCTTTAGTAGTTGAGCTGCCAGAATTTCTCCATTGCCAATGAAGATCAGGCAGGTTTTTAAGTGTTCGCAGTGAGCCACAATTTCCGGCTAGTATGTCAGCTCTAGAGGCATCACACCATGTACATGGGTGGTTACTGCCATGTCCCATTATGCCAATAATAATGTTTGCTAACTTTAGATCTGCCGCAATAGTGTTTTCAATTGAAATATCATTTAGGCCTAACTTGACCCAACACAAGATGATATTGTAGTAATTTTCGGGTATGTCTGGCACCAGACCAATGACAAAGGACTTTTTCACCCCTGTATCTTTACTTTTGTTTGCTATTCCATCTTTATAAGAGAATCGCTGTTGCCTCTCAGAAGGCTCATTTTCATCGTTTTCATTGCAATTATGGAGAGCAATACTGACCTTCATGAACCCTCCACCACCATCCAGTCCAATTTTTGCAAATTGGTAGGACTTACGTCGATGCTGTTGAATTCAATGAATGAATCCATTTAGATCACTGCAGAATACAAATGGACGATTAACGAATTCATTCTGTTCAACTGAAGTTTTTGAAAGAAATCGATTTGATTCAACCGAAAAAAATCCGTCTAGACGATGATTAAGACTTTTCAGGTCATTTCTCAAGTTTGGCTCAATACATTTACGTTCAGATGATGCGATCCGTATAATGTATGTCCAGCCAGTTTGATTGTTTGCTGATTCGAGAGATCTAAATTGAATTTCTGATATCACGGAACTCGATATACTTTTTCTAACTTTTGGGACAGACGGTGATCCAATGGTAATAGTTAAAGGCTTGCCAGTCGTAGATGCAAAGTTTAGAGCGGTAACTTCCGATGGATTATCAGATGATTGACGTTTTTCACGAATCAATGATGATGTCAATTTTTCCTTTGAAGTTGGCGATACATTTGCAAGCCGTCGTAAATTATCAATTCTTGTTGTTTTATTGCATGCATGCGAAGAACCTCTTCCATAAGTAGAAAGACATAAATTACACAATGTGATGGGTCTTTGTTTGACCGTAGAAGACGACGAAGAACAAGGCTCATTGGAAAACGAAGAGGGACGTCCAGCTAGCCGTCGGTGAGGTATAGGTTCTTTGGATATCGAATCACTGATATTTTTAGGAACAGAAGTAGCTACAGCACATATCTTGCAGCCACAGGTAGAACCGGATGTGCGAGGAATTTCGAGTTTAGAAAAGTCGATTAAATTCACAGTACGATTGAAAATGCCTCGACCATACTCACTAATAACTTTGGAGCAATTGCTGCATAACACGGTTGGAAACCTTTCGTTGTTTCGTTGAAATCCATCGATGAAATACTTTTGCAAAATGCACCAAGATCGTGACGTAATTTTAAACATGTTCTTTGTTTTACCAATGCAAAGTAAACAAACTCGTCCACAGTTCTTCAGATGAAATTCCGACATGATGCCGACAACGACAGTGTAAACTGAGGGCGAAGTTGGGTGTGTAGTCTACATGCATTAAGGTAAAGTTATTTTATACACAGGGATTCCCACAGCTTTTAGCTTTTCTTGATGCTATAAATAGATCTCCAGGAAGCCTTACGTTGTATAGAACGTTAAACCATGAGCTCCTAGATATCTATTCATCTGGCCGATATCTTTCATCTACAAACTATAATAGATAGAGTCCACGTCGTGTGCGTGCTTCGATTTTAAAACTGAAAATTTTCACACGCTTCAGATAGAAATCATAAGTTTATCTCATTATCAGACAAGACTTAACTACACGTCAATGCAATATGGAAACTTTTCTTCGTGAATTATTGTTTGTCATAACACCCTTTTTATTCAATTTCGTTTAATAAAATGACAATTTACTTAAGTTTAGGTATCTTTGTATGCAATATTGCATACATATTTGCAATATATATCATAATATGTATAGGCTACAACGAAAAGCTAGACAAGCAAGAACTTATTTCAAAACTACGTGTATTTTTCTTATTTATATTTTATCAACTTCTCAATATTAACACCGCCAATTTGTCTAGCTTTACGTTTTTTAGTATAAAACAACTTTACAATAGCTCCAATACAGATATTAAGCATTAGCAATTGTTCGGGAGGCATAAAAAATTATTTTTGCTTTTTTGCTTTCCTTTATACATTTTTCTCAATAGTTACTCCAACGATTTTTGCAATATTTATGTTCATGTGTATAAAACAACCCTACAATCAGTCTGATATAGGTATTTAACATTAGCAACTTGTCTGGCGACTAGAAATAATTTTTTTGATATTTAATTCTTATTTTTTTGTATTTTCTCTGTACATAGACCGCCGATTTTTTTCATTTTTTCGTTTTTGCGTATAGTAGGGATATACAAAGGCTGTAATACATGATTTGAGCATTGGCAATTTTTTTCGACATTCAGCACTTTCCACCTACCTGTGCCTACATCTACTCAAAGTTTTGTGACGATTGATTCATTTCTACGGATTTTGGGCAAATTTGAAAACGTGGGGGAAGAGAACACATAAGTACCGACTATTCTTACATGACTAGGACTACAGATGGGCATGATTAACCGGCTAATTAAAATTACACTGTAAACCGTAGACCGACAACTATCCTACAAAATTGCTGACAAAATCAACCGACGATTGTCACCTCCAATATCCTGCGATATCCGACGAATTTGTAGGTTCTCCACCGACATCGAAACAGATGCTTTGTAAGCAAATTAACTTAACAAAAACTGTTGAATATTGATTGATTTTTTCTATTAGTGATTGCTTGACTTTTGGGCAATCTATTATTGTGTGGCAAAACCATGATTTATTTTGACATGATTTAATTAATTATCTACATTTTTGATATAATATAAGCTACAATTCATTGCTATTCATTTTGTCGCTTTTTGTCAGATATTGTAGATGTTCAGTGGCAATCATCCTACAAGAACTAACAATGATTTTGTAGGATAACTGTCTGTCAATTAATAATAGTAAAAGCAAGAACACTTTGCAGTGTGCACTCCGTGTTTTTATTTGGTCAAGCAGTCAAATAATAAAATCAAATCAAAATTACAGGAATTTTCGGCCTCTTGGCCCTTGTCAACTGTTGATGTTTGCATCACCCTTAAGTGCATATCCAACCATTAAATAAGGCCATCACTGGTCATAGATCAGCAGTGAACATGGCTAACAAGAGGGTATGACGTCATTTCTTGTTTCCTATTAATCTTAGGTTTTAGACTGTCAATATATTTACATTCGTCGATAGTAGTATCACGAGCATTAGTTTTCTTTGATAGAATCTCAATTTTAAAATTATCAATGCTGGTATTATTTCCATGCAACAACGCATGCAGCGCTAGCGCATTATTTTCGTTCCTTTTATTTATAGCGCTTTTGTGTTCATTGTGGCGAATTTTAAGCTGACGAGATGTTTTACCTACATAAAACTGGTTGCAAATCGCACAAGTATACTTGTATACTACATAGCGATCAGCACAAGTATAGGCCTACTTGTTGCCGATCTGTTTGCAAACATTGCACGTACAAGTGTTTTTAATTTTTGATTTATTCCTCATAAGTTTTCCAGAGACTTGTTAGGTTTACTCACTAGGTTGCTGTCCAACCTATGTTTGCGTGAAAGTTTTCGAATTTTTTTATCACATCCGTCAGTGATGAAGGGCAGAATCAAATTTGGATACTTCTTGCTTTGAGAACGCTTCTGTTTGGTATGTTTTTTAATCCTGCGGTCCTTGTTGTTATATCCATTGTTTTTTAATTGCTTTACAAATGCCCTTTGAGACTTTTCAAACTTTTCATTAGTTGAACATCTTTTCTCAATGTCATTCAGGCGGGATTGTATAAAATTTGATTTTATATGCGCAGGGACGGAATCTTTTTTCATACAAATGCCTGAATGTCTTTGTTTCTGAAACCAAGTATACTCAATTTTATTTCCTTGAGTAGTTATACTTATATCCAGAAAATCAAGACTTATCTCCGGTGGATACACTTCTATTGTGAATTTTATAGAGGGCTCGATGTCATTAAATGTAGTCACTATTTCGTTCACAGTTTTATCGCCAAATTCAATAGGATCAAAAATTATATCGTCAATATATCGTTTGTACAACATCGGCTTGTTTCTCAATTTTTGAAAAACACTCTCTTCAATTTAATGAAGAAAAATGATAGCGAATGGCGGCGCAAATCTACACCCCATCGGAACTCCTTTTATTTGTTGATAATAATTCCCGTTATGTTGTATCTCATACTTGTAACACATGAATTTCATCATATTTTCTATATGATGAAGACTAATGTTGAAATTATCAATGTCTGAATAATGTTCCATTATCATTTTCATATTGTGCGCTATACCTAGTTCAATAGGTATGCTAGGGTACAATTGACAACCGCCTGACATACATTTTATACAATCCCGCCTGAATGACATTGAGAAAAGATGTTCAACTAATGAAAAGTTTGAAAAGTCTCAAAGGGCATTTGTAAAGCAATTAAAAAAACAATGGATATAACAACAAGGACCGCAGGATTAAAAAACATACCAAACAGAAGCGTTCTCAAAACAAGAAGTATCCAAATTTGATTCTGCCCTTCATCACTGACGGATGTGATAAAAAAATTCGAAAACTTTTACGCAAACATAGGTTGGACAGCAACCTAGTGAGTAAACCTAACAAGTCTCTGGAAAACTTATGAGGAATAAATCAAAAATTAAAAACACTTGTACGTGCAATGTTTGCAAACAGATCGGCAACAAGTAGGCCTATACTTGTGCTGATCGCTATGTAGTATACAAGTATACTTGCGCGATTTGCAACCAGTTTTATGTAGGTAAAACATCTCGTCAGTTTAAAATTCGCCACAATGAACACAAAAGCGCTATAAATAAAAGGAACGAAAATAATGCGCTAGCGCTGCATGCGTTGTTGCATGGAAATAATACCAGCATTGATAATTTTAAAATTGAGATTCTATCAAAGAAAACTAATGCTCGTGATACTACTATCGACGAATGTAAATATATTGACAGTCTAAAACCTAAGATTAATAGGAAACAAGAAATGACGTCATACCCTCTTGTTAGCCATGTTCACTGCTGATCTATGACCAGTGATGGCCTTATTTAATGGTTGGATATGCACTTAAGGGTGATGCAAACATCAACAGTTGACAAGGGCCAAGAGGCCGAAAATTCCTGTAATTTTGATTTGATTTTATTATTTGACTGCTTGACCAAATAAAAACACGGAGTGCACACTGAAAAGTGTTCTTGCTTTTACTATTATTAAATGAAACTCCCGAACCGACTGGCCGAATATGTCTGTCAATTGTCAGTCAAGGGTTTACGGTGTAGACGCTAAAATTCATGTTAACTGCAAAAAATCTAGGATCATTTCATGCGTCCTACAAATGATATTTGTCACATCTGATTCGAGGGGCCACAAATTGCCTCCATAACTTGCAAGACGACTGAAATCACAACGAATTGTCGTTTTACTGATGTTGGGTGACAATCTACGAATTAAAAATAATAAGAAACTCGTGCGTGAATTTAGGAAGAAAATGTCAATAAATCTCGGACTAAGCGCAGAGACATAATTGAGGGCTTGAACCAAAAAATTCGACTTTTCTCCATGTTTAAGTTGGTGAGACGATAATGAACAATTGAAGGTTTTCACCACGAGCGATTACACGAGCGCGAAGCGCAAGTTTCATCGAGAATGTTGTAACTAGAGATTCCAATTCCGGGATGGGAGCACTTTTACCTAGTTACTTTGATTCTTCAGTCAACAAGTACTCAGTGCAGCACACACATCGCAATACTTATCCAGATCATAAACGCTGTCTGACATAACTCATCAGATCGGGGTCAGCCACTACGCGCTGATGTTTAGCTTATTGTATTGATTTTTCTTGTGACGTAATTTTTCTCCATGTAGTCCTTCATTACACTGAGAACGACCAGAAGATCTTTTCATTTTAGTTCACACCAACAAGGTGACAGGCAGGTGCAAGGATTGAATATTTCAATTAGACTACTCAAGCCACAGAAATCCGATGTCCTACGCGATAAAGGACTAGAACTGACATGGATATTGAGAACAAGAACGCCGTAGACATGAGTAGCAACCCCATTGCAGGCGCAAGGACAAAATGTGAAAGGATGAGTCATCATCCTGACTCAGCCCCCCCCTGGCGAGAGGGAGGAAGTGGCCAAGGATGTGCTGGGAGGAATGGGTCTGTGAGGAAAAAACTGTTCCCTACCCCCCCCCCTCTGGAAGGAAGGAAGGAAGGAGGAGTGATGAGGCAAGGGGTGGAATCTCTGAAAACGGCAGAGTTGGAAAAAGGCGGGGTTGGTGGTTTTGGGATGAGAAAGTCCATGTTTCGGCATGAAGGAGGTCTCGGATTGGAAATTGGAGTTCAGATTCGGAATCTACGTGAAATTTTGGGTGGGGAAGGATGGAAGGAGGAGTTTTGCTGTGAGGCAAGGGGTAGAATCTCTGAAAACGTCAGAGTTGGAAAAAGGCGGGGTTGGGTGGTTTTGGGATGAGAAAGTCCATGTTTCGGCATGAAGGAGGTCTCGGATGGGAAAATGGAGGCCAGATTCGGAATGTTTGGCCAATTTTGGGTTAGGAAGGATGTTTTCAGCGACATCGGACAGAAAAAGTTTTGAAGACCTCCCCCCCCCCTACCAAACTTCCAACTTTGGTGTTAGAAATCGTAGAAAGTCGTGCAATAGCTCATTTGAAAGCTGAGAATGAGAAAAATGCAGTGGAAAGCTCAGTTTGGACCACTTTTCCTGGGTTGAGGGAGGAAAATGGCAGGAAAAAGGCAGAGTTGAAAAAGTCAGGTTTTGGAGGTTTTGGGATGAGAAAGTCCATGTTTCGGTATGAAGGAGGTCTCGGATGGGAAAATGGAGTGCAAATTCGAAAGTTTTGGCCACTTTTGGGTCTAGGAACGTCTTCCCAACTCAATCGGAGAGAAAAAGTTCAGAACCCCCCCTCGGCAACAATCTTCCAACTTTGGTGTTAGACATCGTAGAAAGACGTGCAATAGCTCGTTTGAAAGCTGGGAGTGAGACAAATTCAGTGGAAAACATGACTTGCTCGTATCTGCCTTCGTTTAGAGGTGAGACTTTATTGAAATTTTGGACATTGACGAAAAAACGACAGAGTTAGAATGTTTATGAAAATCGCTCTAGCGAGTGAAGCAAGCCTCGGACGGGAAATCAGAGACCAGATTTGGAATCAGCGTCAAATTCTACTTCGGCATGGCAAATTTGGAAGCCATCGGAGAGAAAAAAGTTTTCATCATTTTTCCGAAAAACGAGTTAGAATTTTTGCGATGGCTGTGGGCTGTAGAGCCAAAACGAAGCATCGGATGGGAAAATGGAGGGCAGATTCGGATTCAGCATTAAATTCTACATGAAGATGGTGAATTTCCAGCTCAATCGGAGCACTAGACTCGGAGATAGACGGATTTAAAGATTTGGATGATGGGTATTACGTCATCAGCTGATCGCCACACACTATGTAAGCGGGAACCGACAGAGACTTTTCATTTAGAGGAGAGCGATTGTCAAAGGTAGGTCGTCTCTCTGAGCTCAAATGATAGCTTCGGACATTCCAAATTCCGGGTTTCTGAAAGAAACCGACTTAGAAAATTTCATTGCTGAAGTCAGCTAAGGCGTCAGACTTAGAGGTTCGTCAGGAGATGGCCTTCGTCTCCAGCCATAAAAGACTCCAAAACTTTAAAGGCTTGTAACTTTGCTTTACAAGTCCGTTTGACTTGATTCAAAAAAGGTTCGATCGCTATTGACCTGCGCTAAGTGATAGATCACTCATAAAATTTCATAAGTAGTGCTAAAAAGTTGAAAAATTTAAATTCACTAGTTTTGGAGGTTTTCTGGGGTTTTCGACCCTGCTGAAGTCAATGAAAGCATTTTTAGTGATGATTGAGCCAGTCTTCTCATGATACAAGCAGCTTTTCTCTGAAAGCGAGCAAGACACGGAGAGTTTTGCTGTAATATTCCACTGACAGGGTGTTCCTTCGGGACGGCGGACGATGCCGTAGTGATAAGTGTGGCAAGGGAGTGTGTCATAGTTTAGACCGAAACCGCTGGGGCAACTCATGTCTCATGTTGGGCATTTGACACAGTTCTCAACGTAGCACTTTGAACGCCAATCGGTTGAGTCTTAGCTATCTTGTCATGGGTGGCATCTAAACATCTCCATTGCAAAACGCTGGTGAATCAAGCTCTCTACGGCTTGCTATCAAGCTAATCAAAGCAACGACTTACCAGCTCCACCGGTTTTCATGTCTGGCGATCAAGTCATGGACGGTGCAAGTCACGGAGATTTTCGGTGTGATACTTCCTGTGGGTGGGCGTTCTTTCGAGACAGCGGTGAAGTCCGTAGCGATGAGTACTGCAGGGTACGGGCTGTGTGTACAGGCGCTGAGTACAGGCAATGGTAATCCTTGTGAAACCTCTCTGCGTCATGTTTCCAAGTGGTTGCCTTTCGTCTCAACGTTGTACTCTGACCGCCAGGGCGACATTTAGCTATCTGCCACAGGTTACCTCATAAAATCTCCATTGCACTTGTCTCCCGACAGTTGGCCAACCATGCGAGAATGAACCATCAGTTCTTCTTGTCTCTATCACGGAGATGAAATGATGAGGGGATGAAACGGGAGGACATTCATGCGCCACACGCAACACATCACAGACTTCTCTCTTCGCTAGTGAACAAGCTCTTGTCAGTGTCGTCAGAAAGTTTATCATGTTGTACAAAAGTTTTATTGCAACACAGGTTGATGTATAGTTAGAAAGTTTGATCATCAACGTTTTATTCGTAAGTCTAGTCAGAAACTGTATCATGGTTTGTAAAAGCAAAGTTAGTGTAGTCAAATAATATTACCGCGACACTCGTTTGAGAAAATAAAGTTTGATCATGACGTTTATTCGTAAGTCTAGTCAGAAAGTGTATCATGGTTTGCAAAAGTTTTACTGCAGCACAGGTTGATGTATAGTTAGAAAGTTAGATCATGACGTTTATTCGTGAGTGTCGTCAGAAAGTGTATCATGGTTTGCAAAAGCAAAGTTTAGTATAGTCAAATATTTTTACTGTAACACAGGTTGATGTATAGTTAGAAAAGTTTGATCATGATGTTTTATGAAACACACATGTCATGAAATGCAAGTGTTAGTGTAGTCAAATAATTTTACCGCGACGCACGTTTGTGAAAATAAAGTTTGATCATTGACGTTGTATGACTGACCGAACTCATCACAGCACTAGAAAGTTTTAGAAGGTTTTACTGCACAGTGTAGATTGTCTTGTAACTTATTTTCACAGTGTTAGAAAGTTTTATTGGAGACAGTTGGCAAATGTTTTCCTATTAGAAAATTCAAACTCCATGAGTGTTAGATTAGCTTCATCAGGTTTACTAAAAGCAGTTTTCTACTGCAGTGAGACTGAGAGTTTAGGATGTTATATGAAAACAGTGTTCACCACAGCGCTAGAAAGTTTTACTGCACTGTGTAGATTGTTTCACACAAGGACTTATAGTCAGCGTTGAATGTTTTATAAAACCAGATGTTGTCACAAACGTTGAGTGTGTGAGAGCTAGTTCCATGACATTGAATCGTGTGGGTCGTAAAGTCCATAATCCAAGGCTAGGCTCCTCTACGGTTGGATTTAGGGTTTTATATCACATGCGTTAACCATTCGTGTAGAATACGTGAAGCACATGCTCGCTTAAAAGTCTAAACGCAAATGTTGAAATACGTTTTGTAAGAAGTCTTTGACAGGTTGTTGTGAAACTTAGCGAACGTTGAAAAAAGTTTTATAAAATGTTTCTGCAGTCACACTCGTTAGCGTACCAGCTTTACTAAATGTTTTGTTTGCCTTTATCAAATTGAATGCGTGTGTTTTGTAAATAAAGACAGCGTGTTTGCACTCTACATCGACAGCATACAAGTATACACATAACAACCTGTAACGTTGTTAGTCGAATGCATATGAAATAGGAAACACTCAAAGCATGTGTGAGATAAAAATCAACCTGCTAGATGAAGTGAAACACAAAAGTGTCACAACTAGTTTACGGGAAATAAAGGGGAACTGTGACAAAGTATACACTCATCATAGACAGATGACCATATAGCCTAACTTTCTGACATTCAAATGGAAGTCGTAAACATGAACCGTGGTGTAAGAAACTTTATGACAACAACTTTATGATGATAAAACTTTCATAGATTGCAGTCGCGTTGAAAGCTGATATAAAGTCCTGTAGAAACGCATAAGTCTTAGTTCAACGACTCGACCCTTGAACTCACACAATGAACACGTCTGTGTAGAAAACTCATCAGTAGGAAACAGCAAAGCATGTCATTGAATGATCAAGTCTGTGGAATTATTTCATGAGTATGAAACAGCGAACATTAGGACTGACCATGAGCATGAAAGGTTAGAATCAACGTTTGCATTTCATGTACATAACAAATGAAACCGTGTCTTATTTCTAAACGAATCGTGCATTGATCATAGAATCAACATTGAAACCTGCATCCAGTGATTTTCTGTGCGAATGCAGACGATGTAAAAATAACACACGGATTGACATTTAACATGGCTTGCAATAGTCAACATGCTGCCATTCAAAATGTTTATCATAAAACCTATCAGTGAAAAAACCCATCCTGTGCCCACAAAGAATCATAAGTGCTCTCTGACGCCTGTTTGTTGCACTGCCCCTCAGCAGATAGAGTAGAGCACAAAGATGAATGACAGCGCAGCCGGTTGGCGATCGTCTGTCGCGCTAGCCCCTCAGCAGATAGAGTAGAACAGAAAGATGTACGCGCTTTCTCTGGCACCCGTCTGTCACATGAAGCAGAGAGCTATCGCATCTGTCACAGGATGCAGGAAGGTATCGTTACCTCCCACCTAGCTGATTCCCACACAGCTCATTGCTATCGCGCCGGAAGGGAGATTCACGCGATAAATGCATCAAAGTTTGTTGAGTGGTTGAGGATGGCAGTCAATGAAAATATGTCTTCCACGCTCTTCCTCAAACCATAAGTTTAGAGCAATATGATTGCACGAACCAGACATTACCAGACAGGACACTGGTCATGTCTTTTCCTAAATTCGACAAAGTCAGAGTCTGCTTCCACAGCATGATGGACACAGGTCTTTATTTCAAAGACCTTCTTATGCTCCCCAATGTGTTCCACCTGTCTCAAGTGCTTTTTGTATTCGGTTCCTCTGTATACTTTATCGCATGAACATCTTGTAACGCTGTAGCGCGAAGACTTTCATAAAACCATGTTGAAACTGCAGGATGAAAGTTAGTTATTTACTACAGTTCTCACCAGAAAACACTGTTTATCAGAAACATGTTTGTAATAAATGGCATAGGACAGACAATGATGGTCCTAACCTTAAGACCCTAGTGTTAGAAAGTGCATCAGTGATGCCTGCAAGATCTGACTTTAAATCTCTACCTTAGAACGTTTGGTAGTAAACGTCAGACGACTCAACGTTGAAAGGAGGAAACAGGAGTGACATTGGGTAGGGAGAAGCGCCTTACATGCTTCTCTCTCACAAAGACAGAATATGCCAATGTCCAAATTTGGTCATGTCTCCTTCAAACGATTTCATCTCGCCATATTTGGAATCTCAACCGCTGATTTTCCTGACTGACCCAGGGAGTCAAGATTGCCATAAATGGACATTCTCGCTTCGTTGTGACGGAAGGGGAATGACGCTCGGCTCACGCTTTGTGACAGCGATCTCTTTATCCTGAGTGGCAAGTTTGTATGACGCTCAAGTGAACTGAATGTATACGAAGATGAAAAGATGAAAAGATTGAATAGTTCCTAGCGTGTGATAAAATACATGGAATGACAAACGTACAGATGCTCACAATGATACTTAGAGGCTTCACACCATATGAATGTTTTCTTATATCATGCTCACTTTCGAAGAGGCTTGATTCAATGGTTCATTTGAAGGATGCTTGTAAAGTTCAATACTGCATTCCCATGACATTTCAATTTTATGTGTTTATACAAGTGTATAAGCTTTCACTGGACTCGCATCGTCTTATAAAGTGTTCGTTTACGCAGCGCATGAAGTTATATCTCTCAATGACGTTGAACTCAATCTCTCTCACACACACACATTGTCACTTTAACCATGACTGGAATACAGTCCTCACACATGAACTTTATTTCTAACGTTACAAATGCTGAAAGGATTCTAACATTATTTTATACGTCCCCTATCTTACAAATACTGAAAGGATTCTAGCATGATTTCAAACTTTACAAACATCAACTTCATTTCTAACGTTACAAACAGTGAAATGCTTGTGACACTATTTTATACTTTACCTATCTTACTAACACTGAAATGATTCTGATATTATTCCTAACGTTACAAACAGTAAAATGGTTGTAACTTTATTACTAAGTCAATCCACTCTTTTTGAAGCTCAAATTTATGTGAAAAGAAAACGACACAGTATGTACATGATATGTTATTGAAACCGACACAGCTTTTTGTTACACTAACAATTCAGTTCAATGTGAGCTAGTCTTGTATCACTCATTTTATGCGACATAACTTTTCACTTTACTTATTCCTGCAATGTTACTATTATGTGTTCTAAACTTTATGAGTTCGCTTTCACTTCTATCTCACACTTTCTTCATCATCTAACCAAGTGAATGACATTGATGATACATTATCTGACTATACGCATTGAGTCACATTCTACACAAACAGATATTACTAACATGGATCATATAAATCGCCAAGTCTTGTCATAGGCTTGACTATGCTATGGTCTTAGTGATTTATCTATGTAACTTACACTTTTAAAACGCTAAATCCTTACATCTCAACACAGGGACACCTATCCTATGGATTTAGGAGTTTTACTGTATAATTTAGTGAACTTATGTCTCTGTCAGCATACGACTTTTAAAATACAACACTGACTGATGAATGGTGTTCATATATTCCTGCTTGGTTAACAAGAAATTTTCCTGCGTTGACTATTATATATTTTCCGCATCAACTCTTTACACACGTATGATTCCAATCACTAAGTTACATACAACTCTTCTATTGAACATACATCAACCATCTTTCAGCTGACCACATCAAATGTAAAGTGTATAACATAATGAGCATGTAACTATCTCTCATCAATAATATGAAATCTGTCTTTTCACTATAAAAATTAAGTCTTGCCTTCAAAGTCATTTTATAAAGCGAACATATGCATCACGTATTCTACACTAAAAGAGATCGTTCATTTGTGTTATCCAAAGCCCTAAGTCCCTAAATCCAACGGTAGGTAACCCTACCAATTAGATGATGGACTTTAGCAATTTAGCTATAGCTATGTCATTCACCAATGCCTAAGTTAGTAAATGCATGTATACACTCTACAACAACAGTTATCATTGATGTATGTTATATAAAACGCTAAATCTCTAAGTCCAACCGTGACTGTCATTGCCTGCATTACTATACAACATGTTGCTCTGATGATTCTTCCACCACCCTTACTATTTCCATTTGAGGGGTAGTGAAGAAATAAATTCATGACTTCAGGTCAAAACCTCTCTCTACACACGTTTACATTTCACACCATGTAAAAGATCCTTGCTACTTATCATAGGGGCTTTAAAACTCTAAACATGATGATTTCATGGCAGTTAGACCTTTGAAGATGTGTGTTGCACAAGTTTAACACTTGTCATGAAGTTGAGTTCTCATCAGATGAATTTAATAAGAGCTTCTTCATTTTCTAAGAAAGATAGAGATCCTTGAATCTAGTGTTTGTGTGTGGCACAGTCTGTAACTTTTCTTTGTTAATAGGGTGGCCTCCAACGAATTGGTGACCGGGCCCTCGGAAGGACCGATGGAATACTTCGATTACTCGAAGTATTCCGGACGCTGAATTCTCAGCAACGCCAGACATTCTAGCTCCATGTCCCTAAATAAAGGGTTCTCCACAAGCTCATGTGGAATGAGGTGGACGGGGCAGCGAATTGCTTCGCCTTTCTCTGCCTGCAAAGCAGCCAGGAGAAAGACTTTCCCTATCTTCACTCTGCATCCACAGCGGAGCTCAAGGGTTCGGCACATGTCAAAGAAAGCGATATCGAACGACATTGCATCAAACGACTTGTATTTGATGAATGACTGTGAACGTCTCCCTTATATTTCTCACACATTTTTGTGACTGGCTAGCAAGACATCGAAGAATTGAACAAATCGACAGTGTCCATGCTTTAACAGCAAATGGTGACTTGCGCGCGCGCGGAGTGCACAGTAACGAATTGCCAACGTGAGAATCCCTTCAGACGACTACAATGATCTCCCTTCCGGTGCGATAGCAATGAGCTGTGTGGGAATCAGCTAGGTGGGAGGTAACGATACGTTCCTGCATCCTGTGACAGATGCGATAGCTCTCTGCTTCATGTGACAGACGGGTGCCAGAGAAAGCGCGTACATCTTTCTGTTCTACTCTATCTGCTGAGGGGCTAGCGCGACAGACGATCGCCAACCGGCTGCGCTGTCATTCATCTTTGTGCTCTACTCTATCTGCTGAGGGGCAGTGCAACAAACAGGCGTCAGAGAGCACTTATGATTCTTTGTGGGCACAGGAGGGGTTTTTTCACTGATAGGTTTTATGATAAACATTTTGAATGGCAGCATGTTGACTATTGCAAGCCATGTTAAATGTCAATCCGTGTGTTATTTTTACATCGTCTGCATTCGCACAGAAAATCACTGGATGCAGGTTTCAATGTTGATTCTATGATCAATGCACGATTCGTTTAGAAATAAGACACGGTTTCATTTGTTATGTACATGAAATGCAAACGTTGATTCTAACCTTTCATGCTCATGGTCAGTCCTAATGTTCGCTGTTTCATACTCATGCAATAATTCCACAGACTTGATCATTCAATGACATGCTTTGCTGTTTCCTACTGATGAGTTTTCTACACAGACGTGTTCATTGTGTGAGTTCAAGGGTCGAGTCGTTGAACTAAGACTTATGCGTTTCTACAGGACTTTATATCAGCTTTCAACGCGACTGCAATCTATGAAAGTTTTATCATCATAAAGTTGTTGTCATAAAGTTTCTTACACAGTTCCCCTTTATTTCCCGTAAACTAGTTGTGACACTTTTGTGTTTCACTTCATCTAGCAGGTTGATTTTTATATCACACATGCTTTGAGTGTTTCCTATTTCATATGCATTCGACTAACAACGTTACAGGTTGTTATGTGTATACTTGTATGCTGTCGATGTAGGGTGCAAACACGCTGTCTTTATTTACAAAACACACGCATTCAATTTGATAAAGGCAAACAAAACATTTAGTAAAGCTGGTACGCTAACGAGTGTGACAGCAGAAACATTTTATAAAATTTTTTTCAACGTTCGCTAAGTTTCACAACAACCTGTCAAAGACTTCTTACAAAACGTATTTCAACATTTGCGTTTAGACTTTTAAGCGAGCATGTGCTTCACGTATTCTACACGAATGGTTAACGCATGTGATATAAAACCCTAAATCCAACCGTAGAGGAGCCTAGCCTTGGATTATGGACTTTACGACCCACACGATTCAATGTCATGGAACTAGCTCTCACACACTCAACGTTTGTGACAACATCTGGTTTTATAAAACATTCAACGCTGACTATAAGTCCTTGTGTGAAACAATCTACACAGTGCAGTAAAACTTTCTAGCGCTGTGGTGAACACTGTTTTCATATAACATTCTAAACTCTCAGTCTCACTGCAGTAGAAAACTGCTTTTAGTAAACCTGATGAAGCTAATCTAACACTCATGGAGTTTGAATTTTCTAATAGGAAAACAATTGCCAACTGTCTCCAATACAACTTTCTAACACTGTGAAAATAAGTTACAAGACAATCTACACTGTGCAGTAAAACCTTCTAAAACTTTCTAGTGCTGTGATGAGTTCGGTCAGTCATACAACGTCAATGATCAAACTTTATTTTCACAAACGTGCGTCGCGGTAAAATTATTTGACTACACTAACACTTGCATTTCATGACATGTGTGTTTCATAAAACATCATGATCAAACTTTTCTAACTATACATCAACCTGTGTTACAGTAAAAATATTTGACTATACTAAACTTTGCTTTTGCAAACCATGATACACTTTCTGACGACGCTCACGAATAAACGTCATGATCTAACTTTCTAACTATACATCAACCTGTGCTGCAGTAAAACTTTTGCAAACCATGATACACTTTCTGACTAGACTTACGAATAAACGTCATGATCAAACTTTATTTTCTCAAACGAGTGTCGCGGTAATATTATTTGACTACACTAACTTTGCTTTTACAAACCATGATACAGTTTCTGACTAGACTTACGAATAAAACGTTGATGATCAAACTTTCTAACTATACATCAACCTGTGTTGCAATAAAACTTTTGTACAACATGATAAACTTTCTGACGACACTGACAAGAGCTTGTTCACTAGCGAAGAGAGAAGTCTGTGATGTGTTGCGTGTGGCGCATGAATGTCCTCCCGTTTCATCCCCTCATCATTTCATCTCCGTCATAGAGACAAGAAGAACTGATGGTTCATTCTCGCATGGTTGGCCAACTGTCGGGAGACAAGTGCAATGGAGATTTTATGAGGTAACCTGTGGCAGATAGCTAAATGTCGCCCTGGCGGTCAGAGTACAACGTTGAGACGAAAGGCAACCACTTGGAAACATGACGCAGAGACGTTTCACAAGGATTACCATTGCCTGTACTCAGCGCCTGTACACATCAGCCTGTACCCTGCAGTACTCATCGCTACGGACTTCACCGCTGTCTCGAAAGAACGCCCACCCACAGGAAGTATCACACCGAAAATCTCCGTGACTTGCACCGTCCATGACTTGATCGCCAGACATAAAAACCGGTGGAGTTGGTAAGTCGTTGCTTTGATTAGCTTGATAGCAAGCCGTAGAGAGCTTGATTCACCAGCGTTTTGCAATGGAGATGTTTAGATGCCACCCATGACAAGATAGCTAAGACTCAACCGATTGGCGTTCAAAGTGCTACGTTGAGAACTGTGTCAAATGCCCAACATGAGACATGAGTTGCCCCAGCGGTTTCGGTCTAAACTATGACACACTCCCTTGCCACACTTATCACTACGGCATCGTCCGCCGTCCCGAAGGAACACCCTGTCAGTGGAATATTACAGCAAAACTCTCCGTGTCTTGCTCGCTTTCAGAGAAAAGCTGCTTGTATCATGAGAAGACTGGCTCAATCATCACTAAAAATGCTTTCATTGACTTCAGCAGGGTCGAAAACCCCAGAAAACCTCCAAAACTAGTGAATTTAAATTTTTCAACTTTTTAGCACTACTTATGAAATTTTATAAGTGATCTATCACTTAGCGCAGGTCAATAGCGATCGAACCTTTTTTGAATCAAGTCAAACGGACTTGTAAAGCAAAGTTACAAGCCTTTAAAGTTTTGGAGTCTTTTATGGCTGGAGACGAAGGCCATCTCCTGACGAACCTCTAAGTCTGACGCCTTATCTGACTTCAGCAATGAAATTTTCTAAGTCGGTTTCTTTCAGAAACCCGGAATTTGGAATGTCCGAAGCTATCATCGGAGCTCAGAGAGACGACCTACCTTTGACAATCGCTCTCCTCTAAATGAAAAGTCTCTGTCGGTTCCCCCCTTACATAGTGTGTGGCGATCAGCTGATGACGTAATACCCATCATCCAAATCTTTAAATCCGTCTATCTCCGAGTCTAGTGCTCCGATTGAGCTGGAAATTCACCATCTTCATGTAGAATTTGATGATGAATCCGAATCTGCCCTCCATTTTCCCATCCGATGCTTCGTTTTGGCTCTACAGCCCACAGCCATCGCAAAAATTCTAACTCGTTTTTCGGAAAAATGATGAAAACTTTTTTCTCTCCGATGGCTTCCAAATTTGCCATGCCGAAGTAGAATTTGACGCTGATTCCAAATCTGGTCTCTGATTTCCCGTCCGAGGCTTGCTTCACTCGCTAGAGCGATTTTCATAAACATTCTAACTCTGTCGTTTTTTCGTCAATGTCCAAAATTTCAATAAAGTCTCACCTCTAAACGAAGGCAGATACGAGCAAGTCATGTTTTCCACTGAATTTGTCTCACTCCCAGCTTTCAAACGAGCTATTGCACGTCTTTCTACGATGTCTAACACCAAAGTTGGAAGATTGTTGCCGAGGGGGGGTTCTGAACTTTTTCTCTCCGATTGAGTTGGGAAGACGTTCCTAGACCCAAAAGTGGCCAAAACTTTCGAATTTGCACTCCATTTTCCCATCCGAGACCTCCTTCATACCGAAACATGGACTTTCTCATCCCAAAACCTCCAAAACCTGACTTTTTCAACTCTGCCTTTTTCCTGCCATTTTCCTCCCTCAACCCAGGAAAAGTGGTCCAAACTGAGCTTTCCACTGCATTTTTCTCATTCTCAGCTTTCAAATGAGCTATTGCACGACTTTCTACGATTTCTAACACCAAAGTTGGAAGTTTGGCAGGGGGGGGAGGTCTTCAAAACTTTTTCTGTCCGATGTCGCTGGAAACATCCTTCCTAACCCAAAATTGGCCAAACATTCCGAATCTGGCCTCCATTTTCCCATCCGAGACCTCCTTCATGCCGAAACATGGACTTTCTCATCCCAAAACCACCCAACCCCGCCTTTTTCCAACTCTGACGTTTTCAGAGATTCTACCCCTTGCCTCACAGCAAAACTCCTCCTTCCATCCTTCCCCACCCAAAATTTCACGTAGATTCCGAATCTGAACTCCAATTTCCAATCCGAGACCTCCTTCATGCCGAAACATGGACTTTCTCATCCCAAAACCACCAACCCCGCCTTTTTCCAACTCTGCCGTTTTCAGAGATTCCACCCCTTGCCTCATCACTCCTCCTTCCTTCCTTCCTTCCAGAGGGGGGGGTAGGGAACAGTTTTTTCCTCACAGACCCATTCCTCCCAGCACATCCTTGGCCACTTCCTCCCTCTCGCCAGGGGGGGGCTGAGTCAGCATGATGACTCATCCTTTCACATTTTGTCCTTGCGCCTGCAATGGGGTTGCTACTGACATGCGTTGTCATGACAACGGTACCTAAGAAATGGCGGCCTCCAGTGGTTGAAAAAGTAGAGAAAGTGGTTGGAAGGTAGAGACAGTTTATCACTTCTTCATAGTAAATAGAGTGTCGAGATCGACGGACTTTTTCAGTGAAAACTTTTACATCAACAGATCCAGTATTTTGCGAAGCTTGCGTTCCTGCGGTCTGAAAAAATATTTGATCACATTTTAAGAGGCTAAATTTCTGTAAATTATTCCTGTGTTTATATACGATTGACGAAAACACAATATTTTAAGTAGTCTGAAGCACGTTGGATATCAAAAGGAATGAAAATTTGCTATCATGCTTCTTAATTAAGCGGAAATTAAGCTGATTATCAAGGAAATTTCGTGAACCACGTATAGTGCAAGTTTTCATGAAAAGGTGGAGATTTCATTCTGCTTTCTTGGCTGAAATTTCATATTTCTAATTCATGAAGGCAATAGGGGGTCACCGAGTTCCCAATTTAACAAATATTGCCTCTCCAAGGCTATCATGACACGGACAATCTGTAAAATAATATCATTTCCTTCTGCTTTGCTATCATAATCAGTCAATTCCGTTGTAATTTCTTCAAAACTGCATGAATGTGTATATCTCACATTTTGAAGCAATTTCGACTGTATCTCCCTTGAGTTCATTTAATAAAATCGAAAGTGTTATCAAGGAAACTTCATGAACCACGTATAATGGAGGTCTTCATGAAAAGGTCAAGATTTCATTCTGCTTTCTTGGCTAAAATTTCAAGTTTTTAATTCTATTTTCATCGGTATGGTGTTATGATTCACTGAACGTATGTTTCATTCCTTGAATCTGAATATTAATGTAGACACAATTATTATATCTTTTAAAGTCAATTATGATCAATTTATATGACCGATATCAGTAGAATTGTAGATATTTAACGATAGAATATAATCGTTTATTCTACTGGGTACATAGATCCATAGTAAAATATTGAAAACAATGATAAATTAGTAAATTGAACAAATTTCAATAATTTATCAACAATAAGTATCATACTATGATGAGTCATGTCACATTGTCTCTTACTTCTCAAACTTGACATTGAATACACAGTTTGAGAAAGTTCCACTAAACATGTCTTTCATGTTGTCAACATTTGCGGTGTTAAACGCTTGAGTTTTATGAATTTCTATTCCCTTTAAGATATCGGTCATCTAAGTTAGGATATCACACTGATTTCCGAAGATAAACGCTGCTTGAAAATCTACTCGTATTATGAGCTATCTATTCTCTTCGCCTCCGGCTCGGAGAATAGATAGCCTATGATACTCGTAGATTCTCAGCATTTATCTACTGAAATCAGTGTGATATCCTATACGCATTTGATTGTGATACGTTGCTCTTTCAGTGGCAAGTAGTTTATGATATGATCACGCTTAAGAAAATCTTGTTAA
Organism: Prostheceraeus crozeri; assembly: GCA_907163375.1. NCBI lineage: Eukaryota > Metazoa > Platyhelminthes > Polycladida > Euryleptidae > Prostheceraeus > Prostheceraeus crozeri. The sequence continues at coordinate 110,515 of CAJQUW010014572.1, read as the reverse complement.
AAGGGCTGAGCAGTAAAGCGATAGTAACCCTTCAAAGTACTACTTTAACAAACTACGTATATTACCTTTCCAAGGTTGACATGACACGGAGGATTTGTAAAATGCTATTATTCCGTCTGTATTCACTTCTGCATCTTTCTAGCATGAGTAGTAACTTATAAGCTATCAAAAGAAATGAACATTTGCAAACAGGTGTCCTAATTAAGCGGAAATTGCATGAGCTGATTATCAAGGAAGTTTCATGAACAGCATTATAATGCAAGTCTTCATGGAAAAGTTGTCATTTTGTGCTTCGTGGTTGAAATTTGTAGTATCTAATTCAATTTTCATGGGCATGATTTTATGATTCATTTCTTGACTCTGGAAAGTATTACGGACACATTAACATCTTCTAAAACATCTTTTGTTTTCCTCTTTCAGTGGCAGGTAGTTTGCGACATGATCAAGCTTAAGAAAATACTCTTATTAATGACACTGAGCATTAAAAGTAACAGTAGTCCATTCCATCAAATTGCTAATTTAGCAAACGCTGACTCTACAAACTTATCATGACATTGAGGATTTGTAACATCTCATTATTCCTTCTGTATAATTGCTATCATGATTAGTCAATTCCGTGGTAATTTCCTCAAAACCGCAAAAATGTGCTTATCTCTCACGTGGTACCGAGTCTCAACTCGAGTTGATTTAATAAAATCGAAACTGTGTACACATTGGGGATTTGATTGATATTTAGTTGCTACTCTGCTCTATGTTCTGCACTTTGCAAATATTCACTCTTATTATCATTTTTTCTCTATTTATACAAGCACAATTAAATAACTTACAATAGATCGATCACCTTAAGGCAAGAATCCACAATTGTATAGCAATTTGATTCTTTTTTAGATCTAGCAACATTGACTTAGATCGGAGCCTATATTATCGGTTGAGATGACTGTCAGCAAACTGCTATTGCCTATTCTAGTCTTTAAACAAAGCAAAGGCTCGGATTTCTATTATTCAAGCAATGACGAACAGAAACAAGTTCAAATGCGGAATATTTCAGATAATGTTATTGCACTTAGTCAGCCAATATGGTTGAGTTTCCCGATATTCATCATTTCATTACTTTCCTCATGTAAATGTGAATTTCTCCCATTCCATGTCGTTTCCTACGTTCAGTACTGCATCTGTGTATTGGATGATTACGCACGTTCTCGACGTTTTGTGATAGTAGAAGGAGACGCAGGTTTTCTCATAGGTCGAAGAACATTCAATTGCGCATTCTATAGCAGAGGAAATAGTCTCTTTAACGACAGTGCAAGGGCCTTGTGTACTCATGGCACTGTATTCTGCAGAGTTCGTCAATTTGACCTTTTCAAATTGAGTACTGATTCTCTCTGGAGGATCCGGACGCTGCTCACATGCTACAAATGCTTCCGAAGTGCAACTGCGTGCTACAAAGTTGCCAGCATCATCAGACTGCACGCATCGAATTCCAGTTCCTTTGGGCTCATTCATAGCCCATTGGAGCCATGTTAGAGCTGAACCATCTGTAAATCGCCACGAGTTATTTCCCTCCAACATGTTGGTTAATCCAACCCATGTTGAAGAAGGTCCCGATGAATAGTACAGTTGTATGCTGGTCATAGCGCTTCTTGTCATTATTTCCCCACCGACTGTATAACAATAATCTTGAGCTTTACACCAAGAAAGATCAGAGCTGTAAATATGAACGCAAGCTGGCGCATATGCGCTGAAAATATTACTCGAACATGGCACTATCGGTGGAGAGCCTGTAAGGGCTCCTCCAAGTTCACTCAAAAGTATCGCAAAGGAGATCAAAATATTCATTCTTGTTGAAATGTTCAAAGCTTCGGCAAATGACAATTGATTCACCATCCACGCTTAAATATGGTGATTGTAAGTGTCGGTTATGGAACATTGAACACTGTTTGTTCGTCAATTAGCACTAATTAAAGCTCAAACAGACAGAGAGATGCTGTCATTATTTAATTTGTATTCGATTACAAAATTTATACGAGATTGTGTTGTTTACTTGTATTTGAAGTAAATCCATTGACGGTTAAGGCATTTGACTTTCTTTACATAAACACGCCAACCAATCATAGTCTCGTGTTGAAATTTGCTTTGAATTCAAGCGAGTTGGTCAATAGGTCAATACATGTTTATCTCCAATGATAACGGAAAACATAAATGCACATACACAACATGTACAATGCACATTACAAAATATGCATGCGATCGGTTTCAGTCACAGAAACAGTTTCGTTTGCTTGTGGGTTAGTCTAGAGCGGACATAATCTTATCCCAGCTATTGAAAGCATAGAAATTGACAACAATAAAACCTCTAGAATGGAAATTAAGCTTAATGCACAATAACGACACATAAATCGCACGCATTTTCACTTAGATGCATCCGCCAACGTCTGTATCATTGGGTTAGAATCAGTCACATGAGTAAATCGAAGCCTTTAATTGGTTCTTCATGCCCAAACTTAGTTCCCTCGGATGTGCCGCGACCTTGAGTCAATTTCCATTCTAGCGAACTTCAGATAAACAGTTTATTTCTATGATTGAAAGCAATGGTAGCAAGCAATAGAACTGGACATAGATATCGTCTCTCTTTGGCTTGTTGGTTGGTCGAACGCGCGCAATTCAGAAGCAACTCTTATCAGAGAACACACGCTCCTCAACGGTCAGATTGCAAGTGGGCCTGTCGAGTGAAAAGTACCTATCTTTGACTTAATTTTCTTCCGTGATTAATTCGTCAAATAGAAATATTATTTACACAACTTGAATCTTCATAATCTAAATTGACTGACTGTGCACGTTTAGTGTGGTGCCAATGTTCTCGTTCGCCAGAATTCAGGCTTCAATTTGCATTGCACTCAATGAAAATTGACTTTCTTGCCCCTCGAGACTAGTTCTGGCCGTGACCATCAGTATTGAGAAAAGTCATCTCTCTGCAGCCAAACACGCAGACAAAGCAGTTTATCTCTGCAGTTTCAACGAAGACATTTCAAGTCGTGAAGGATCGACTGAGACAGTAAATTGATGGATTCAAATAGCTGAAACCCTTGAAGTCCGACATCTATAACAACAATGGACTGCTGCGGACAATGACATGGAAAACAATGCAACGTCGTGGATATGCGTTGTCATAACAGGGGTAATGAAAAGATGGCGGTTTCCACTGGCTGGTAACACATTAGCTTCACGGCTATTATCATTTCTACCTAATTATGCAACTATTTGGACGCAATGACTTGAAAGTATGTTGAAAGAAAAAAATTAAATGCACTCCGTGTGATTTATCCGCTAAAGTTTATTGCTAAAAATACATACCGGAGACATACCTTTCACAACACAGTCGCAGCCTCAATGTCTGGCAAAATCGTGCAGAATTTGCCGACCAAATCAGCGGATGTGCTTTAATATTGTCTGTGTCCAGTCACTTAGACGAGAGCATCTCTTAACCGACCAGCTCGTATTTACGATTTAGATCTGGATTCCTATCCCGTATGTACATACCTTCTTTTAGACGAGCTTCCATTGGTGATTTACGTTTGTCAAGAACGCGGGCGTCAAAGTCTGAAATGGAATTATTGAATGGAATAGAATAAAATATATTTTATTGAAGAAGAATAAACTTCAACAACATTGGTTATTGATAACACTTACATGATGCCCAAAATACACAATCATTGACCATAGACTTTACAAAATCGGGAAAGATCGAAACTTTGGAGTCTGGATTTAAATAGAAACAGTGATGCACTTGTTACAATATTTTCTAGTAGAGAGTTCCAAATTCTGACAACACGGTTGCTCAAAAGTAGGCTCGACAATCCAAATTTATACGACCAATGGGCTTTAATTTTAAGGAGTGGCCACGACTCACATATTCACAAAATACAACAAAAAATTTTCAAAAGGGATGTCAACAAGGCGATGTACTATTTTATAAGTTAAAGACAAATCTAACTTAATTCTGCGATATTCTAATGATGCATATTAAGTAATGCGAGGCGCGTAGAATAACAATCATACACTATTGTCGCTTGCCTGCAAACTATCCTCATAAAATACTTTTGAATGACTGCTGCTATGATTACACTGTAAATTGCTGGATACGAAAATTACATACAAACATATACCAAAATTACATACAATTTGAAACTAACATCTGATACGAGATTCTCGTATGTTTACAGAGATTTGGTATGTTTTTCATACCAAATCTCACTTACTTTCGTATGTGATTGGTATGTAGCGATACGAACTATTCTATCTGTGATTGGCTGTTTTACACTGAAATACGAGTTGTTGGTATGTTTTATATACGTGACCCTATGCAAATTCATCCTTATTCGTTTGCCTCTGGTATCCATTTGGTATGTGCAGCTTTAAGTCAAATAGCAAAAAAATATATGTATTACACACTATTGTCAAATAACTTTTTTCAGTAATACCAGTCGTCAATATTTCTTGTTTCATAGAGTAATATTTAATTAGATTAGATTTTCTGTGAATTTTATGCTCCACGTGTATATCGTCGTTGCTACTTGTCTAGCAACATTAACAGGACGTTAAGTTAGCTCTACTTTATGAACCTAGTTGATGAACATCAATTCATTTAAACGATTTCTTTCGTGACATCATGTTGACTTATATATCTCAAACACAGCTATTTTTGCGTTCATGAATTATAATGTGTTTTTATTTCGGATTGATAATATGCTTAATTTCAAAATTGCATAATGCATAATTGTTGATGGTTGAATACTTATTGATTATTCATTAAATGCCTTAGACTTACGTGTATTAAAATCGAATTCAGTATTGAAATTATGACTCTTGAATGTCATTATCTAACTACTTACAGAACAGTAGTAACATTAAGTGTGATCTTCATTGACAAAAGGCCTTAAATCAAGATACTTTGGACATGATTTATGCTTTCTTTTAACATTGTGCTGGTATGGCTTCAGTATGCAAAGCATGCCAAATTTGAAATAACATACGAAAAGCATACAAATATATACCAAGAGAACACAGAAATATACCAAAAAATATTTTGGTATGCATCCTTCGTATGTGATTGGTATTGAGCGATTTACAGTGTACTATTAGCATGGTCGGCAATAATATTATTGGATAACCTAAGGCTACTAGCATGTTCTTTATAACGAACGTAAAAAGGTCTGCTGGTTTGACCTGAATAAGCTTTATTACTGAGATTGCATGTAAATTGATCATAGACGACAATAGGTGTTCTATGTAGCCAAAAGTGCAAGAAAATGTAGAAATCTGAGGCCGCGAAGTGGACGAGGATTTCTACGATTTTCTTGCCCGCTGGATTCATAGAATAGCTTCGGCCTCTAAATCCATGGCAAATGTCCAATACCCAATGTGAATTTACAAATATTTCTATGCAAATTTATTGCCCTGCGACATATTTCATATCATGGCATATTACCTTCACAGATTTAGTGGATAAAACGGTCATCACAAGCATAGTGATCGATCGTTAATATAGACGCAGATCTCACAATTAGTGTGCTTACGTGGCCTATTATTTCCATTTAGTTTCTGATTAACTTTTTTGCTTAGCATGCTTATTAGAGATACTAGCAGATTAAATTTATAACAAGGGAACTTACTCTTCTATTGCAACTATTGCATTTTGCGTGCAAAATTCAATTTGAGTGCATTATATTTTTTCTTTCAACCTATGATAAACCACCTCCCCTTAAAAACCGTCAACGACCTAAAAATATATCGCTTTGTGGCGCGCACAGAGTAAGTGCATTAGGTAGGGTAGCAGCTCAATATTTATTAAATCCTCAATGCGTACGCATTTTCGATTTTATTGAATGAACTTGATTTGAGACACAGAACCACATGTGGGATAAGCCAATTTTACACTTTTGGAGAAATTTACAAGGATTTACATCAATCAGTCAAAGACAATGATCATAACAACATTTAAAAGATGCAAATGGGTCCAATTACTATTCACACTCCAGAAATGAAACATAAATTATTGAATCATAAAATCATGTCTCTAAAAATTGATTTAGGTGCGTGACATTTCAGCCAAGAATCGCCTACTTCCTCTATGGCGGCAAGCATTTGCACTATGACAGGTTTTAGTAGTTTTATTCTCTTTAAGGACCAGCGACATTGACTGCGCACAGCCCAGCAGGTGAAATTGCTTTCAACAGACAGCTGTTGTCCAAGATAGTCACACCAACCTAAGAAAAGTTAAATGTCGGTTTCAATGGTTGAAGCTGCCTTAAGCCACATTGTCGTCACTTCAATTTCGAGTGGATGTGCCATCACGCTGATTCTTCATTCCTTGTGTCCGTCAAAGTTCGCATAAATTATGGATGTTTGAGCATTTGATGAATAAATCATGTGCATTCTGATTATAGACCTACGGTACTAATTTTATACTTTACTAATAATTTATTATACTGCCTGACATAAAAAATGCTCCACTCAAATATATGAACTTTATTCCACTCACACTCATGAATTATAAGATAGCATTTTATATAAAACATTATATTTGAATAAATGGGAGACATTAGTACCGAGTATGTCCTCCCCGCACTGAAATGCAGCTCTGAAGTCTCATCGGCATCGAGTCGCGAAGATGATCAAGCCGTTCCTGATCCAGCAATGACCATTGATCGATGAGTCTCTCTGAAAGAGCTGTCAGTGTTGATGGCGGATGATCATATGCATCTCTCACTTTCCGACCAAGTTCATCCCAAGCATGTTCGATCGGAGAGAGGTCGGGGGAGCGTGAAGGCCAATGGAGGATGCGAATTCCAGATCTCACTATCGCTGTTGTTACACAATGAGCTCTTTGTGGTCGAGCGTTGTCATCCTGGAATATGGGGTTGAGTTCATTTACCGTTGGGATGACGATTGGAGATATGATATTCGATAAATATCGCTCTCCGTTCAAGCTCCCATTCACAATGACTGCGACAGTTCGACCTCCGTACCAGATACCGGCCCAGATCATCACGCTACCACCACCATAGCGGTCATGCTCAGACATGCAGCAGGGTGAATACCTCTCACCAAACATTCGATGCACTCTAATGCAACCATCGTGAAAATCCAAAGTGAAACGGGATTCATCCGTCCACATCACTTGACGTCATTCCTCTGTGCTCCACGACAGATGCTGCTCACATCATTCCACACGCTTTCGCTTGTGTTCGAGACCTGCGGAGAAAAAAATTGGCAGTGAAACAATGTCATTGTGTGAAATTCTCGCATTACTTACTTAAAGGAATTCTTGCAGCAGGTCGGTATGACCTCAGGCCCGCTTCTGCTAGACGGCGATATGCTGTTCGTATACTGCATGCAATTCCTGCTGCAGCTTTCCAGCTGATGGCCAGCCGAGGAACACTCTTAAAGCGATTGCGCTTTGCTGAGATAACCAACTTCCTATCGGTAGCATTGTTTGTCAATCTCGGTCTCCCTGATCCTTTCCTTCTTTTAACATTTCCATCACTGTTCCATCGACTCCACCACCTGCTCACAGTGGAGTGTGACACACCCAACTTCCGTCCAACAAACCTATAACTCTTTCCACATCGTAGCATTCCAACAGCCATTCCTTTTACAAACTCTGATTGCGACATTTTTGCTTCAAAATTTAGTCAGAAAGAATTGCTTGATAGTGATAAAAGGTCGAATTTGAAATGCATCAACTATACTAAAGATATCGACAATGGACAGCTGCTATATATTAGCATGACAACTTTGATGCATAGACATCCTGGTCAGTGCAGTATGAAATAAAAGTCGTCCACTTCCATTGAGATTTTCTATATCAAGTGGATCGTTTTTAATGTCATAGAGTATACTTATAATTTATACTTACTAATAATACTTTTGTAATATTTACAAAGTACACCTATAGCCAACCGATAACTTACTCCTGTCAACCCCTAGAAGCCGCTATCGTCTAGATACCGCTGTCATGAAAGACCATCTCCATGACGTTCTATCATTTTCAATTTCCATGGTCGTTCTCGTCCTTTATTATTGTAAAATGTCGGATTTCAGTGGCCCTCTCCAAGTCTCAAGAATGACCAATAGGATGATGGGTCCATAACGGAATGCTAAAGTTTCAAAAGCAACTCGATTTTAACTGTGCGAAATAAATTATTTTAATACATTTTGACATTTTTGACATTTTAAACCAATAATTTAGCAAGTTTATCAATCGAAGAGAGGTATCTATGTCTTATTAAGATATCCACTTAAAATACTGGGGGTCGTAACTAGAAAGTGTCATAAGTGCTAAGTTCTAAGTCATGTAATATATGACAACGATTTAAGACTGTAACTCAAAATTGTGCTAAGTTCTAAGACATAAGTCTTAAGTTCGATAGTCATAAGTGCTAAGTCATAAGTTACAATTTATGACAAAGAGTGTAACTGGAAAATATCTTAAATTTACCTGCATGTGCTAAAAGTCATAAGTTAGTGAATTTTGTATTTAGGAAAAAGTTGTTTGTTATATTAGCTCAACGCTTTCTATTAACTACAGCATATATAATTCGCAACGTTAACGATATACATAACAACATCTATTAAAGGAACACTTCACAAAGTTGTTGTCTTACAAGTCGCCCTCCTCGATGAGAATCCTCCACAGCGTGGTGCCGCAACTGTATCCGGTCATGACGCTCACGGTCAACAGCCTGTTCATATCCATCTGGTATAGGAAGGTTCCTATCAATTGCAAGATTGTGGAGTACGAAACATGCTGTGATCACTTTACAGGCTCTTTTATGATGTAGTTGAATAGAGGCACCACTTCTGTCCAGACAACGAAACCGGGATTTGAGTATTCCGAAAGAACACTCAATCTTGACTCTCGTTCGTTTGATCGCTGTATTCAATCTGCGTTCTATTTGAGTTTCGGTTGGCTCAGGTAGCGGTATGATGAGATACGGTCTAAGTGGATAACCTGAATCTCCCACTATGTAGGCATCTTAAAACTCACCATGAGAAAATCTTTCTTTGAGTGCACATTGTTCCCATATAAAACTGTCATGTGATGAGCCCGGCCAACCAACAACGATGTTTGTAAATCTCATTTTAGCGTCACAGATTGCCTGAACTTCCCTTTCTGTTCACAAAACGTCTTCATTCAGGGTTGGATGCCTTATATTGACGTGTGCATATTCTATAACGCCGTATTTTATCTACCGTATAGCCTATGTTAGTTGAAATATATGATAGTGTTAGGAACATTGTGTTTTTAATTCATTTTGCAGTTATTCAAGGAAAATACAGAGCACATTGACAAGATAGTACAGGGGGTAGGCAGTACTAAATATTTGTCCTAACTTATGACAGTTCCAATGAAAAATTGACTTATGACAGTTTTCAGTTACATGTTTTGTCATAAGTTATGACTTATTGTTTGCTTGAGAAACATATCATATTTCTTTGAATTTTTGTGAACAATTTTGTGGCAGTTTTCTTGCTAATTACAGCTCCATTAGTTTACCATTATTACATTTGAAGGTCATTAATTGCTTCATCCGTGTTTCCTGTAAATTCGAAAACGATTTTAGTACTGTCTTCTTAATTGAAATTTCTACTGTTCTAAACCTTCATTATTCATCGCACATGTTGAGATACAAAATTTGATTGGTGCTGGCGCATCACCCAACAACTTTCCTCGAACTCTTTTACAATCTCCCTGGTGTGTGGTTAAGTCTTCATTAGGCCTAGTGTTTTATCATGCTTTGGCTTTGTTAATTCCTGTCATTCATGCGTCAATGGCACAATCATCAAATTGAACAAAGCAGAATTGTATCTTAAACTAACTGCTTCCACAGCTGAATCAAAAACTGAAAGTAACTGACTTTGAATAAGAAGGTCAAAATCATAGAACTAGGCTATGATTCATCATTGCCTTGTGCTGATAACTATGGTACAAAATAGTTATACCATAGACAAATGTGATGCATGGAGATTTTCATAGTTTCAAAACACTCGTATTCTTCATAGATCACTCGCTAAAGCTCGTGATCTATGTAGAATACTCATGTTTTGAAACTATGAAAATAAATCTCCATCATAGAAATCAACAATACCATAGAAAGTCCTAGAATGGAAATTGCATGAAAATTATGGCACACGCCGAGGGAATTTAGTTGGGGCAAAATGTAAATTGTACGAGCTGGTTTCCAAGTCTTCTAATTGGCATTTATATTTATCAAGCCACTTTGTGATCTGGATTGTTGCCCCATGTCCAAAGATCATGTACAAAAAAAGCGATAATGAATCTACAAAATACTGCGGCAACAGAATGACAAAGAAAGAAATCCTCTAAGACGTTCTGTACGTTCATCATTTCGGAATATCGCTCCTATAATCTATCAAGAGTATAATCAGACACATGTGTAACTTGTAATGTCGATTTGCAGAGCATACATTACTCCAGCTTGAAATCAGAGGATAAAAAATGTCAGAGCATTTATTTTACTGTAAAGGGCCCCTGTTCATTATATTTGAACAATTTTCAAAATCTCTGCATGCATTCGAATATCAGCTGCCAATATATCATCAAATTATATCACATAAGTCATTTAATGATTAATTGAAAAGTTCCATCGACATTCTATTTATCTGAGAAATGATTGTAGGTAAAGAAGCTTTCAGTGTGCTTATTCCAGATAAGCACTAGGTTTCTTAACTGCTTGACCGAGAAGTTATCCAATAATTAGAAATTTTATCTGTGAATTCTTGAGATGTTCTTCCAACCAGTACAGCGACCACTTTCAATATGACTCTGTGAACCAAATTTTAATTCGTATTCGTGTTGAAAAATTGTATAATGGTTGTCAATGACTGGCGCAAATAGACACAGTATATTAATCCATGGAATAGTAGGCTATTTCACATGATACAATACCACCATTTCACTAAAGTTCTCTTCATGAAGATCCTGTGATTTCCTGTCAACAATTTCGACAACCAACTTGGCAAATGGTTTGAATGACATATAATGTTTTAGATCGAATCTCATCTACAAACCATAGATTTTTCCATGTGTCATCATTGTACGTACATAGACAAGATATCAAACTTCCATTCTAGTGTACTGTTATCTACTTCTATGATCTCCATACACCACATTTGTCTACGGTATAACTACTACATAACGTTATTCTCATTGGTTGCTTGAGTGCAACTCTATGATGTCTTCTCAAGTAGAGATAAAGATATCAAGGCTGTAATGTCAAAGCTGCTTCAAAGATATCGAGAAGCACGTGATGCTAATGACAAAATAGCGTTGAAAATATTGACTTCTAAATCTTAGCATCAATATTTACAATGCCAAAAGTTGAACTCAAAAAATTACCTATAATCAATATGAAAGCGTTCTTCGGCTAGTCATCGCACCAGAATGACTTTTGCATGGTTGCTATGACACAGCCAGAAATTTCCTTTCTTCACACAATAAAATCGTTCTTAGTGTAAACACAGTTTGTTTTCACTAATTTGGATACTTACTTTGATTTGGACGCACCAATTCCAAGAAACATTATTTTTGAAAAGTGAAGCCTGAAATGACAACTTCAGGGCACTGCCCAGAGGGAGTCAAGATTTCGTGATTGTACTCGAACAGAAAGTGTCTCTAAATTCAAGAAAGAAAAGATCTGGAAAATATGCGGCCATGTTTTATAGCCAATTGTATACATAACTATCAATGATGCGTTTCATCCATGATAAAATAAATCACAAACCGCTACTGGCATTAAAGACCAAATATTCCTACATAGGGAAATTTGCAAGAACATTCGGCTACTTTTTTGTAATATGTCTAAATATCAAAAAACGAGGTCAAACAAGCTGGGCTCCAAAGTATATGAAGTGCACAACGCTACAGAGCATAGATGAACCTCGCCACCTATTTTTGCAGAATTTCTTAATTAGATAAACTTGATTGTCAATTTTGACGAGCTTGCCAGACCGGTACCTGAAAATATCAAAATGTCAAAATATACTCAAATAATTTATTTCATGAATTGATATTCGGATTGAAATTGAAAGTTTCTGTGTTCATTTGGGAACTCAACGTCCCATGGGTCCTCCCATGGGGCCCCATCCCATTGGCCATCAGTGGATTTTATATTCAAAGGAAAATGATGATAGCCGTGAACCTTTGCAAAGTGCATTGAAGCTGCGGTACCTTCCCATTCCCAACGGTAGTCAGCCACTGAAAGCCGCCATCGTGTCGGTACCGTTGGCATGACAACACATACGAAGTTCTGCTCCTTCGGTCCGCCAATGGGATGGTGGGTCCACAATGGGTCGCTTAGTTGTCGGCAACAACTCGATTTTAAATGTGCAAAATAGATTATTTCAGTCAATTTTGACATTTCACAAATTTTAACATTTCAAACCAACAGTTTAGCAAATTCGTCGATCGAAGATACCATCCAGGTCTTACTAATTCAGTCAAAAAAAAGAAGTCTATCTAAGCCTCATTCTCACTGTAAAGCAAATTTCATTTGAATAGGACCTCCAGTTTGTGCAATATATTAAAGCTATTTATTGAGTTCACCAGTGAATTGCTGAATTGAAAAAAACGAAGACAATGTCAATAATGGTTGTTGTTTTATTGAATTGACAACGACGTAGTCAAAAGCTGTTCAATAAGTTTCATTATTGACCTTGTCTAAATATATAACAGATCGCTGAAGGCGGGAGGACCATAATGAATCAATGATGTGAAAAAATCAGTTTTCTCTCCCGAGTGATTTAATGCCACTAAATAATTACGAATAAAAAATATGTACACAGCCGACGTTTCGGGTCCAGATCCTTTCTCAAGGCAAGGCAGCAATAAAATGACACTGTCTAAACTGGCTCGTTAGATACGCAGTATAGCTCCGGTTGTCTCATGACGTCTGTTCATTTTAGGATGGCACTTATTGATTAATCGCGATTCCACCACGCGTGTTTCAATGATCTGTTTAAATGATCCATTTATATTGTGTTATTATAGCTTCTATATATATATATATAATAATAAGAAGGTCAAAGAAATTGATTTCCGTTTTGTAAATTACACAACATATACTGATCATGATTGATTTTGATTATATTTAAAGTCGCATTAGGATTCTCTTTTTTGTATATTGATGATCATATGATAAATGTTGAAACAAGCGTGGTGTATAGTCTAAAATAACGAGATCTCCGCCTTTGTCAGCGTTCATGATATGTAAATCCTTATTAGACTACAGTGAATTCAAGGAGATTCTTTCATAGTATGTTAAATTGTGATATAACTTAGCAGTCTCTGTAAATAGGCTTGGGAGTTGATTTTCAATCAGATCTATTATACTGTCAAGGTCATTATCTAACCCTTTTGGAGGAGTAAAGTTGGAAGGACTGCGTATTGATTGAATATCTGAATTTTTTATATTGTCATCATTAAAATAATCTCTTAATCTTAATTTTCTGCAAAATTCTGATACATCATTTTTACAATCTAAAACATTTCTCTTTGTTGATGGAGTCAACTAGATCTGATTGAAAATCAACTCCCAAGCCTATTTACAGAGACTGCTAAGTTATATCTATATAAGATATAAGAGGCATTGCCTCTATATGCCTCTAATCAATGATTCCATATCAAAAGCAAAAAGTGAGATCACTATGGTGAAGAAAAACCAACATTCCAGTTTAACGATTCCCTTTATTTCCACATATAACCCGAGTAATCCGAAACTTTCCAGGACGTTATTAATCCAATCTTCATTGATTTAAAAGTGCATCCGACTTTTAGAGACTACAGAATAAGACGCACATACCGTCAGCCTCTTTCACTACTCCGGCAATTGAGAAAAAAATAACAGGAAAACATTAGTGGGTGCTACAAAATGTGGTTACGGTAGATGTGAATGCTGCCATTACATCATCGAAGGTGCAGTGTTTTCTTTTAAATTTGGGGACGAAATCAAACATTTTCACGTAAAAGCAAATATGAACTGCTATTCAAAAGACCTGATTAATGTTCTGAGATGTCGTGGTTGTGAAGAACTTTATGTAGGGCAAACAGGAGATAGCTTGAGATCACGTGTAAGAGTCCATCGACAACAAGTAAGAGATCATAAATATCAAGTATTGCATGTAAGTAAGCATATTTCCTCTTGTTCAAAAGATAATGATCCCCCATTTTATGTCATGCCTATTTTGAAATCACCAAGTGGAAGTAACAAAATAATGCGGGAGTCGAAAGAGAAAATGTGTGTGGAGATTCTGAAACCAAAATTAAATAAGGATAATTAATGAAAATAAAGAAGTTGTATACTCCCAGCAATTGCATGAAGAATATTTGTCTATGTCCTGAAATTTATCTATGTCTATATGTCTACATGTATTGATCTATGGCACCAGTTATCCAATGTATTTTGCCTCTCTATTTCTTTGATGGCTTACAAGCTTTTGAATTTTGTGAAATATATTTCACTTGCCCGTGACAAGCCTTGAATAAAGGTGAAACCGGTTGGGCTTTAGTTTGTGTTTTTCTTTGTATATATATATATATATATATATATATATATAGTAAAATAAGATGAGAACTCAAAGAAAAACTCCAGATTTGCAAGCACAAGCGCTTTCTTATCTTCAGGTGCTTCGCTGAACAAGGAACAATATCAATTAAGCCTCAGAGGCAGGGATATATCAATTTACGATATTCAAATTTTAACAGGAAATAGAAGGAATAGAAATCAATGTATATGTACATGTAAGTGGTTATCAAAGTTTCATAGTTTGGAGACGGTATATATACATGTATGGAGATATCAAAAGACAAGGAGGATCATAGTAAGTTAGTCACAGGTTATTCAAGTGGGGTGAAATTTATCTATAAAAAATCGTTCTTTACAACGTCGAAGTATGCTGTCATCACACCTTATTTTGTAGAATGGAAAGATTTTAAATTTTCTTTTTCCACACGCATCAATATGTCCACTAACGCGTATTTTCCTGTATTGCGGGTGACAAATTTGTTCTTTATGGATTCGAGTACGTTCGCGTAGTGTGTTGCCTGTTTCTCCAATGTAAAATTGATTGCATCCCATGCAGGTAAGTACATATATCACATTTTGTGTTGAGCATGTCATTGAGGTTTGTATTTTAAAAATAGTTCCATTGAAATTATATTCACAGCCTTCAAGCAAAACTTCGCATGTTCCACACCGGGAATCCTTACACCTTTTAACCATGGGAATTTCTTGGCGTGTGATAAATTTTGAAGGACATAAAATATGTTTGAGATTTTTTGATTGTCTGCGGCTATTAATGAATTTGTTGTCTCTGAAAATGTCTTTAGTTTTTTCATCATTTTGCAGAATTGAGTTGGTATGTGATAGGACAGGTAAGACATTCGTGTTTTTCGGGTTATATGTATGTACAAACGGAATTATAGAATCACTGTCACTTTTCGATTTGTGTTTGGTCTGCAAAAGTAATGAACGATTTAATTTTAAGGCATTGGAAATTCCATCATTAATTAGTGAAACTGGATAGCCTTGCTTTGATAGAATGGTTTTCAATTCTTCCAGTCGATTTAGTCTCGTCGATAAATCACTACAAATAACGCATATCGGTCGCGCAAGGTTATATGGTATAGCACGTTTTACAGCACGTGGATGGCACGATGAAAAGTTCAAATATTGGTGACTATCTGTAGGTTTGTAATATATATCTGTATATATCTTCTCTTCCCTTTTTATTATAAGGACATCTAAAAATGGAATTTGCTCATTGCTTACTTCCATAGTGAAAGTAATATTTACATCCAGGCTGTTGAGAATTGTTTTGAATTGATTTAATTTTTCCGCATTCCATCTCCAAATAATAAATCCATCATCTAAATAACGTTTCCAATTATCCATCATTTGATTGGTAATATCATTTCCCCAAAGTTCGTATAATTGCTTCTTTAATTGTATCTCAAGATAGCCTAAGGTCAAATTTGCGTAGGTGGGGGCCACCTTCGTCCACATAGCGGTTCCTTTTATTTGTCTATAGTTGCTGTCACCAAATGTAAAAGTGTTATTGCATAAGACCATCTTCAGACATTCCAATATAAAATTATGATTAAAGCGAGAATCAATAATATTCGGACAATTTGCAAGCCAAAATCAAGCCTAGTAGTCCCAAGTCGTGGGGAATGTTAGTGTATAGGCTCACCACATCAAAAGTTACGAGCTTTGCGTCGAAAGGTACGTGGTCAGGCAAATTGGACAAAAAATCATACGTGTCACGTATGTAACTCTGTATGTGAAGGCAAAAAGGTTTTAGAAGCATGTCCAGAAAGTTACTAAGGCGTTGAGTAGGGGCATTTGGGCTCCCTACAATTGGTCTGAAAGGTAAGTCAATGGGCTGATGGACGGAAACATAATCTGAATTTTGTTCAGATATTGCTTTTTCGATACTGTCCGATTTGTGAACTTTTGGCAGTCCATAAAAATTGCTGCTTGTATATTCAAACTTTATCAAATAATCTTTCTCTTTCTTGGTTAAATTTGACCCAAATGATTGAATTGTTCTCTTTATTTTATTCAAGATTTTATTATCATCATTGGTTTCTAATTTCATATAAAATTCTTCATTACTTAACATTTCAAGAATCTTGCTTTCATAATATAATTTGTCCATTATTACAATGGTGCCACCTTTGTCAGCTTGCTTGATAATCAGGTCAGGATTATTCCTGAGTGATTGTAAAGCCATAAGTTCGTTGTATGCAAGATTTCCACTAGTATGCATTGGTTTTACATCAGTGAGATCAATGTTTTCAAGAGTTTCGCATACATTATCCAAAACCGGATTTCTACCTTTTGGCGGATTAAATGATGATTTGTTTTGTACTAAATTATTAGGTTCTGTACGTGTTTGTTGTTCAGTAGTATGAAAATATTCGCTTAATCTTAATCTCCTCGAGTAATATTTCAAATCAACCGCGAGTTCCTGGTTGTTTCTGTTGGGTGTCGGAGTGAATTTCAGTCCTCTAAATAATACGCTTTTTTCACATTCAGTTAATTTTTCAGTAGACAGATTTATAATTTTGACATCCTTTTGGGACAATTGTTTATTTTCATTTTCATTTTTACCAATATTTTGGTTTAATTGAACTTCAGAAGGGGGTAGCTCTTGAAGATTCTCTACATCATTTTCTATAATTGGTGCACATATTTCGTGTTCCTGTAAGTGTTTCGATGATGTCCATAGAGTGGCTTGCCTCCTCCTAAAAAAGAATTTGTATTTCCAGTATTTCGATCATTACGGTTCTTTTTGTGAGAGAATGTTTGCTCATGGTTTACATAGTGTTCATTCTTTTGTTTTGATTCATATCCATTTCGATATGGTTGGGAATTTGTGCTATATTTGTGGATTGTGTTGTATTTATTCGTCCTGTTCTGATTAGTTGAACGTTTGAAATGGAATTGGTTAGAAGTGTTTCTTTGTGGCGAGAAATTTTCTGATTTGTTGCTTCCTCGTGTCACAGAAGCATAAGTTTTCCTCCTTATTTCTGGTTGTGATGCGTACTTTCTAGTCGGGGTACGATATTGTCTGTTTCTGAATTGATTTCCGTTTTTATTATCATTTTGATAATTGGAATAATTTCTGTACCTTTGTTTGTTGGAATAATTTGAATACTTTTCATTATAGGAATAATTTGTGCTGTTTTGATCATTAGTTTCCTTGAACACACTATTGCCGTAGTTTTTCTCGTAGTCCAATAACCAAGTCTCTGAGTGTCTCCATCTATTGTAAGAAATATTCTCTTGTTGTTCACACTCTGAGATCCATAAATCCAATAATGTTTCACTCAGTTTCCCAGAGGAGCATTTGTAAATTTCTGATTCTATCGCATTGTCAAATTCAAGGAAGTTTTCATATGCAGCATTCGACCGGACGTTCAGGAGTTCGATTTCACCTTTCATTCTGTTCAATGCCATTTCTATTCTAATGTCTGTTTCGGTTTCTTGTTCATCACGGATTTTCTTTATTCGATATTTTCTTGGTAAGATGGGAACATCCAACTCAATCCATTTGTCGTACAATTCGGCAAGACTTCTATTACGTAGGTATGCCCAATATGCCATTTTTCTCTTTGTCAACATATCATTCCAGATTATGCCGATTTTTCTTTTCAATTTCATCGCCTAATTCTTTAGAGTTATTTCATTAATTTCTTGTTGAGTAGTATTTTCTTCACTTACATGTACATTTGGATAAATCGCTTCCTTCGTCAACGTCAACTGTTTATTTACATCAATAAGTTCTTGAATTAAATCGTTCGTCGTTATAGTTTTGTCAATAAGAATGTTCAACTTTTCGGTTAAGTTTTCAAGCAAATTTTCAAGTAAGTCTTTCATCTTTCCTTTTTCTTTTTCTTTTGAATCATTTATAATGTCATCAGTTTTTTGAGAATTTCCACGAGTTTCCATCACAATTACTGGTAATAAATATAATTAGAAAAAAGTGAACGCAGTAATCGGTAAAATATAGTAAAATAAGATGAGAACTCAAAGAAAAACTCCAGATTTGCAAGCACAAGCGCTTTCTTATCTTCAGGTGCTTCGCTGAACAAGGAACAATATCAATTAAGCCTCAGAGGCAGGGATATATCAATTTACGATATTCAAATTTTAACAGGAAATAGAAGGAATAGAAATCAATGTATATGTACATGTAAGTGGTTATCAAAGTTTCATAGTTTGGAGACGGTATATATACATGTATGGAGATATCAAAAGACAAGGAGGATCATAGTAAGTTAGTCACAGGTTATTCAAGTGGGGTGAAATTTATCTATAAAAAATCGTTCTTTACAACGTCGAAGTATGCTGTCATCACACCTTATTTTGTAGAATGGAAAGATTTTAAATTTTCTTTTTCCACACGCATCAATATGTCCACTAACGCGTATTTTCCTGTATTGCGGGTGACAAATTTGTTCTTTATGGATTCGAGTACGTTCGCGTAGTGTGTTGCCTGTTTCTCCAATGTAAAATTGATTGCATCCCATGCAGGTAAGTACATATATCACATTTTGTGTTGAGCATGTCATTGAGGTTTGTATTTTAAAAATAGTTCCATTGAAATTATATTCACAGCCTTCAAGCAAAACTTCGCATGTTCCACACCGGGAATCCTTACACCTTTTAACCATGGGAATTTCTTGGCGTGTGATAAATTTTGAAGGACATAAAATATGTTTGAGATTTTTTGATTGTCTGCGGCTATTAATGAATTTGTTGTCTCTGAAAATGTCTTTAGTTTTTTCATCATTTTGCAGAATTGAGTTGGTATGTGATAGGACAGGTAAGACATTCGTGTTTTTCGGGTTATATGTATGTACAAACGGAATTATAGAATCACTGTCACTTTTCGATTTGTGTTTGGTCTGCAAAAGTAATGAACGATTTAATTTTAAGGCATTCAATATATATATTCAATATATTCAATATATTCAATATATTCAATATATATATTCAATATATATATTCAATATATATATATTCCAATCCTTTAAAAACACCGTGTCCTTCATTAGTGTCTCATATCTTTGTATTTTTGAATACACAGCCGATGGTCATCGGCTAGCTTCTTCCAAGTCGTGACTTGTGTCGACTTTTGAGCAGTTAAAGTGCACGGATAGAATTGTGAAACGATTGTAGCTAATCGTGACTAGAATTTCCATTAACAGTTTATTCAAGGATATGTGGAATACTGTCAAGAGTTATTCGTGCATGCTCGAAAGATTTCCTATTGAGTTCCGTTTCCAGGGAAATAAATTTGATAAATGAGAGTTAGAAAATACGTTGGCTCAGTACCAATTTATCGGCCCGTGCTAAATTATGGTTAATTCAAACAAGCTGACGAGGCCTCGGCGACCAGCATCTTCTTAACGGTCGATGTTCAAATTTCTAATTTGATAATTATAGTCGATGTTAAATAAACCAGAAGGAATGGACGGCCAATGATTCGCTGGAAGGACTGTATCAAGAGAGACCTTGAACGCACAGAAGAAGGCTGGACAACTTGGAAGAGAGGGCGAAGGACAGATTGAAATGGTGGCAAATCGTCAAGGACGCGTCAAAAGGTGTGATGGAGAAGACCTCTGTGACTATCAATATCGTCTTATCCCATGTGTTTGACATTTCCCCTACGATTCCCCTTTTCAGGGAAAATGGTGTTGTTACAATAAAATGAAATAAAAAAATAGCGGTTTTTTTGGAATATTTGATTATATTTAAATAGAATTGAAGCTCTCTTGTGCTATCTGATTATTTCAAGATTTTCTTAATTTTGATTTCAGCAAGTACCCTCAACTAGGGTAACTTGTGCAACGGTCGTTTTTGGACCTTCACATCCATCTGTAAGATTTATGATAATATTTTCGGTCTTTTTTTAAATTTATTGTTATTAAATTATTTTTCTGTAAAATTGAATCAATTTAGCAAAAAGTTACATTTGTCCTGAGATTTCCTACAAAAATCAGATTTTCTGAGATTTTTTTTGAAAAAAGTCACTTTTTTGCATTTAATCAAAATGCAAAAAACTTTCATGTGTTGAGTATTGATGCATTATTTCTATTTAGTTGATACTCAAATATCCCATTATGTGGTGTATTGGTATGAGATGCGAAAAAGAAGGTTGTAAGACCAATTTAAGTGAAATTAGTCGATTTTCGTGGCACAAGTTACCCCGGAGGTCGGTGGCACATGCTATCCCTAAGTAATCACTAGTCAACAAAGAAAAAATAGTCTAAGTGTTTTTAGCTGATTTCGGGTGAATCAAGCGTGTTGATTTCAAAAATCACCTCAGATTTGCTCAAGCAGGTCAACTTTTTAAACTCAGCTACATTTTGGGTTTTTCAAGTTTTGGCCTATACGATGATCCAGAGCTTCTCATGTACCGATATTTTCTTGCGTTCATGTAGCCATTCTTTTATTTTCTAGACTAAAAATGCAATTTCTGAAGATCTTAGCGGCACATCTGATCATCTAAAATGCTGCCCATCTGAAAATATGCAATTCACCATCAATGTTTCCACTGCTCAAATACCTTGTTGAATTCATCGCTTATGACATTTCTATGATATTTTTTGCACTCTGATGGACGTTTGTTCATTCGCTCTGTTAGAGGATTTTCAACCAGTCTAGGTGCGAGTTCTTTGCTGCACTTTGTCAATCAATTCAACTAATGAAGGCAAGCTTTCAGAGCAATTTCTATTTCAATCGAAGAGTCATATGCTATTTTTAGGCTTGTCATCATATTTAATGAATGTTGTCAGTGAATTTTGAATAACACATTCGCATTTTGCAGCTGAAGGATGACTTCAACCAGAAGATCTTGCAAAAACAGGCCTGACGTTTTCTGCTATATTTGTGGTGAATATACTCTTTTATCTAGCAGGAATCAAGCAACAAGCTTTATAAAACGTGCCTATCAATCATATTTTGGAATTAAACTTGGTGACCAGGATAAAGTTTGGGTTCCACACATGGTATGCAAGTCATGCACCGAGTATTTGCGTCTGTGGACTAAAGGCAGGAAGAGTTGCTTGAAATTTGGTATTCCTATGATTTGGAGAAGCCTGAAGTATCCTTATATTGAATCGGCACGTCGTCCTGTAGCTCATTGTGATGAAATTCCGGAACCAATTTTTGGAGAACTTCCTGACATCAGTGACGACGATTCCTCCAGTGCTGCTGAACATGTAGAAGAGCAACAAATGGATTTTGACGATGCTGCTCCACATCCTTTTTCCCAAAATGAGCTAGATGATCTAGTTCGCGATCTCTGTTTATCAAAGTCCTCTGCCGAGCTATTGGCATCCAAATTGAAGGAAAAGAATCTTATATCTAACAGTGCTCGTGTCACTTTCTATCGCAATAGACATGAAGAGTTCCTTCATTTTTTCTTTAAAGAGAATGACTTGGTGTACTGCACAGATATTGCTCAGCTAATGTTCAAGCTTGGAATGCCACGGTACGAACCCAAAGATTGGAGACTATTCATAGACAGCAGCAAGCGATCTCTGAAATGTGTTCTTCTTCACAATGGCAATCAGTTTGCCTCTGTACCTCTTGCTTACTCGGCTACATTGAAAGAGAACTATGAAGCAGTGAAGTGCGTGCTGGAGAAAATACGTTATGATCAGCATCAGTGGCTAATTTGTGTTGACTTGAAAATGGTGGATTTTTTGTTGGGACAGCAGTCAGGCTATACCAAGTATCCATGCTTCCTGTGTATGTGGGATAGCAGAGACACTACTCGTCACTACACTAGAAGAAACTGGCCAATCCGCGAAGAATTGGTGTCATGTAGAGCAACGAACGTTATCAACGACCCCCTGGTAAACAGAGACAGGATACTCTTCCCTCCGCTGCACATCAAACTCGGCTTGATGAAGCAATTTACCAAAGCTCTGGATAAGGATGGTGCCTGTTTTACATACTTGTGCCATGCTTTTCCAGGATTGACCATAGAGAAATTGAAAGCTGGCATTTTTGATGGTCCTCAAATCCGACAGCTAATCAGAGATACTGACTTTGAAAATTCAATGAATGATGTGGAGCTGCAGGCATGGAGAGCATTTGTTCTGGTAGTGAAGAACTTTCTTGGCAATAAAAAGGCCAGAAACTATGCAGAGCTAGTCTCATTTATGTTGACTGCTTTCAGAATCCTTGGATGCAACATGAGTATCAAAATGCATTACATTTTCTCACATGGATCGGTTTCCTGAGAATCTGGGATCTGTGAGTGATGAACAAGGGGAGAGATTCCATCAAGACATAAAGGTGATGGAGACAAGGCATCAGGGACGCTGGGATGCAGTTATGATGGCTGATTACTGCTGGAATCTAAAGAGAGACATCCCTGCAGCTGAGCATTCAAGGAACTGCAAAATACGGAAATTCATGCCGACTATTTTACAATTGCGACTTTCTACCCAGATTGCATGTGCAAGTAGGCTTACATGTATTTGTCTTATCCTTTGTCAATAACTTTTATACAAATAAGTGAAATTAGATTTTGTGATACCAATTCAATGCATTCTTTTATAATGTATCTTTTTTCTACTTAGCCATTTGGGGTGAGAAGGGTTCTTAGAAATAACAGATGACTTCACAAAATGTGATATATTAAGCCAGAAAATCTAATTTCTCAAAATATGATTAGCATGAAAACTTGACCTGATAGAGTTAAATGGATGCCATATTCAGAGTTAGTGGAGGAAAATGATCCTAAATCAGTTGAAAAGCTTCTGACTATTTTCAAAAAGTTTTTTGTAACCCAGTGATAATGGATTCCTATTGCACAGAAAGGATATTTATGAAGCAAGCTGGTCAAAAATATCAATTATGGCTATTGATCAGTAAAATAGATTATTAATTGACTGTAACTGTGACTCCCATAATGATGCTACTCATTTTGTTCAAATGATGTAAACATAGGCCTTTCGAAGGTACGTTTTTTGCAGTTTGAGATATATTGCATTCTGTTTTTACGTTCCTGTGCGAAACAGAAAGTAATGACCAGAAATACAAAATCGCTAGACATTGTCTTTTTCGCAACTTGAAGCGTGTGTGGATCAACGTTGACTGAGTGGAAACATAGGCATGGACGCAATCTGCCATCAATTACAAAGGATGCCCTTCCCAAGCTCATCAATTTAGACACAATGGATAGACTATTTGAAGGTAATGGATCGCAGAATATGATATTGAGATTCGAAAAGGCCGGGATCGTTCCTTTGAATCGTGATAGAGTACTGGAACAATTACCTGAAAGCGGTCAGGCAAAATGTGAAGACATGAGCGAAGCTTAGTTGAGCTTCTTCGTTCGATGCGTCATAAACGAGAAAGGTCACGATTAAGCACCCGTCAAATAAACGGATGAATGTCGAACCTGGCTGATGTGTAACTGTGATGAAATGGAATACTGCACTCAAGCATTCATCTCAAGCTTAGATGCCGATTCACCGCTTGACTGCGAAGTGTCTCACAGTTCACATGCAATGTCACTCGATCATCAGCATCACCCGATGGTGGAAGTCGAAGAAATTGCTATTGGAACTTTTATTGAGTGTGACTGGGTTCTCGTCAAACTCAGTTTGCTTCGAACAAACGCCGATTCACCAATGTTATGTTCGGTAGTTATTAAACCTCAAAGAACAAGTAAAAAATGATGTAAATAAATTGTGAATTTAATCTCATACATTGAATTATATAAGTTTACCGTACTTCGATCAAACAACATTCGACATTTCTTAGGGCAAGTGCCTTAAAAAACCCTTTCATTTTATATTTTTTATACGATCTTCACATCAAACATACTATCTACATTTGATCAATTTTAAGGGAAAAAATTACCCTTTTTGTGATATTTGCTTTTGTATTTTTTACATATTTTGCATTATCTCCGAGTTTCATGAGAGATTGCTATTGTTTTAATACTGCAAAATAAATTAGAAGCATTTGGTTTTGTGATTTCAAGTAATATCTGTAAGTAAATGACTGAATTAATATAACACACGATCAGTGGCACAAGTTGCCCATTTGATGGCGAAACTTGTGCCATTTTTGGTAGGTACTAGTGTGAAAAGGATAGCCAGAAAAATGTTTAGTTTCATGTATGTCTGCAGTTCTAAGAAAAATTCCTTGGGCTCAATTTCAAAAAAACGCAAAAAACGACACAAGTTATCTATCCTAGTTGACGGTAATCTAAAACAAATAGCTATCCACAGGAGCTGCCCCTATTGGGAACACAGATTATGATGCGATCTTCATACAACAAATCTCGGTTCGATTCCTAGGTTGGATGAGTGCTGTCCGGGGATCAAGGATGTTGGTGTCTTGTATTGACTTAATAGCTGTCATTCATTCTCTTCAGATATATATTGCATACATGTAACATATTATAAGTAGCTATATTATGTTATACTGTATTCACTGTCGATACTTTTCCTACTATAAAGACTGGCATGAAAACTGAAGCATGTTTTGGGAAGCATTGTTCTTCAAGTTGTAAGAGACCTTTGAATGACGGACGCAAAGCCTATTTGTTCTCAGAATCATTATCTCCTGGTGGCCAACCTGAAAATTGACAGAAAATCTGCTGCTCTCCCCCTTGTATTGCAAACTTTACAACGATAAATTGAAGCAGTTATCCTCAAACACTTGTATTGTAATTTTCTTTTGTTGACTTATCGTGGCGCTTCATATGAAAAGCAAACTGTAGTGGAAGATTTTCATTTTAAGAAATAAACAATCATTATTATTCTTGAAATTCATTGAAATATTATCAGACTGCAGTTGCAATCAAGTTATTCCTCGTTTAAAGTAACATCTCCAATTTTGTTTCATGACATAAGATATATAAAGCACTACCATTTTTGTCAGCAGAAGTTTTACGCGCATAATCCGGAGAAATGTTCGCAAATAGCGGGAAGGAATACAATGAAAGATGTAAAAATGACACACAAAGGTTTGAATTTTGTTTGCATTTGCTTGCTATCAAATGAATAAATCCGGAAAAGGTTTTTATTTGAATACTGACGTGCTCAAATATCAGTCACTAGAACGTGTGGTTATATTATCTAAAAAAGGAATAGGCCCACAGTTTTCCAATTGCCACATGCAAATTACCAGTACCATAGAAAATATAGGCATAGAAGATATCATCCCGAAAACCAATGACAAAACCATGTTTTCGATTGTACAGATAGTTAGATCTACACTGTAAACCGTTGACTGACAACTGACAGACATTTATCCTACAAAATCTATTTTGTCAGTCATTGTTAGTTCTTGTAGGATGATTGCCACTGAACACCTACAATATCTGACAAAAAGCGACAAAATGAATACCAATGAATGATGTATGTAGACATTTACAGATCTTAAGTTACTATACTCCAGGAGGAATTCCTTTCTCTACTAATGAGTTCCCATAAAACATGATTTGCTTTATAGTGTTTTATGAATTACATCTTCATCTACATGTTATCAACAGTAAACTACAAAACTTGAAAAATGGAGAAAATCCGAGCATCAAAATAGCTTCATCATCGATGTAAAGCAAACTGAGTTGGTTGGCTGGCAAGTTTGTCAATGATCTGAACAAGTCTAAGAAGTTTGTCGCAGGTTAAACTGATCAGAATTCTACCGATCAACCGTTAGTTACTTTTATCTGACTGAAACACAGTCCACCAACCTCACAAATAGGACCAAGAACGCAATCAATAACTGATTTCCAGAACTTTCTTGCACAGTTACAATTGATGTCGAGGACTCGAAACGATGGAGTAATGCACCAAATGTGATTCAATGCTACGCAGGCAAATACGCAGCCCCAGCACAAACCAGCGCAAATACCGCATAACGTTGTCACAAACTTGTAGCAGCAATTTTTACCACCAGAAAAACATTTAAAAGCATTGCGCCAGACGCAGTCAGTTGAATGAGTA
This sequence comes from Prostheceraeus crozeri, assembly GCA_907163375.1. Lineage (NCBI taxonomy): Eukaryota > Metazoa > Platyhelminthes > Polycladida > Euryleptidae > Prostheceraeus > Prostheceraeus crozeri. The sequence goes on along the minus strand of CAJQUW010014572.1, from coordinate 83,949 downwards.
CCGTCCGGCTCACCAATTACTTCTTCAAATGAACACTGCAAAGAAGAAGAATTTACATAAGAATAAAGACATTAGACGCATAATTGAGGACTTCGAATACAAAGTGCAACAAGCGTCAAATCAGTCATTTAGAGAAAGTCGGGATTTTCGCTGTGTTGACCTTTCAAGGAATTTTTCGTCTGGTAGTAATTGAATAGTATGTAGGTGACCCCAAGGCCAATGAAGGCCTGAACCTCGCCTCTACAGTGCACAATAAACTGTAGAGTGCCAAGGTTAGCTGATTTTGACTACGAAACGATAGTAAACGATAGTAAACGATAGTAAACGATAGTAATCAAGGTACAAAAACATTATTGTTAATGTTCATTCGCCGAGAAAGTGGTTGGCTCTACAATTGGCCAGACTTAGTACTTTCGCATCCCAGCCGGATTTATCCAATAGGAAAGCAGGTCGTTTTCGTAGCGAATACCAACATATTAGTTTCAATGACAACTGGTACGCAGCGCAAGCAAGAATCTGTATGAACCACAAAATTATATTGTTTAAGTCTGTCACTTTGCCAGAAATACAAACTGATTCAAGACGATGAGACTTCCCATGAAAAGGACGTGCAGTCAGGCCGTCGAAAGCTCGAGCTAAAATCATAACACTCAAATTGATTTTCAACAGGTGGAGTTCTCCGAAGAAAAGAATAGGCATGATTATAACACCTGAATGTATATTTTAATTAGTTAGCTTGACTTTATTAGCGATGCCTCCGCTCTTTAATAAAGGAAATTAACAAATTAATACGATTTGCCAGCATCTGTTGTAAATAAACCGGTCACGTGTCCTGCATGTGAAGAATATTATATCAGCTTCACAAATCGTCCGTTTGCAGACCGCTATGCAGAGCATCGAAGAACTGCTACAAAGAGACAATAGAAGTGCCATCTCGGTCCATTTTCACAATAATTTGACCCTTAGTTTAGAAGATTTTACTATTGAATTCATCGAGCACTTCTGCGTGTTCCTACCACGACTGCTGAAGCGATCTGTATCAAAATTACATGGTCCACCAGTGAATCGGGAAAATGAACTGACGAGCTATCATCAGTTGTATATAAGCCCGTTTTAAAGGCTGCACTTTACTGCACATGACTCAGTCTCTGGTAGGCGAAATGTTGTGATTTTCAGGGCTTTTTTTAGGCCATGTTTTTAAAGTTTGGGGACCAATAAGATTCTAATGTTCGAGCTTTACTGTGACTTTGTAAAAGAGTCACTATGATGAGGATCGTTTGCAATGGATCAATCTTGTAAAAAATGAGAACGAGAATCACAAATCTGTAGTCACGGATCAAATTTTATAATTTTCTTTCATGCAGTCTTTCTTACAAACTTCTTCAAACATCCAATTAATTCATATTCAAACAGGTGACATTTCTCGAAGATCTTTCCCTGCGCAAAAAATTCAGGTTATACGGTATTTACATCAGAAGTTTGCTAAAAATACGAAAGTCTATCTATAAGGAATTGTCTGACTGAAACAAATGTCGCAAAACAGGTAATTGAGGATATAACTTATCTGAGTAGAATAATGTCCGCTAATAGTCCACTTCTTTTTCCAAGTCACTTGAAATGTCTCGTGTCATGATCCTATCGTCTCTAATATGCTGCACAAGCAGACTGAGATAGACATCAGTAATTGGAGTGAGTCTCTTTATAAGACCTGGATGGTCCCTTCGATTGACAAACTTGCCAAACTCTTGGTTAAAAATGTCAAAATTACTAAAATAATCTATTTTGCACATTTAAATTCAAGTTGGTGTCGAAAATTTACCATCCCATTGTCGGACTGAAGCAACAGAACGTCGTATTGTTGTCATGACAACAGTATCTAAACGATGGCGGCTTCAAGTGGTTGACTATCGTTGACAATGGGACGGTAGCGGAAGCTTCAATGCACTTTGCAAAGATTTACGGTTATTATAATTTTCCAGGGATGGCCAATGGGATTGGGCCCCGTGGGAGGACCCATTGAGACGATGGGTTCCAAATGAGCACAGAAACGTTCAATTTCATTCCAAATATCAATGCATGAAATAGATTATTTGAATATATTGACATTTTGAATATTTTAAAGTATCGGTCTAGCAAGCTCGTCAATCAAAATCAAGCTTATTTAATTAAGAAATTCTGCAGAAATACTGGAGTTCATCTACACTGTCAAACTCAACCGATTGTCACAAAGTTCAATATGCGAACTAATGAAGATAATAATTTAGCTGCAGACCAAATTTCACTTGAATTGGACTCCAGTTAGAGGTGATTGCGTGAACGTGATCATAGTAGGAATCGGGATCGGGAGAATTTACAATGATGAAAACATGCTCAGATGAATTTGTTCAGTTTGCAATCGTTTCTTTAGCATACTGAGCTTTAATATCACGAAATCTTGATGGCTAGAATATGAGTATTTTCCCTGACCATGGATATCTAGCAGTCAATGCTGTGACACACACTCATAGATTCTATCATTGGATTTAAAGACCAGCTTGTTGTATGTACAGAATAAGTCATGAGAAAATGTTTGCACGGAATGACACATAATTTTCAACATCTTATCGGTGGAATAGGTTATTTATAACATGACAATGTCTTCTGCAGGTGCAAGTCATAATAGCGGTTTTAAAAGGATGACCGTGCTTGCCTTTTTGCGAAGTTGAAAACATACTTACTTCAGCGTAAGAGGTGGTTAATACTAGATTACATGTTTTCAGCATGTTTTCATACTTACTTCACTTGGCAAAAATTACACTATTACACAATCAAAAAACTAAAAAACTAACAACCAATATACTGGTATATACACAGTAAATGAGTCCACATCTGTTAGCACAATCAAATGTAGGCCTGTAATTAGCACTTGTATTAGCAGCGAAAGATGCGGCCCATTAAAGCAATTGATCCTTTCATTGCTGTACTTGCCATACTGTCACTTTATGTTGAAGCATATCTATGAGCACTTGCCTAAAGGTCCCGATTATTCATTGCATGTATCGGTACAAGTGGGCCTACCTACACCAGTGTTCAGTTTTAACATAGGAATTGACTGGGCATGTTATCATGCGCAAACTGGAGCATTTACTGGCTTTAATCGCTACATTGCTGGAGGAACCCCTTGCTTGCAATAATTCATGGTCCCGCCGTCATGGAGGTCTGCCACGTTGTCTGGAACCAATTCTTTGAAACCACTCGGTTATTCTCCGGGTCCATCGTCCGTCTGTCCTGTGCATTGTTACATCCTATGTTCAAGATATCTACATGAATTTCCGGGCAGCAATGTCAAATTATCATTGCTGCCCGCTAAGATGTAACAATACCGTTATTAGGTATGAATTTGCAGGGCAGCAATGATAGAATTCCGCGTGCGCTACGCGCCCTTGGAATTCTATCATTGCTGCCCGCAAATTCATACCTAATAACTATACATTATGTGACCAGCCGACTGCCATTTACTTTTCATGATGGTTAATGTGATGTCCTTCAACTTCGTCTGATCTCTGATCCACTCACTTGTTTTGCGATTGCGAAATGTTATGCCTAGTATAATGCGTTCCATGCGTCGTTGGACCACTGCTAACTTGGACATGGCTGTCGCTGTTGTTGTCCATGTCTCTGCGCCGTACATCATTGCTGGTAGAATGCATTGTTTGAAAGATATAGTCTTCAATCTTTGTGGAATGGACCGACTAAACTGGCAAATTGAGTTGCTGAAAATCATTGTATTAATATCCGTGGGCCCGTGGGATTCCCATCGGATCGGCTCGCCAATAGAAAAATCGTCCTATGATATCCATGATAAAGTAACTTCCATAAATCGCCTTTCGACAAGAATCTACAAGTGCTGCATGTTTTTTTCATTTGACTCTTCTTACGGAACCCGTTGTTATCCATTCATTAACTTGTACTATAGTTGTTAGTTATTCTTCCACAGGACATGAAAGAATATATTTCTTCAATTTCATAGTTTTGCTATGAAAGTGTGATTATAATTGAAAATAGTCAAAATTACTGAAATACTCATTTGTAAGAATGGTTCAGTTATTTTCACAGTTGATACATTCCTTTGAGTTGTTGAGAATGTCCGTCCACAGAGAATGCTTTCCAAAATACAAGAGTCAATTTCAGAATACAATAAAACATTTCTATGGCAATTTTCCAGCTCAATGTGACTTCATAAGTTTAACACAATTACATTTTCAAGTCATTGACTGCTTCATCTGCGTTTCCTGTAAATTCGAAATTGTTTCCATACTGTCTTCTTCATTGAAATGTCTCCTATTCTAAGCATTCATTATTCATTGCATAATTATGTTGAAATACAAAATTTGAATTGGTGCTGGTGCATCAGTCAACAACTTTCCTCGACCTCTCTCACAATCTCCATGTTGTATGGTCTTCAATTCGGCCTAGTGTTTAATCGCTCTTTGGTTTTGTTAATTTCTGTCATTTATGCGCCAATGCCATATTTGTTAAATTGAACACAGCAGAATTGTATCTTGGACTAACTGAATTGAAAACTGTAGAAGTAGCTGACTGTTGAATATGTCGGTCAAAATCAGAACTGGGCTATGATTTATCATTGCCTTAACCAAGGCAAAAGGTCGGATTTCTATAAGGAGGACAATACAATAGAAATCTTATCTCTTTGATTGACTAACAAATTACGTCCTATAAGATGCCCTAGATAACCACAGCACAGTCTAAGAAGCGCATTTCGATTAACTTACTTGCAGTTGACCATTCAGTCCGTTGGGATCTCGATTTTCAAGGTCCACCTCAGTCTCCATAACGCAGCAGAGAGGAGAAAACTAACGCTGAGTGATTCGATGAAGTAGTTCACTAAGATTGAATCGTGGTTTGGGAAGAGTGAAGGAACAGTTACCTTACGAAGGAAGTCTTATTGCTTTGGTTCATGGAGATAGGAAGCAACTAAGGGTAAACAGTTTCTAACCCTACAACAGGCCATGAAACGACTCATTGTCTTTCTACTTCATACATCCGTCGTTTCTCTGCGAGTCATGACGACGCTAAGTGGCGGGATACTGAACTCATCTTTCTTAAACACCCTGCGCAGTTGGAGCCATGACTACAACGACTCGAAAAAACTCTCTGTGAGTGAGAGAATTGAAAAATACTTTGAATGGTTTCAACAGCGCATCGTCGTGCAAAATCCGCTGTTCTCCGTTGTCAAAATAAACAAAGGATGACCGACATAAATAATAATGAAACTGATTTCAAGTCAAGAGAGCAAATAGTTCTTGGACAGAGTTGGAGGCGGTTGCAATTTTTCAGTGATCGATGCGCAGGTGTTATCGAAAATGAAATTGCAGTTAAATTGGGCAATGCAATCAATTTATCTCAATTGATCAACATTGCCACTGAAGCTAAATACCATTGGAGTAATTCTTAAATGATGGATGTTCGGTGATGGATATTTGGGCCAATCCGCGCGGTCAGTCACGTTCCAAAATCATGCAAAGTCTCATAGCAATTGTTCTTAAAGTATTATTCAAACAAACTTATATATTTCACACATGAGCCAGGTACCAAGGTTCTCAAAAAGGGTAGTCGTCATAATTTATATGCCATGTTTGTTTGTCGGGACAAATTTAAAAGCGGTAATCACGTTCCTCAGAGAAAAACGTTTTTTGTAGTTGATTAATCCCATCTTAAGCCCCGCTCAAGCCCATGTAAAATTTATTTCATTTCAGTTGAATCAGTAGAAGTATGGGAGATAGGTCAAGGGGGTCCACTGGACCCCCCCTCAGGTCACAGAGGGTGTAGAAATTCCCATCACAAAATTTTTGTAATTAGATGAAAAATGATTCCGCACATATCACGATGGTGAATGAAGAGTGAAAGTCATTTATTCATTGTTTACATAATGTTCGTAGATGCGCATTGTGTTGAAAGATCGCAAAATGTGAATATTTTGCTTTCGTCCATGATCTCGCGTGACCGGTTGGCCTATGTGAACAACTCGACATAAATCAGTGTCCGCAATAAGAGCTATCATTGTATTCATAGTTCAGCACCATACACAGACTGCCGACAAACTTTTTACACTAGCAATTGATGAGTTTGAGATCTCCACAGCTGTTTTTAGGTTCTAAAAGTACAGTAATTTTTGACTCATTTTAGGCCTATTTTTGATAGCCTTGGATAAAATTGAAAGAATGGACAAATGGAAAGGTTTTGCTGCATGGATTAAAACAATTTCATTAAAATCAACTATAGTACAACTATAGTAACCTCTTCTTAGTACAACTGATGCTGTTCTAGATGTCGTTGACTGATAAAAACACCATATTTTTGCATGTGTTTACTGAGAAGGCTGAGAGTCACTCAAAGGATTAGTTATATCGACCTGCTACACGCAAACATCATCGTTTTACTTAAAATCAACTTTCCTAATGTTTTGATATCGATTTAAGCAAGTAAACTATTGTGTGAAAGCAGGTCTCAGAGGGTGTGATAAAGCTCAGGTCTCAGGTGTTCCTCATACCAACCACTTATTTCACCTTTAATAATAAAAGAATTATTATTAACCACACTATATTTATAACCACACTATATAATATATATATATATATATAACAATATAATATATATAATATATATATATAAAAAAAATTTAGAAAAATTTCCCATAAATCGAATCAGCAAAACTCCCCAAAGTTTGGTCGAGGTTTATAATTTCAGATGAAAAAGTAAAACTGAAATAAAATATTGTTATATCACTCGAAATAGTACAAACAGTACTTATTGTGTCAAAAAAAACTGAGACTTTCACAGAGTGATGTACACCCTATGCCTACTACGAATCTGCACGACTGCTGAGTTCTAGTGAGTTCCTCTTCTTGTCAGACAGGATCAAAGAAAAACATGTAATGTTTTCAATGTATTCAATATGCGAGTTTCAAGAAGCGCCTGGCCATGACTATGATGATCCAATGGGACGCAGATTGCAGTTTTTAGTTAAAATGAAATATTCTATGTTTTCGTTTATTGCAACAAAACTACTATGTCTAGTTCCCATAAATCGAATCAGCAGGTTTTTTTAATCGAGGTTTATAATTTCAGATGAAAAAGTAAAACTGAAATAAAATATTGTTATGTCACTCGAAATAGTAAAACATTACTTATTGTGTCAAAAATATGTTGCGCATTTAAATGTATAGGATAAGGCATTTCGAAGAACGAGAGAATCTTATAGTCAAATTTCACCATTTACAAGCGCGCAATAAAAAGTCGACACATAAAATTAATGGCCTATAGTGTAGCTACATATCATGCAGAATATTCTATAGTCTAAACAGCGTAACTTTTTCTACATGTGCATGCAAACGTTAGACATGTAAAGATATCATACTGATAATAGCAACAACTGTACATCTACAAGTACAAGAAGAACATAGATGAAAGTTACAAACTCACCTTGTTCTGACAACACCTTGCGTATTGACAAGCCAAGTCACATAGTAGATGCACCATTGGCAAAAAGGCATTAAGGTACACGTCATGATTGTTCAAAGGTTTCAACAGGAGGGCACGAACTTTCAATGTCGCATTTTCTCCATGAAATACGCGTGCCATCTTTCTTTTTCAACCGCTTAGGTTTGGGCTCCGTTGACACCCTTAGATCTTCCCCTTCTTCATATTCCTTTGTCTCTTCTGGACTTCAATCTCTGATGAAACATCCTTGGGAATAATGGTATTTTGTATATCTTCGTCGCTGTCCTCAATGTCACTGTCATTACTACATGTGGGGGACCAAGTTAAATATTATCACATCCATCCTCACCGTCGCTCTCCAGCACGCAATTTGCAGCTTCGTCGAGTTTCAAGAAGCGCCTGGCCATGACTATGATGATTTTTCGAATGATAATTTTCTCAATTCGACTAACGCAATTCAAAATGCAAATACAAAATTAGACAATGTAATCACTGTGTTCGCTAGTTTATGAAGTAGTGTATTTGACTTCAAATACGGACAATTTCTATGAAAATTAGTTTTTCTGTTGATCATGGATATACCTAGTTGATGTTCATACTATGGAAATGAACATGACCAGGGTTACCAGCTAGATAAAAATACATCTAAAGCTCTCCAATGCTTTGTGATATCTAACACGACCTTTCTTATGAAAATAGCATATTACTTACCTGTTTATATAATCTGAATCATACTTATTCAAGTAAGATGCTATGCATTAGTCAATTTCTGTGAACTAATAGATGCAATATCGATGCTAGCTACAGAGTTGGAAGTGGGTCGTGGGTCATGGGTCAGGTGGGTCAAATGGGTCACAAAATCGCGTGGGTCACGTGGGTCATGTTTTTCCGAAAAGTTGGTGGGTCAGGTGGGTCGTGGGGTCACATCTAGGGTGGGTCAGGTGGGTCGTGGGTCACATCTAGGGTGGGTCAGGTGGGTCGTGGGTCAGACTTCGTTGACCCACTTCCAACCAGTTTGACCCATGATAGATTTGACAATCTCAAATACTGTAAACTTCATTCATTCGTATTCTTATCATTCATGAAAAATGATGAAGTCAGTGTCTCTGAAAGGGTTAATGGATGCACACAGTCAAAATATGCAACACTATTGACTTTCACAAGCCTCATATAGTTTCGAAAAGGGGCGGAATTTAAACAAACTAAAGGCTCAAAAACAATTGCTGCTGTCTACTGAGAGATGTTGGTTGGTGGAGAGAAGTTGTTTGAGTACAATTGTGTAAGCTCGATTCTCTGTCGGTATGTCTGACGATACCCAATGATGTGTAACCTTGATGTCAGAGATACAGCTACTGAAGAAGTCAGGCATTCAGAGGTATTATTAATCTTGAAAATTTTCTTGCAATGCCAGCTGACATTCGTTTTGTTTGTTTCGTTTGATTTTTTGGTATATCGTAGAAAATGTCTTCTGGTAGAGATTATAATGGTAAATCTCTGGTAAAGATTGATCAAAGCCTATATATTTTCGAAATATGTAATTGATCAAAATATACAACCTTCTACTTAAATCTAACATTAGCACAAGTAAATGAAATTTGAATCGATTGCCACCAGAAGCAACAAAATATTAGTTTGACGATTTTTCTCGGACAATTTTCACACATGTAGTATCTAACATAAGAAATGCATGCATAAAGGATTTAGGCCTACTACGGTATTATTTTTTAACTTCATTTGTTGAAGAAATGTAAAATTTGAAATTTAGTCTGTTGGGCCCTCAACTTAACTAATCATCTCTCTACGAGTTAAATAGGTAACACTAAAAAGGATAATCAAGAATTATAACAAAAAACAGAATCGTTTAAATTTTTTAGAACCTTAGGCATTTGTGGTGTATGAACTTGGATTATAAGATAATTTTGATGAGGTTACATGTCTATTTGTCATGTGACAAGCAGGGATGCGTAGTCCAATCATTTTAATAGGACTCCGACTCCGACTCCGGGGGTTGATAGGACTCCGACTCCGGGTGGCAAATATATAAAGCCTAGTTTTTTTTAATAAACTGGTAACCTACATCATAGATCACTATAGGCTTACCTGAACCTATTTTTAGTGATCATTGCTGCACTATATTCGTCGGTGGTAAAAAATTCGTCTGCTATTTTGCAGAACTCAAAGCGATTTATCAACATTGCTTTCAACATTGCGAAAGATATCAAGAATTTGACTCACCTTTCGTTTATCACCAACTCTTCCGTTCTGTATACAACTGATACTTTGATTAGATCATACAGTTATCTGAAACTTGATTGCTTTTTAATATATATTAGTCTTGGTGCGACTCGAGTTTGTTTTGTAGAGTGTCGCAAATTTACTGATCATTTTTCAAAAAGTTGTTAGTTTTTGAGTGTGAATGATTTTCCTAATTTTTGTGATTTAAAACAAAAATATTGCAAATAGAACAGTTTATTCTATTTCATTGGAGTCTTGCACTCATTCTGTCCGACATCGCAATGACCAGCATGGCCTACCGCGCTCGCTATCGGAGTGGAAACAGAGGGAGGAGCAATTCGATAACTCCCGCAAATATTGTAAACTCAGTTTTCCCGAAAAGTTTACGGTTCTAGAGCATTTAATTTATTTAGATTTCAATGACGTGGAACAACTGCTCAGTAATTCAAAAATCGATTCAAAAGGCAGCATTCAAAAACCGACTACGTTCGATTAAATGTGCCTCCATAATTTTCAACAGATGCAAAATACTGTAGACCATACAGTATTATTATTATAACAATAGTCTTAGGCATCAATTAAAAATGAAATTGACAGCAGACTACGAAAAAAGATATGGTTACTTTCGGTGAGGTGGGAAGCCCAAAACGATCAATCATTTTTGCTTAAGTTGTCGAGGCTTTTCAGCCGCTGCAGGCAACCTCTTCAGGCGAAAAATGGCCTGACGAGCAATTAAACAAGAATCGATTAAAGACCTATCGTATTGGGCTTACCTCTCACCAAAAGTTACTATGTCTGGTCTTCTTTTCTGTGAAAACAGATGTTACAGCATTTCAAAGAATTTTCGACAAATTGTACAATTGCTATTAAATCAGCAACTTTAAATTGGACTTATGATTTAAGAATCGTTTGTAGAATGATGCTTCATTATAAAAGTATTGTTCAAGTTATTTGGAAGAATTAGACACACATGTATAATGCTTGTACATTATTTGTTATCTAATAAAACCTGTTTTGATTGAATTCTCCTTCCTCATTAGGCCTACATTAAAAGTATGAAAAAATATAAAAGTAATTTGATAGATTCAAACTATGGTGCAGGCAAGGACACGCTTCATAGATTTCTGACTACACTTTTGAAGAGAATGCTCGGCTAGGAAATTCAAAATAGTCCCTGGAATTGACCGTGAGAGGTGAATTTACGTTCATGAAATTGATTTCTCTAGATAATCACTTCCAGCATGGAATTTTCATCGTTTATCCGTCCAAAAACTGGCGTAATCTTTCAAAAAGTTTCATCATGATAAAAGTGTGGTTCTTTTCATAGCAAAAATGACTGCACATTATTGCAACACTGTACGCAGTTTTGTCTGTTATTATTTACACATTTTTGATAGAAAATTATATTAGATTCATAGAGTAGGGATATATAGGTAGAGTGTCGACTCAAAAAAGTATATGCATACAGTACAAATTTTTGTATGAAAAGATTCAGCTTTTTGGGTTCCCGTGGTCCAGAAAATTATTTCAGCACTTTTGAAGGAAGTCAAAATTTGCAATTTATATACTACTGAGATGACTCTCCTATATAAGTAGTATGAAACAAGTTGGATATCAAAAGGAATGAATATTTGATAATAAGCATCCCAACTAAGCGGAAATCAAGTTGATTGTAAACGGAATTTCATGAATTGTATTATAATGGAAGTCTTCATGAAAAAGTCGCGATATTATTCGTACTTTCTTAGCTGAAATTTCAAGTTTCTAATTCAATTTTCATCGGCATGATTTTATGAGTCGATCACTAAATTCATGCTTCATTTCCAGAATCTGAATAGTGATGTGGACCCATTTAATGTACATCTTTCAAAGTTAATTGAAGTCATTGCCTTTGATTTTGTGATTTTGTTCTGTAGGTGGCAGGTTGCAGCTGTGATGTGATCACGCTTAAGAAAATACTCTTGAGGTTCAGCATGAAAGTAATAGGAACCCATTGAATTTCTCATTCAGCAAACATTAAATCTCTAATGCTGTCATGAGAATCTGTGAAATATCATCATTCCTTCTGCATTACAATCATGATCAGTCAATGCCGTTGTACTTTCTCCAAAATTGCAAAACTTTGCACATCTCACATTTGGTGACAATGCCACCTGTTTCTCCGTTGAGTTCATTTAACAAAATCGAAAGTGTATACACATTGGGGATTTAACAAATGCGGAGTTACCACTCTACCTAACATATTTACTCTATGATTAGATTAGCTTATAGGCAATAATACCTTGCTTGTAATACCTTGTGTGGAACTTTTTAAAGTTATTCATTTTGTCATGAATGAACAGTATTGCAAGATGAAGGTTTGCTCTCCGATACAACTACAAAATGATACCATTCCTGGTTCAATGTCAAGCGCCTTCAATTTCTGGCAAGCTCAATGATGTTTTTGTGACAAAATGAACTAATTTCCATTATACCGTAAATACAGTGTAAGCATATTATTAGATTACATCATTTCAGTGAACATGTTTAATAAGGATAATTTTTAGCGTTTGAAGCATAGGTCCTATGCATCACCTCACGTTTTAGATGTTGCATCAACTTGCTTTTCTGATAATTAGTAATCATTCTGCTATAATCAGAAGCTTATTTTGATAATCATTCGTCCTATCGGCGATGCAGGTTGAATTTGACTGAAGCAAATTTCCGCAACTATGTAGTTGTGGAATTAAGTCTCCAAAATAAGTCAGTGTTGCTTATATTGAATATCGCAATCAACTTGAGCATCAAATCCATCAGCAAAAAAATTGTAATTTTTGCAAAAGCGAAATTGGATTGATGGAAGGTTCCCTGTTTCCTAACAACTGAGATAATCTTGTCTATCCTTTTCTTTTCTTTTGTCGAACTGAGAATAAATCTTGTCTATTCTGACTATAAATTGCAATGTAAAAGTAATGTAAAGTTGCAATGTACTCAGGGCTGCCTTGTCGTGCATATTTCTAAGATCCGTGCTAATTTTAAAGACAGAAATCATAGAAAATAATTTTGTGCTCTTTTGAGAAAAGTCCTTATTTTCTATAATGTTTTGTATTATAATATAACATGTTTATTTTGTATTATTTCTCATTAACGTAATACCGGTATATAAAGTATTCTAAGGAGTAAAAGATCGGTAACTTGCCTATCAGCTGATCAAATTTAATTCTTTTTCGGTGACAGCACTGGGTTTACTTTTTTGTCTTTCACATTGTGCACATTATTCTTTTTGAAAAATATCATCTTTAATGAAGAAAACGGTTCCGTCAAATGCACCGTGTATTCCGGAGAGTTTTTTGAAACTCAACTTTTTTGCGGAATTTTGAAGAAAATCAGTGATATCCGGAGGGAGAGAACAGAAGTTGATCAAGGGATTAGAAAGAGGAAAAATTTCTTTATTTGTCTCCGGAAGCATAATGTAGATATCCTATCACATTATTTTACCTGTGAAGCAGATTGCCCACGCGGGAAATAATATTTACTCCAATGCACGGGAAGGAGCGATATCTATGAACATTATGGGCGAGTTTTGACCCGCCTAGTGTGCACTAGATCTGAGAATAGATATTTACAATGTTGGTCAGGCTAAATTTCTATTCAAATCCTCTTGATAATCATAGATATATCAATCACAATCTGTCCTTCACATCACAGCACGTCGTCAAACAAAATTCTCTACGCAACTCGTGCATGAGATTGCTTCATCACAGCATTCCAAGTCGTTAGATTTAAAGCGCCCTCACCCTATGGGCTGTATTATCACCTATATGGCATTTAAGATATCTAACTCGTGAAATGCTATTAAAGAAGCAATCATGCATTAGTTGCGTTAATGACTTGCGCAACAAGTGCATCTTTGTCGCATTTGAGATCAACATGTCTGTGCACAATAGTTTGTTGATCGAGAATAATGCAAGTAGGATGGATATCTTTGCACGAGTTGAGTAGAGAGTGACATATAGTATTACATGCTGCAGATAACTCAACCATGGAGTAAGTAAAATTGATTTAAAAGCTTGAAATTTCAGCCAAGAAAGTACAAATAATATCGCGACTTTTTCATGAAGACATCCACTATAATGCGGATCAAGAAATTTCCTCGATAATCAGCTTGATTTCCGCTTAGTTAGGATGCTTTTCAGCAAATATTCATTCCTTTTGATATCCAACTTGTTTCATACTACTTATATAGGAGAGTCATCTCGGTAGTATATAAATTGCAAAATTTTGACTTTTTTTAAAAGTGCTCAAATAATTTTTTGGACACCGGGAACGTAATCTCCGCAAAAAGCTGAATCTAATCATATAAAAATTTTCACTGTATACAGATACTTTTTTGAGTCGATACTCTACCTATATATCCCTACTCTATGAACTCAACTTACATCGACTATGCCTTTATTGCCAATCTCATGTATCACAGTCCATTAATTTCCCTTTTCTATGCGCAAGATTTTACATATAGATAGAGCAATGGTCTTATCCGTATTTTTCAGCAATTGGACAAATGAAGTTTCCGAAGACAGAAGTGGCGATCCTGAAGACTGCTTTTCGATATCATATCAATAATGCCAGAAAAATGTCAGTAAATGGTGGCTGCATTACGTATTGACACTCAGAAGACAAGAGAAAAAATTGCAATTAATTCAGATTGAAAAAGTCTTACTGAGCATGAGACCAAAATAAAAAAATTGTCTCGAAATCCGCCTGAGATCTCTATGACGCATGTTAGACTCTTTCGTGTATCGAATTTAATGATGCTGGATCAAACAAATTCTGAAAAATCCAACTTTGAAAAGAATGTTACCTCATTTACCAATGTCTTCAGAGGCTTCAATTTCTTCTTCTTTTCTTCTTCCTTGTCTGCATTGTCAAGATTTTTTAATATAAATGCTATGTAGTCTATCGTTGGTCATAGTTATACCTAATATCCATAGCACGAACTAATATTAAATCTACATGTACATGTCCTCCGCAGTGTCTTTTCAACATTGTGTACTGGATACATTCTGGAATGCATTATTTTGGGTACTGCATTTATCGCTGAATGAATTCAGAATCGAATGCATTCGTGAATGCATTTCATTTCGCTGCTGGAACAATCGATGGACGATTAGCAAGTAACATTTCTTAGGAATTTTGGTCAAACGAGTCGATTGAATATTTAGTTCAACTTTTGACTTACTAGCCTTTTCAAATAGGCTTCATGTCTTCAGTACAATTCATTTTCCACGCCCTCACCTAAATATTACTTACAACAATTAAGCTATCGGCAAGTTAAATAAGACCCAAAATATTTATGACAGACAAATGCTATATTCATGGACAACATTTAAAAATAATGAAAATTCACTGTATTAAATGTTTAAAACTCATCTTGCTGCTCAACAGTTATCAATTTACCTACAGATGGTACATAGGCCCTAAAGCATTCGATCATGCAATCGACAAATAGATTTTCAGAATGATTCTTGAGGCGATTGCACTCAACTAACGCAACTGTTATCTTCATTAAGGATGGTAAAGTGCGCAAACGATAAAATTTCTCACTCGGACCCAGATGCAAAATTCACCCGGGCCGTGCCAGCTTTGAACCAATAGAGGACTTTGAAATTCGAGAAAGTTCCGCTTCGACTAGAATCAGTAACGTAGTTAAACGAGATATAGCATTCAATGAATTCCAAAGTCTTCTCTTATTACCAGATTATTATGTAGATCCTGTACTTACGGGTTTAGCACAAATTTAAAAACTCAATGAGATTCGTCACTTTTATGATTATGACTCCACTTTCTGGGCAGCATTTTCCATCATCAGGCAGAAATACGACCATAGAGTAAATATATTTAGGTAGAGTGGTAATTCAGCATTCATTAAATCCACAATGTGTATACACTTTCGATTTATTAATAATTCAAAATTATTAATATGCCTCATTATAAATTATTAATTATATATCATTAATAATATAAATAATTTTCATTTATAATTAAATGAACTCGAGGAGGATGCAGTCGGCATTGTTTCCAAATGTACGATGTGAACTCCTATAGAGTTTTGAAGAAATTACAACGGAATTGACTGATCATGATGGTATAACGCAGAAGGAAACGACTCTCGATAGTTGCAGCTCTTCGCCAACACTCGCACAACTTCTACCACGACGAATCATTCCAATAGCCATACCTCTGGTAAACTGATCGTGTGCCATTTTATTTTACAAAAGCTGGATTTCAGTTCACGTTTATGTTCAATTTGTAAAAGCAATTGTGACAGTTGTATCGATATCAAAATTTGAAATTTTACCACCATAGATCTTTCTCCATTCTCTAATGTGTTGAATGGTAATACATAGAAAGCGAGATATTGCATCATACCTGAGAAAAAAATGAAACAAACTTCAATGCAAGCCAATGATAGTTTGTTTCATTAATTATGTCAATGAGTATATTATTTTAAAAATAGTCCGTATCATGACAGCCTTGGACAGGTAATACTTAAAAAATTGATGACCTGCTATTGCTTTCGTGCTTAACCTCAAGAGAATTTTCTTAACCCTTATCGGGACACGATTTTGAGGTAACACCAAAAGGACATCGGTTGACAAATTGTCAACATTTGTTTTTCAATGTATTAATTACAAATCAAATCAAATTCGCTATATGTATTTGTTCTCTTCTATATTTGTGTCAACCTAACAACAGAAAAACGAATTCTTAGTACTGGTGATATCCCTAAAAGCTCCGGAAAATAAATGAATTACCAATAAAATCATTGAAATCCATACATGCAGCCATGAGTTATTCAATTTTTGATGTTTTTTATCTTCGATTATGAGTTATTTTCTTGCAGATATTTTCCGAAAAATACATTTAATTAATATCCTTTGTCTGGTGATTCTATTTGGAAAGCTATAGGGCCTGCAGAGTTCATTTATGCCCATGATATTTTCGTTCAGTTTAGTCAAATCAAAACAACGCATGTGGTCAAATGCATTCAGAATCTAATCTACATATAGAGGCACATCGCCTAGTTCAGTCATTTGCACACACGTAAGGCCTAGGCCTACTCATACATGATAAAGACAAAGTTCTTTCTTTACTGTTGTACGATGTTGTGGACAGATACCTCGTCCACATTCAGTGCATATTGATCTGGATACTACACCGCACATGTGACATCTTTTCCTCTTTCTCTGTGAAGCGTCAGTATTCAAATGGCTACTCTGTTCAACAGACTGAGCAGTCGAGAATCCCAAGGATGTAGCAAGTGCCAGTCTCTCACCAACTACAGTACGTCGGGCCACGTGCGAATATGCAAGTTGGTGTGTGTGTGCCTTTAGAAGATGTACCTTTGAATATCCATATCCATTTCGCTTCAACAAAATGAAGGCATTGTTTGTAGCAATATTCAGCAAATTATAATTCATCAGCATTGGCCACCGATTCTTTTTATGAATGCAATTGAACTCGGTGGTGCTCTCATCCATGGTGTCCACTCCACCTGTAAGATACACATAATATATATTTTCGTAATATGTATACAAAAACATCGTTTCCTACGTACCTTTGTGACGGTTATAATCCAATATAATATGTGGTTTACTACTTGTATTGCAAATCTCAACCGATGAAAGTGAGGAAGATATCATAACAACATTGCGATTGCGCTTTGGAACGTATGAAATCAGTACAATCTTGTTTGTGTCATGATACAAAGCTTCTGTGGAATGGACCTCACGACCACGTGTCGATTTGAAAATTAGAGGCACTTCACGTCGGTTTGTGATCATAGTTCCTATGAGAGTGAGCTCTTTTTCCAAGAGTCGGCAGGCTAGCTCATGCGAAGTGAAATACCTAGAAATAATATAAGATCATTGAATTCATTTGTACACATTTGTACAGCACAGAAATAAAAATTTACTGACCTGTCTGTGTAGATATCTCGTCCTGTTCCAAAATACGGGGTACATAACTCAAACACGATGTCGCTAGCCAAATTGCGATGAACGGCCTCATCTGGACCCCTTCCCGAATAAATCAATCCATTTAGAGCAAAGTCTGTGTCCGATCCACAAGCCCAAAAAAATTTGACCCCGTATTTTCTGGGTTTGCAGGGCATATAAGTTCATCCAGGGATTCTACCACGGTAGCCAACAAGCTGCTCATCTATAGTAATGCTATCATTTAGTACATACACATTTCGAAGGTGGCCAATGAACATTGTCCATACTTCTCGGATGGCTGCCAGCCTATCATTTGCCAGTCGGGCTTCTCGAGTTCTGGTATTGTAAAATCTCATACAACGAAGCAAGAATTTGAATCGGCGTAGAGGAAGTACCACACGATAGAGGGGTCTGCTGTCGTCTTTGTCCCATAATCGTTCGATCGCCGTGAAATTATCTCTATCAAGTCCGGCTCTCAAAAGGATAGAAAGACCGGCTTCAATTTCCATTTGGTCGAAGTCTTTGGTGACTGAGTCTAAAGAAAGTTGATGCTCTCGTCGTATATCTCGTGCTTTTCGATTTGTTTCTCTTAGAATGTGCAGTATTATATCAATATTATAAAACAACATAAATACATCTTTTTCACTTGGAGGATTGGCAAGAACTCTCGCTTGTTTAGTCAAGATGTTTCGACGCCGTAGTCTTTGCGCAAAAGGATTTGAAGTGTAATTAACCACAGGTGTTCGATGAATGTTATTATCTAATTCGTCGTCGTCAGAGTCATCTTCGGAGGTCGAATCTTCAACAAACACAGATATGTCGGGTAAATGATCATCATCTGAAGTATTAGTGTCATCCACAAGTAGTTGTTCATCTCCTCCACCACGTAATTCTTGGTCATTTTCCTCAGCAATGCCATGCATTTGCTGGACAGCTTGGGTAAAGCACAGTCGGCGAGGTCTAGCTGACATCGTAAAGTGAAACGTATAGTGCTTTGCGCGCAGTTATAAACTCACGACCTTGACCCTTGTTGTTCTCGACAGACGCTGGTATCACGAGACTTGAAGACACAGCGCACAATAGAGAAGGGACAAATGCAACATAACCTATCAGATTGGTCCGATCACGCAAGCAATCGTTCACGTAGCTACTGAGAGCGATTGCTTGTAATTGGACCCATTGGACCAATTTGATAGAATTTTTCGAAATGAGACAACAATTTAGAGGCAAAATATATCAAATGAAAAGACAATTAATCAAACTAATTAAATTCAATCGAATGGAAATTGTTAAATGAGCATCACTCAGCATCACTACAATATTTCCGTTAATTACAGCTATGAACTTTCTGCGTTGACATATTGTCAACCGATGTCCGGTTGAAGTGAAAATCTACCTAGTGTGTAGTCTGAAACAGCTACAGTACCTACACTAAGATACATGCTTTGTCAGTCAAAGTTAGCCATCGTAAAGAAAAATATCAAATACTTGAGTAGCAATTCGAAAAAGTAGTGAATTCAATTTTAAAATTGAAATTGACAATTTGTCAACCGATGTCCCGATAAGGGTTAAGCGAGTAGATCATATCATAAGCAACCTGCCACTGGTAGAGCAAAATAACAAAATCAAGGTCAATGACTTCAATCAACTTTGGAAGATACAAATGGGTCCAGTAGGTACATCATTATTCAGACTCAAGAAATGAAACATGAATTTATTGAATCATTAAATCATGCC
This sequence comes from Prostheceraeus crozeri, assembly GCA_907163375.1. Classification (NCBI taxonomy): domain Eukaryota; kingdom Metazoa; phylum Platyhelminthes; order Polycladida; family Euryleptidae; genus Prostheceraeus; species Prostheceraeus crozeri. The sequence continues at coordinate 64,501 of CAJQUW010014572.1, read as the reverse complement.
GGTGAAAATTGTATAAAAAACTTGAAATCTCAGCCAAGAAAGCACGAATAATATCGCAACTTTTTCATGAAGACTTCCATTGTAATGCGATTCATCAAATTCCCTAGCAAATTAGCTTAATTTCCACCTAGTTAGGATGCTTATTAGCAAATATTCATTCCTTTTGATATCCAACTTGTTTCATACTACTTATATAGGAGAGTCATCTCGGTAGCATCAAAATATGCAAAATTTTGACTTTTTTAAAACTGCTCAAATAATTGTTTGGACCACGGGAACGTAATCTCCGCTAAAAAACTGAATCTTTTTTTAAATATCCGTGGTTAAGGGCGGTTTATACTTCTACCCGCGTACATATGCGCTTCACTAAGAGTCAGTAATCACGTGATTTGATGCTGTCAAAACATGGGCAATGGCTATGAATTCGCGCGGGCGAGCGTTTATAGTTTACGCGTCGTCTACGGTTGTCTGCGTTGTCACTTGAATTACGGATGAACCACTCAGCATGTTCTCTGTGCCCTGAGCATGAAATTGAGGTCCTATCACATTGTTTAGCCTCTGATACATACAGACACATGAGACGCAAAGTCTATATAACAGGACTACCGATATGTTGCAAGAATGACAAGCGTAACCACGGATGTTTAGGGTCATGTGTAATTACGCGTAATTGAGCGTGGCATGTCATCAATTTAGCAACAAAGTGATGAATGATAACATTTCATTTGTTCTGGTTCTCAGAAAGTAGTGGTCGTAAATATAAATGCAATTTTTCAAGACTTCTGTCGGTTAAATTCTGCAGCTTACAAAATGGCACAAACATTAGAAATAAAAAAATAAAAGGATGAACGCGATGATTTCTATGCTTATTGAATGTTTGTAATCAAGATACATTTAGATATTATGGACTGTATTATAGACTCATCAACATATTTTGATTTCTCGTATGGAGACAATCCAAACGATGCCAAACACTAAATGAATTGAAGAAGTTGGACAAATCTCATCATCACAAGGAATATTGAATGATTTTTGCGACAATAAAAGTAATTATGAGGAATGAAGGAAGTTTGATAACAGAAGTATATGATACAATTTATCTCAATATGACTTCAAATGGCTATGATAGTAGATACACATTGTGTTGGCGAATAAGGCAGCTACTTGAAAAACTCATCCTGCAAAATCTATGGAACGAACAGTTAACGTCTGATAAAAGAGCATGTTTGATAAGTAAAAATATAGTGCCTCACTATGTAAGAGAAAATGGAAATCTCCAGCAAAAGAGAGTCATTCTGGCCTGAACTATTTAGAATCATGTGGTTTTGAGAATACTATGAAATCATATCTGAATTCTGATGCTGAATATAATGATTAAAATTTATTAGATTATTAAAATTTCGAAAAAAATCACAAAGTAGGTATCGCAGCTGGCGGTTATGGAATTCGATTGAGGTTTGAAGAGCGCGACAAGAAACACAATTTACGACAAGAAACACCGCCTTTGTTATGCAATTGTAACAATGCAACAGAATTCAATAAGTTGATGAGCATTTTGACTCCAAAAACCGGCAAAATCCAGCGCTAAGTTTCTCCGAGAAGCCTAAAGAAAACTGCTAAAGCCCACCCTGAAATATGGGAATTAGAACTCTAATTACTTCACAGTCCGTGTTCTATATTTTCAAATTCTAGTCTTATATAGTAGCCTCGAAGAAACAAATCACCATTACCGGTCTTTGATGTGAGCAAACAAAATAGCATTTAACCCTCCGATACCGCAAATATAAACTTACAAGTTTACCGCATGAGGTCCACTGTGGACCCCAAGTCATTATTGTTATTATATCAGTAGCAGAGATCAATTGAAAAGTCAAAACTTCTTCTTTATAAATTCTATGGCATAATTCGATTGTCCATCGACGACTGTCCTTCCGGGAAAAGACATGATCTACAAGAGAGAGACTAAATTACATCAAGAAAAATCGTCTGCGTTGTTCATACGCATGATTCCTGAAAACTAAATCTGCTATTTATATAAGAAAATCAAGATTCTGTGCTTACTAAAACCTAAAACAACGTATTAGGCTTTTGTCTGCTAAATCTAGGACGTTAGGCCTACTGAAAGTCAACATTGACCATTGCTCCCTTCACTGTGAATGTTGAGGCACATTTATCGACAGTAGCGACTCGACTTATGACAGATCAAGACTATCGAACTGACAAAGATATTCCTGCAGAAATACAAGCAAGTTCGAAAATACATGGGACATTGATAAGTTTATGTCATGAATAGTTTGGTCTATCTGTCTAGACCATCTTGCGTCTTACATCCTACTCCTAGAGACTTCCCCCAAAAAGAATGTGGCCTCCTTCTTTGTAGCAAAATCTGGTGCTGCCCATCTGTATCATCTTCTCGATCTGCCACCTGTAAAACATAACGCGGCAATTCTCTTTTGCTTGACTTCATCGTTCCAACCAGAGTAAGTTCCGTCATCTTGCAAAAAACAAACTTGTGTAGAAGCTGTGAGAGGCAAAAGAGGCTACATTTTCCGTGCTGCCACTGCCTTCTACTGAGCAGATGATTTTGCAAACGGTATCAAATTAAAAGTGATTGTGTCATAAACGTCTCTCCACAATATGATGTGATTCCTATCATACAATAGGTCATCTGCTGCAGTACCTCAAAAAGAATTTACAGTCCACATGCCTGTTTAGAATGTTGCCTAAAACAACACCGCTTTCAATGAGACCAATGTTGCAGAATCATGGCCTGAAAATTTCGGCAAGGTTTTCGAAAAAGCAAGAATTCCATTATCGCAGCCATGTCTGTTTTTCGTGTACTTACGCGTTCCGCTTTACACTCAAATATCAGATTCTGTAGCAGTTCTCTCATCCTGTAGACTCATAGTAGCGAAGAATACCCTGCGGTCATGTACGGTACGTTCTTTGTTCCAAAAGCTTTGCAACGAATCTCCAGTTGACTGCCACCAAAGTAGAGAATTCCAATTAGTCCGATAAAACTTATACGCTTCGTCGGCTGCTGCCATACTCTTAGCCCTGTTGTCATTTCGCTTCTTTTCTTTCCCTTCGCTTGTGTATGTTGCCATGATGTCCATCAGCAATCGCCAAGAGGTTTTGTGACTCTACTGTATTTCTGCAATCCGTTGTAGGTCCAGTCCTTTTAGTAATGAAATAAAATGGTTCAGCTTCCAGAATTCGCTGATGGATCTATCATGTATTCTTCACCATCCTTTGCACGAAGATCCAAAATCCCAATTGCAAGTGACGTCACTCTAGTAGGTTCACCGTTTTATAGGCCTACCGGTACATCGTCGTCAGACGCTGAGCTATCACTTCTGCTTTGGCTGCTAGAGGCCCATCGCAAACATCTCGCTGCTTTCATCTGAATCTTCTTCCATGTAGGATGGTTGCTCATCATCATCAGCAGATCTATTCCACTGCATTTGTGGCCGTATTCTGACGCCGTTGTCTTTCCATCACTGTTTTGACTCGAATTTTATCCAAAGAGTGTTTTTCAATACTCGGGTCATGACAAATTAGATGAAATCTCATTGGCTGTCATGATTACACAAGCCCCTCGCTACCGCCGATAAGCACCGCGGTCACTGCGATTGAGGAAAGAATTCAACGTGAATGTATCATCTTTGTCATTTAGAACTTCATTCCATGTATTCATATACAAAAGGCAGTTGGTAGCTATGTCATAATATCTTTGCTGGATTTTCAAATTGGACAGTGACATTTTGAAAAATGATGCACTGCATGAAGAAAATGCATACAGTGTCCATACTCAGGCAGTCAGGCATAAACATAGTCTAGAAAAGAGAGCATGATAACACCCGATCTCCAATAGTGCAAATGCAGGCCTACTCGTATTTACAGGCTACGAAGTATGCTAGGCCTAGGGCCGTCACGTCAATAATATTCTATATTAACGATCCAAATAGAGCAAATGAATCAAGAAGTTGTTGCTTCAATACTCAACACAACTTTGAAACATTTTGATGCATTTTTTATGTCATCATCATGAATAATTTCGACTGGGGTCCAACCTGGTGGACCCCATGCGGGAAAGTTGTGATTTTTTGATATTGTCAATTGTAGGTGATAATCCAGAACCCGTACTTTGAAAGGACTATGAGCAATTAGGATTACTGCGTATTAGGAACAAAGTCACAGACTGTCGGAAGCTAATGTGAAAGCATTAGATATTTGCAATTGTTTCTAAAACTAGTTGGGGTCCAATGTGGACCCCAGCGGTATCGGAAGGTTAAACATAGAACATGCGTGGCTCGTAGAGAAAAAGAAATAGAGCAGCTCACCAAGAGGAATTACTGTCACAAAACCACTACCCACTCAGTATGAAATTTGGATAATTCTCCTCTCCTTCCTGTTCGGAGCATATTTTTTCAACATCACCGACCGCACGCTGTTTTCTCTCAAAAAGCAGTGTTTTTATGCATCATGTGAGCGTACATGCTCCTGTTTTCCATTGACTTTGGAAATAAATATTTTTGACTTTTGACAATTTCAACAGTTTCCTTGACACCTTGTCCAATTTCGTGCCTTCGAGTACCATTGAAAGTTTTAACTCCTATCAACATCACAGTTATTGTTTCAATAAAAATTGCAATAAAGAACAATCCGAATTCTTCACATTTTTTAATCTAATTACCACAATTTGGCAAATATTAACTTGAACTGTGTCGAATTTAACGAATTCGGAAATACACCTATTATGCTTATATGTGACACGATTGGAGGGAACGAGAGCCGATTGAATATTGACTAAATGGAATGTTGCTAGCCTTCTGAAGAAATGTGGCGATGGACTTTGTATTTTTTGGAGTCAGAAACTCAGTGTCGCAAAAACATAACACTAGTGCTACCGCAGAGTAAATATAAATAATATACTCTATGAATGCTGCCTCTATGATACAAAGTTTCCACTTTTGTATCAATAACTATAGATTTCTGCAGTACTGTCTGATTTCTGATTTGTTTTCGTCTGTCGTACACAAATACATTATAATATAGCTCTTCACAATCGTAGTAGAAGAAAATTACATAAAAGATGATACAAAGGTTCAAGAAATGCATCATGACGCTTGCACGATCATGAAATTGACATTCTCCAGTGACTGTATATTCATAAAAATTTTCCTGATTGTCTCTTCTGATTAAAAGTCTATTGTTCAAAAAGTAGTATGCCCCATGCTTCTTTGTTGGTCAATTATGCATTTTGTTGTTCTTTTACGTCTGTGTTTGCCTCGGATTAGAGATTTGGATTAGATTTCTATTCTAAGTTTGGCTGGACAATTCCTTCTGATATCCCAGAAAGTATTGATATCGGCAATTGAAGACTTAGTGTCTGTGTGCAGCTGACGACATATATCGCACATTTCCATAGAACCATAGGGTTGAGGGACTTTAAAAGATCTTTTCCACTCAAAGAACGCAGAATATTTCTTTTCATCATTAGCAATTTGTCTTAAGTAATCTATGAAACTGGGAACGTTTTTGAAATCTTCTGCATACACAAAAGAGTTAGGAGGAGCCACAGAATCATAATCCGTTCGATTGAAACCACCCAATACAACAGGGACTGCATGTCCTCCTAATGCGTTTATCCAAAACTTCTCTGTTATGTATTGGTAACAGCGAGCATTCTCAAATGCAAGATAGAAACGATATTTCTTGCTAATTTCTCCTATACTTATTTCATTGAAATATGAGTTTATAGGTTGACCACATTTTCCGTAAACATCAACTTTCTCATAGCGACTCATTGACTTGATAAGATTCAAACGCTCACGTGCTTTACAGTTGCTAATAACCGCAAACGCAAAATGCTTCTTTTCTGAGGGGTTATAAAATTCTTTCCTTTCAGTCCATTGTTTTTCTTTGCTGGTTAGAGGACTGTGGCCCTTAGAATATGGAGTCCATATAGTTGAGTGTCGCATGTAAGTAGCCGTCCAGTTGAATTTATTCTCCCAAAATTTGTTCAAATGTATTTGTGTATATTTCATTGATTCCCGCGATAAAAAAACCCAACGCTGAGATGGCTTTCGGGTCTCATGTAGACCTTTGTCATCAGATGCATATTCATTACCGTGAAATATAAGCGCGTCACTCTCGGCACTGTTTAATGTCCACTGACAGCGGAAACTGCCTTCACAACGTACAACTGTATATTTGCTCCAGGATGAATAATATTCCGCCCAAATCTTGCGAGTACCAAATATCTTTGAAGCTATGAATATCCGTTTTATTGATGAGTTTACTGCAGATTGTAACATGGGTGAGCTGACAAGCCCATTTTCTTTCATCCCAAGCGAATTTGACTTGAACCTTAATGGGCCTACTTGTGGAGTATTATGATGCATCACAGTTCGTGTAGAGATGAAGATTATCAGAATGATAAAAATGGAGGTCAGAAAAACAGATCGCGGCGTTATGAACATAGTATTCGCAAAATCAAAATAATCTTTTCAGTTTATTGATGAGAGGCCGGTTAAGTAAAGAAAGCGGAGTATAATTCAAACGTTTTAATCAGTACCGGCATTGGTTGCTAGAAAAGCAATAATACAACCAATCAGACAGCCTAGGGATTGTTCTCAGATAGCGCGCGAGAGCATTCTCGAATCGTGAATATTCATTGATGATTGTGTAGAATTGTGTTTTGCTGATATACTGTCGGTCAAATCTTCGTTCTGTTATTAATTTCACATTAGTAAACATTAGTAGTATTTAATTTCACTGTAGTTGACGAACATGAACATCTTTGAGATTTAAATCTATAGAATGCTCGGAATATGTTTTTTGCGTAATATAAGGATGTATAGAAAAACGATGCATTAACAAGCAACATCCAGTACATGTATACAAAGCAGGTAGTTTATACTCGTACTTTAAGGGAGGAAATAAAAAATTAGATATAAATGCTGGCGTAGTCTGCGACAAGTTAGTAATATTAGTAATAGTAATATATCTTTATTGAAGTCTTACATATCACGGATCGGCTAGAGCTTTTACAAAGAAAAATTTAAGCGTGTCGATGGCTGAAGGTCACAATAAGTCATAGGGTTGAATGATGCACGAAAACACGTCACACAGCACTGCAAACAGATGTTGGAGAAGGTAAGGCAGGAGATAGTGCGCAGATAATAAGATGCAGGTGAGGTGTAATGTACAAAGGAAATGTCGCTGGGTTTGAGACGATGACTAAGCGAGTGATAATGGCGAGCGATAGTTGAATAGCAGAAAACGTGTATTGTCCAGCGAGGAGAATAAACCCGTAATTGATCCGAAAAGCCGCTGACCAGGTGGAGATATATACAGTCAGGTGATGCAAGGGTGGATCAAATATAAGGTAAAACTATGTAAGCAAATAATGATGATTTAAGTACAGGCGAAGCAAACCAAGCAGAAGCATGCCGCTAGCAGAAGCCATGCCGCTAGCAGAAGCATGCCGCTAGCAGAAGCCATGCACGCGTGGCGACCGCACGACAGCCTGCCAAGGTGGCGAACGAAAGTTGCTGCATGTTTATAATTTCAACTTCCTGTATTGTAGAGTCAGCACTCCAACACAACTAGAAAGCAAGATCGAATCAGAGCAAAATGTAAGCTTGCCTTCATCCACGCACGTACCTTTTCTGTTCTTTTCTTTTTTCTGATACCTTTTCGGACTTATGTGAGAAAAAAATGAGAGCACTCACGACTCATTCCTACAAACCACGAAAATACAAGGGAAGTAAATGAACGATTCCCAACTTCAATTATTCGCTTATTGCATAGAGTAAGTATAAATAGGTAGAGTGTTGACTCAAACAAGTATCTGTATACAGTGAAATTTTTCATATCAAAAGATTCAGTTTTTTGTGGAGATCACGTTCCTGCTGTCCAAAAATTATTTGAGCAGTTTTTAAAAAACTAATTTTTTTCAAATTATTCCTGTATTTATATACTACCGAGATGACGTCCCCTTTGTAAGTAGTGTGAAACACGTTGGATACCAAAGGAATGAATATTTGCTAACAAGCATCATAATAAAGCGGAAATTAAGCTGATGATGTAGACATTTCAGGAGCTGTATTATAACGCAAGTCCCTGGAAGTGTTCAGAGAAAAATTGAGATCTTATTGAAAGTTTCTTGGCTGAGATGTCATGTCTTTAATTCAATTTTCAGCGGCATGATTTTCTGATTCACAAAGCGTCTTTTCTTGAATCTGAATAGTGGTGAATAGCAATGTTGACCCATTTACACCCTTTGAAGATCATTTTCTTTATAATAATGCTTTTGCTCTTTCAGTGGCAGGTAGTTTGTGACATGATCACGCCTAAGAAAATAATCTTATTATAGTAAGACATCAGCTTTGAAGCAATCATAAGCCATCTTATTGCTAATATAATAAACCATATTGCCTCTCAAGGTTGTCATGATATGAAGGATTTGTAAATTACTTTTATTTCTTCTGTATTGCTATCATGATCAGTCAAATTCGTGTACATTTCTCCAAAAGTGCAAAAATTGTTTACTCTCATGTGGTGCAGGGTTTCGTGTCAAGTTTTTATGAAATCGAAAGTGTATATGCACATTGGGGATTTAATATATGCTGAGATACCACTCTACCTAAGTATACTTACTCTATGGCTGATTGCAAAGTATTGTTTCTCATTTTCGTTTTTCCTTTTACTGTGGGAAGACTTTGGTTAAGGTGACTTCTGGCTAACGGGTTATATCGCAAAATGCCGTCTGTCCCCTAACCCAAGATCCTATCGCAGAAACATCATCTCTTGCACAATCTAGTTCAGTTGACGAAAAATTTAGTTTTTCACCGTTGTTTTCTGAGAAAATGTTGATTTTTGCATTTTGAAAAAAATTAAACAATTTTTGTACTTTTCTGTACAAATATTTCTTTTTAGTGTGTTTCAAACATAAAACTTGATGCATGTAATGTCCAAACTGTCCATTTTCACCGACAGTTTTTACCCAAAATAGTCACGAATTCGGAGGAAATTCTCGCAATTTTATCACTAGAATGCATGCTCTAGAAATATTGAGTTACATACCTGAATATCTGTCACTTTATCCAATATCAGGAATCATCAGCTTACAGCCTCACTGCAGGTGTCTGTGGATAGTCCTTCGAGCATAAATGCCGAAGGACATGATGAATTGCAATGATAATTAAACCTATCTGCATGCTACGTTAACTGACATTTTTCCTTTCTTTCAAAATGCAATGCGCATATGCCGTCGAGTTACTTGCGTTTACTTGAGTAATGTTTTAAAACATAAAAGCATGTTTTTTTTCCTTTTTTGTTTTCATAATTTTTAATCTGTTTTTTAATACTATCATTTTATGACGTTTTTTTAGAATATCCAACCTGTTGAATGAGCTGTCACAGTCATGGGTAGTTTCAATAGACATAAATAGAAGCATAAGCTGCAATCTCTGATGCAAAGATATGGATATGCCACATCAACGAGCTGCATTTATTTTCATATGATTTAGCATCTCTGGAGTTGTTTTGCAAACGGTAATGATCACCGACAATTATTGAATTATGTTATGACCAAATTATGTTATTTAGTCCTGAAGAAGAATACCGAAATATCGATTTCAAGAGTTTTTGATCCCTGATTTAGCCAGCGGCATATCTTATTCATAAATTATTGAACCTTCGATTTGATTTCAGCATGAATAAAATGTATCCTCTATCATATGCATTTTCCCTAAATTCACCAATAATTCTGGTTAGCAGGCTCCGTTTTTCTGGAGTTTTGATAATGCTGATATTTGAAATCTTCTTGTTAAATCCTAATGACTTCTTAAAATGTCTGATATCAATTGAAAAAATTGCTATGTTGAAAAACTAGCTTAATAGATCAACTAAATCAATTTGTGTTCATTCCTTCTGTAGATGATTGAAATAGAGGGATATCTTTTACGATAGTGCTCGAGTCGAGTGATATTATAGGGCAAATCACAGAATAAGATTCACAAATCTTCGGTATTCTATCTAGAATGGAAGGATCATATCTAACCTTAGCATCGAAATGGCACATCACAGAATTAGATCTATGTAAGGCATTAGGAATTCCTTCTTGCCTAATTAGCAAATTCCGAGATGTGCCGTCGATTTCGAATAGATCACACTTCTAGCAAACCGAAGCAGATAAACAAAATATTTAATTCTGCGCGTTAAATCCACTGTATGTAAATCCCCATTGCAATTTGATATAGAGCACAATAGAAGTTATAATGATTCCAATAGCCGCTGAATATGTTTTTCATGCTGTACTAGAATGCCATGAATCTAGATATTGTCAATCACTTCAATTGCATTTTGATAATGTAGTAAAAATCTAGATTTATTGCATGCTATTGCTGGTATCATATAAGGATCATGATAATGTGATCGCATTAAAAGTTGAGTAGGAGAGGTTCCTATCTTGAAAGGCAATATGAGGCATGATGCTGCCGCCCACACTTTGAAGAGTATCCCTGTTCACAAACGCCCGGCACACAGCTGGAACCGGGCCGCTTTTTCCGGCCCGGACACGGCGCTGTCCCGCATCAACTCCAAAATATCAGGCCCGGGCCGAATGAATTTTGCATCTGCGCCCGGGTGAGAATTTTTGTCGTTTTACGCACTTTACCATCCTTAATGAAGGTATCAATTACGTTAGGTGAGTGTAATCGCTTTAATATTCATTCTAAAAATCTATTTGTTGATTGATCGAATGCTTTAGGGCCTGTGTACCATCTGTAAGTAAATTGATAACTGTTGAGCAGTAAGATGAATTTCAAGACATTTAACACATAGTGAATTTTCATTTGTTTTAAATGTTGTCCATTTATATTGCATTTGTCTGTCATAAATAATATCATAAATAATAAATATATATATATATAAAGATATATATATAATTGATTTTCTTTAAGAAGCCTCATATAGCCGATATCAAGTCTAGACCATAGGTATCTCTTCAGCATACAAGTAGGCCTAGACCTAGATAGAGGTCATCTTAATCTCCATTGAAATTAATAAAGAACGCCTGTTACATAAGTTGCAATAATTCCAATGCCTTGTAAAAAAACTTTCTCATGCTGCAATCAAATGCTATTGATCTAATGTCAGATTTTTTCAATCTTTTCGGCTGCATTTTGGTACTGTACTGAAATGCCTATCATTATATCATATAAGGTCACGATGATGTGATCGCAAAATAGTAGAGTAGGTCAGTACGCCTATCTTAAATGGCATGACAATGAGCTCAAGCTTCACATTGTACATTATGGCATATATTTTGTTGATGAATGTATTTACATGCATATTATTTATTTCTTTTGTGCGTCTGCTAGGTCTACATGTGTATGCACATGTCTTTCTAGTCTGTTTTTGGAGAGGCCTAGACCTTTCATCATCAAGCATGCTTAAATGCACGTTTTAATTGATTCCTTGTCATCACATTACAATTGTTTACAATTTCGACGGCACAGCTTTGATGAGTTTCATGCGTTGGATGATGTGTAGGCCTATCAGGCCTATCACGGCTCCGCCTTATAAAGCAATCAAACGATCCATGAGACGCTTTAAAACAATCCCTGCACAAAACTTAAAATGCAATCCTAAAGGAAACCGAAAATTTCTCCTAAAATAACCCTAAATAAATTATGCAAGCTAATAACCAAAAACTCATTTTCATTCTAAATTAGTTTGCCGGTAAACCGCATAATAAAAAGGTAGCAATTCGAAGTCGATGTGACCTAAATGGATCCCTCCTTTATCCTAGTCATAACACTTATTCATGGATGTCTATGTTCATTGTGAAATAAAACTTCCATGAACCCATAACTTTAAAACTTAAACTTCAGGAAAATGTAGCTGTCAAAAGAATCTCATTACGACAACTTCCGTAAATCCCAAGACTTGATAAGTCAATAAAATTAATTGGATATGCACTATGAATTCATCATCAAGCATAGATACATGCATGCATGCCAGCAGAGATCTTCGCAAAGAATTAAACCAATGCAGACAGTTGTGTCACCTCCATTTGACATTCATATTATCTGGTTAATTGTTTCAAGCAGGCATATTCTAGGCCTACTTCAATTCATGATGTTGTGATGTGAATATAAGAGAATAACCATTGAGTAAGCAAGTAAATACATCCATGTTGTTTCAGGCATCAATTCTTGTTATAGAATCAGCATGATAGCTGGGAAAAGTTTCGAAGTCTGAATTTAGAATCGTGTCTATTACAAGCTATTTAGGCCTACTTACATTGCACCTTAAGTCTTAAAGATTGTCAGTTTAGTGAATTCATCATGAATGCTGTGAGATGTGAAATTGTGCGTACATGTCCTCAGCAGACCATTGATGCAAAAACATACAGAAAGAAATGCATAAGGAGGTACATGTTAACTTTCGGTCTTCACATCAACGCCCTTATATCAGAAACTCGACGCTACAGATCTCCTAGTAGTAATTAGATTGTGGTTTAGCGCACATAATGTATCTTACAATAACCAATACAACTAGCAAAATAAATCAAATTTCGAGGATTTTTTGGGTGGACATAAAAGGGGACCACTTTTGTTGGATCTTAACATATTTGTATTACGTTTTGCAAGTTGGAAATAAACGTTTTGACTTTTGAAGATTTCCTTATTTTCTAAAGGTTGACCAAGATAAAGATGAATATCTGCAAGATCTACTGCCACATTTACAATCGTTTTCGCAAGACTGACCGCTGAATACTAGGCCTTCACCGTCCTACACCCTCATGCTCTGTCTTCCGCTCACCAACTATTAATTTATTTAATTAGCGTTTGGATATTGGCTGGTATTCCATGTGTCCAAACCTATTCCCATCAGTTTCTCCGAATTTCCGATGCTAATTTATGATTCCGGTACTAACTTTGATGTTTGCATGATGACAAGAGATTCGGTTTGGAAAAAACATACCAAACATTAGCAGTAATTATATATACTTGAATAATTTCAAAGTATTTATGACACTTTCTTCTAAGCTTATGTTTATTTTAGGGTCAAATGTTTGTGAAACACAAATTCTTGCACATTTCAACTGATCAGATTGAGTGCGGATTCATGACCAAATGCAGTTGATTTACTACACTACTTATAAAATGAAATACGAGTAGTCCCTCATTGCAACTATTACTGAAAAGTGTAACTTACTATAATCCTGCTAGCCGCACATCCTTTGCATAGCAATTTGATCCATCGTTCATTTCATTTCATTCTAGATTGTTAATTGCTATGAAGATTCAATATTGTCAAATTGCAAACTATGACTTTGATTTTTATTGTCATACGCGTAGCTAACAGAAGATGCGACTAATTCCCATCTGTTTTCGCAGCATATTAATTTTTTATCATTTGAAGGATTATAATCTAACTCCTTATCAGAAATTCATTTAATCAGTTCAAAATGCACATTTGCATCGCACGTGATGTGAGTTTCAAATTTGTGGTGCCTCCGGTATCCACCGGCAATACCGGCAAAGAATCGTCAGCCAAACCGGCACCATCCATGCATTAGGAAAACACCTCAAAATTGTTTAGAAAAATGTAAATCAGTATACATAATAATGAATCTACATGTGCAATATGCTATATAAGCATGCAATAATGTTATTAACTCAGTCGCCCTTTATATAATAATAAATGCCCAATATTGTAACTGAACAGATACTATGGTAAAGAAAATATGATCTCTTGTTGCAAATGAAGCTCAAAAACCTTCTCTCAATGGACAGAGTGACTCAGTCAGACCGCGACTTTTCAAAGTAATTTTATTGCTTCTCCATTTCTTTAGTCTAGAGGTCGCAATTTCTATCTGCCTTGTTTGTTGAGTCTTAAGATTTTGATAATGCCATATCTTGTGCATAAAACATGTGATGGAATTACAAATGTGTGTGTTTTAAACCGTCATCCATTATAGCAAGGTATTTTAATTAAATTAAATAAAAACATGCGTTTTATGGGATTTCAATTGTGCACCTTGTGCACTTACTGTCGTATGTTTTGGCGGGATTAATCTGTGTCAGCTGCAACTTATACAAAGGAGATGCTTTGACCAGTAATGCTAAATTCCACGTGAAACAGGACACACATATGATTTTTCAAATTCTCGACTATACTCAAATATTCCTTTTACTGTGTCAGGAAGAGCATGAAACCGCCCTAGCTGATATCACTCTGTCACTATCAATTAAATAAAGTGAACCTCAAAAGACAAATCATTTTCTCGGTTTTTTGACACAATAGTAGACTGAAAAGTGATTTATCAAAAAGATGCAATTTCAAAGTCTCTTTCCTGACATCAGGTGATTATGCATGTGTTAAAAGTTATCATTTTCAAACTATACCAGTGGCGTAGCGTGCTTCAAACCGTTTCCGGGGATAAAGTCAGTCTTGGCATCGGTGTACCTTATAGCATGCAGCACATGTGCAAAGTACCCGGTGGGTTCAAATCTAGAAGTCACTTTGATAAAAATAATAAAGAATTCAAATGATGAAGAAATGAAGATATGCATGTGTAAATAATTAGCTACGCGTTTGTCAGACACACCGTGATTAGCCAGTCACTCGTAAAGAATTCCCTGTCTTCGCCCGGTGTTACAGTATACGTTTTCCGTCCATCTCTTTTACCGGCGGGACATTGAAATGGTGTTTACATTTTCCGGTCGGAAATTTAAAGTATGTTTGTCACACTGATTTAGAGTTTCCGCTTTTCTCTTTTACCCCCTCCCCCGAACTAGCTAAGACTGCATGTGTATATTTTAAACCCCTCGTTACCCCTTTCATGAGTATAACGTAGGATATTTAGAATAAAAACGAAATTCCATTATACATTGTATTTTTTCAAGTGACATGCATTTATCATTTTTTTTAATCTTATACCATTACTGCTTACATAGTAGGTGTTTCTTCCCTTGATAGCGTCAATGGTATAAACAGTAGAGCTCCATGTGGTCTCCAACTTGTTTCCTTTTCTGTCATCTCTCCTCTTGTTTCTCATGAGCACTTTGTCGCCTACCGAGTACTCTGGTGGTGCATTTCGTCTCTGATGGTATTTCCGCATCTTCTCCTGAGAGTCCTTGATCTTCACCATCATCCTCTCGTGAAGTTTTCTCCTCGCTTCGTTCTTGACTGTCAAATATTGAGGGAATTCCGCGGACGTCATCGTTCGAGCATCATTTGCTTGGTCCTCATGAGCGGGATCAGAAGAGATAGTATTCGAGCTCCCAGCAAAAGATTCAGGCAGATGTGTAATGCAGTCTATTGCAACAAAATGAAAAAATTGAGGCTTTTCTATTGGAATTGGATAGATTTCCTTGCTTCTGCTGAAGAATTCTTTATTCACTGTTTGGCAGGTATGACATCTTGAGACAACTCCTTAACATCTTTCGACATGTTAGTCCAGAAATACATCTGGTCAATTTTGTGTAGAGTCTTCATTTGGCCCAAATGAGCGCCTTCTGAGACAGTTCCGACTTTGGAGGGACCTCGCGTCTTTCTTGTTGATAATGTAGCATGTTCAGCAGACATCTTCGATAATTCAATCAGCAAACGTCATCGTGTCAAAGAAAGCCACACATTTTATATCTTTCATGACCCTAAATCACTGCCATAGCACTCATGATCGAGAGAAATAGAGACATGACGGAAATAGATTATGCTGATTATGTTGTGACTTTCTTTGACCTAGGGGGCTATTCAGTAACGCAGATATCTGATTCTCTGTTTCCGATCAGAAAAACAGATCAGGGGCCAAAAGCAAGTCATAACACCGGGTTGAATCACAGAGATGGATTGCTTCTCCGTGGGTTGCACGCACGCAGTGGCCGCGATGAGCTGAAAGCGTCGCCGAGCTGTTCTGACGCGTGCGAACTGCACATTGATAGATTGGCTGCATTGTCGATGACATCAACGACCCATTGCTGGTCATGTGTGGCTCGTGTTAGATTTTGGCCAATCGGTGCAAACTCGGCGACACTCCGGCGACTGCCCCTGAGAGAGGAAGAGAGATAAAACCACCGACGGTTGTACATTAGGGTGGAGCGAAAAAAACTTTTTTTCGAATTTGAAGATGCTTGGGGTCTCACTCTACGTGAACGGGTAATTTAGGATGCTACACCAAATTTTATCGATTTTGGTTGATGTTTAGAGGTCCCACACTGAGCTTGAAAATGATTAGGTAGGCCTAAAAATCGATTTTTTGAAATTCAAAATTCAAGGTAGCTTGGGATCTAGAATGAGTCTGTTGGGTTATATGAACAACATATTCAAATTTGAGACGATTTGAAGAAGGTCTTCAAGTACTACACTGAGGTCAAAAAGTCCCAAAATTGACAAAAAATCAAAAATTTTGCAGTTTTTTAGATCTAGTGATATATAAGATCTAAATGCGACGTAGCTTGGGGTTTGAAAACACTTATTGGGTCCGAAGCAACAACATACTAAAATTTGATACGATTTGAACAACTTCTTCAGGTCCCACATTAAGATTAAAAAAGTCTCAAAAATTTCAAAAAAATTGCAACATTTTAGAAAAGATTTTGCTTGAGGTCAAAATATGATGTAGCCTGGCGTTTGAAAACATACCCAAGGTCTGAAGAAACAATATGGTAAAATTTGAGACGATTTGGACATTTTTTTCTGGTTCAATAACGATGTCAAAGTTAGACAAGAAATCGATATCTAAAAGGAATAAATTAATTATATTTTGATTAATTGAGCTGCCTTGTGTAAGATAAGAAATTGCATGTGGATCTATCTTGTCTTGGAAGATACCCATGATGCAGCACAAGGACTAGCCTATTACCGATTTTCTAACATACAAGTACCTGTATACTCATTTGCATTTTCAGTATTCATAAAATGTCATTTCCAAGCCCATTGTAAAAAAAAGCAAGTATCATCTGTTTTGCAATAGTACCAATATATCAAAACTTTTGAATACATGCACAATTTCTCGTAACAATGCATATCTGACAATGCTCGTGAAATCAATAGGCCTGACTTCACGTAGACTAGAGACAATTTTCTACTATGTACAGTTCAGAAAAATCCAAAACACTGCCTCAATTGGCTACTGTTTAAACTCTTTCTTCGTATTGAACCTGTCCATCTTCTTTCGAGACAAAATCTTTGTTTGTATCACCGCATTTCGACGATCACCTCCACATACCGAAGCAGCCGCCTCTGTCGTCATTTTGACTCCACGCTCAACAGACTGTGAGTGGCAAGGGTATTGCATGTGTTCTGCGAGATCCTCTGGAGAGCTCTCCTTCGCGAGTTCACGGATCGCGACGTCAGGCACCATGGATAACATGGGAGGAGAGAATCTCTGTGACTCGGCAGTCCAGTCGATCAACTCATGATAACTATTTGCTGCGAGATTTATTTCTGGAACTTGGAAAGTGCGCACAGCTGTTTGGGAACGCAACACGGAGTCTTCTCTGACTTTTTCATTTCTGCGATATCCCAAGGTTCTGATGTTGTCAACAACATTACAAATCATAGAGATGAGGATGTTTTCCTGGTGGGCGAAGTATCCGTTTCGCTTCAGAACCGGATCAATGATTTCACGTAACTCATGCAGCAAATATCTTGATTTCTCAACAAGGGAGAAAAAATGTCTCGCGCCGTCAGTGCAAGACGGCATGCACTTCGTCTCAAACCAGACTGGAGCGTACACTGTCATGATGAATTTTGCGATGATGACAAGGTTTGTGGATGGTCTTTCTGTCGCGACGTATAAACGCAGGATGCGGTTTGCCATTGTCAACCATCGAGACAGGCTCAAGTTTCCTGGATCACGAGGGGCTAAATTTGTGGAACAGACACCGTCCGCTATGCCACGGCATAGATCCCACAAAAACTTTTGATCACTGCTCAATCGATCTCTGACATGGGACAAATCAAGACTGAAGTTGAATGGAATCGGCTCGAATAGAACAATGGGCTTCCTTCCACAGTCCTTTAAGGATTTGCCGAGAGAACCGCTGAAAGAGCCTGGACCAGTGCTGGCTCCATCGAGATGTAGAAACAAATGTCGGAGAGGAAGCTCGTTAATATGAAGCATACAAATCAACCACTGAACGGGATGTTGTAGCTCACGCTCAATCATTCGAATTACACCACCATTCTGTCCGGTATTGACATTTGTAGAATCACAACCTACCGCAACCACATCTTCCAGAGAAATATCATTTTCGTCAGTCAAAAATTCGAAAATTCCTGACTTGATTGAGATCGCGCTTCCGCTTTCTGCCGTAAAGTGGCCGAGATAATGAGATCCTGGTTCTTCAAGCAGTGTGTTGTGCTCATGCTCATCGACTGACACGACCTTCTTTGAAATGCCCTCAACTTCTACCCAGGACAAAGTTTTATCCTTCCTTCCATCAAAGAAGAGACCTCTTAAACTTCTCTGTCGCAGCTGATGAAAAGTATTGGAAATCAGATAGGTTCTCAGCATACTCCGTTCTCTTCTTATCTTTCATCTGTCAATAACAGAGGAAGCATCTGAATCGCCTTGGCTCACATCTTGCAGAGTAGCACTAACAAGAGCAGCTGTCTGGCGATCCGGTACGCTATAGCGATCAGCACATAAAGCCACTGTTGGAAGATGCAATCGGAATTGTTCAGAATTCGACTTAGGGCTCGATGCGTTACGTGGAGGCTGCCACAAGATGTCAGCTTCATCCTCAACAGCAGAATTATCAGACGATAGTGACATACCAATGTCCAAGTCCATATCTAGATCCATGATAGAATCCTTTGAAGCTCTGGCTGTGACCTTAGACTTTTCTCATACTCGTTTCTTTTAGATCGTAGGTTCCTCCTTCTCGTTGTGGATCGGTCCAGTGCGCCAATCACCATCTGCCGGGTTGTCCTCTGATCATGCAAAAAGGCCTTTTCTTCTGTTCGAAACTGCAAGGAATAAAATAAAACGCTAGAGGAGAGATGTTTTCGTATTTAGCACAAGCTTTTCATAGCTTACCTTTCGAGATAGATCACAATGACATTTATTGTTTGAATCTTTGATGTGACACTTGCAAGCAGCAATGTCAAACAAGTTTGAACAGTCATTTTTGAATAGTGTCAACCTCTTCAAGTAAGCTAGGGATTCCTTTCGTCCTGTTGGCTGCTTTAGAATAGTATTGTTTTCCTTGTGAAGCTCTCGCAACTTGAACATAATCTTTTCGTCTGTAATAACTGGAATGGTAGCACAATTCCATATCTTCTTGATATCCAAACAACAAATTGGTAGAATATCCTGGACCTGCGGTTCCTTTTTCGAGCCTTCATCTTTTCTGAGGTCAAAGCGAACGCATTGTTAATGTAAGAGAACATCACCCTTTGTCGGTAGCCGGAGATCATCCAAGCGTGTTTGCGCACCTACAGTAGTATAGGACAAACAATTCTTGCACTTCGAGTACTGAGCAGGTTCCCCGACGACGAACTTGCCATTACCTGCAAACGTGAAGCACACTGCACACAATTTGTATACATACATCAGTAATCATAGCATGATGACATTAAAATTCATTCTGATGCAATTTTTTAGATATTAAAAGATAGATATTACTGATATTTGATGAAGTAGAAAGCCAAAAGGAGAAGATCCCAAAAACTACATCTACCTAAATCTACCTTACAGATGAGTGGGTAGCCGAAAGCACTAAGTCACTGATCAGCGAGCGCCACTGGACCTATGGTCGATTCCCACCCGCTGCTTTTTTTGCTGAATCATTCATGGACAGAAGAGTTGTAGCCTAATCACTGTTGATCACTCAATTTATACTAAGCCATTCCAGTTGTTTAGCCATACGAGTACCAGCCATGCGACAGCACCTACAAGGCTGTATGCCTTTGTATTGAATATCTTCTAAACATGGCACCGCCATATATTGCCACAGAGAGATACACGTACTGTACAAGTAACTAGTTATAATACGGCATTACCTTCTTATTAGTCTCATCAATAAGTTTCTTGTTCTACTCGGTAAACATTAGATCAATTGGTAGTTATACTCTCATTAATTCAGCTCTATTCACTTGTACTGTACGTATGAATTTTCGATACTCACCAGAAAACAAATCAAAACACGAGAAATCGATATCCAGTTGAAGGAAAGATGAAAGTCCCGCAAATTCAAAAAATGTAAACATAAACAAAATATTTTAATTTTCTTCTCTGATTTAGAAATCGCTGTTGAACCAGAAAAAAATGTCCAAATCGTCTCAAATTTTACCATATTGTTTCTTCAGACCTTGGGTATGTTTTCAAACGCCAGGCTACATTATATTTTGACCTCAAGCAAAATCTTTTCTAAAATGTTGCAATTTTTTTGAAATTTTTGAGACTTTTTTAATCTTAATGTGGGACCTGAAGAAGTTGTTCAAATCGTATCAAATTTTAGTATGTTGTTGCTTCGGACCCAATAAGTGTTTTCAAACCCCAAGCTACGTCGCATTTAGATCTTATATATCACTAGATCTAAAAAACTGCAAAATTTTTGATTTTTTGTCAATTTTGGGACTTTTTGACCTCAGTGTAGTACTTGAAGACCTTCTTCAAATCGTCTCAAATTTGAATATGTTGTTCATATAACCCAACAGACTCATTCTAGATCCCAAGCTACCTTGAATTTTGAATTTCAAAAAATCGATTTTTAGGCCTACCTAATCATTTTCAAGCTCAGTGTGGGACCTCTAAACATCAACCAAAATCGATAAAATTTGGTGTAGCATCCTAAATTACCCGTTCACGTAGATTGAGACCCCAAGCATCTTCAAATTCGGAAAAAAGTTTTTTTCGCTCCACCCTATTGTACATGCATCTGTTGGAAAGATGAATAAAGACTTAAGATAGGATGTAGCGTTTGGTCACTGATGCACATTGTACATGATTAAAATATGTTGCGGAATTTATTTAAAAATACATTCGGGGCACTGCCTCGAATTCCCCAATGGACACTACGCCCCTGATTTATACCCACCAGTCAATAGACATGTTGCTTACCATGGTTATAGGATGTTCTAAACATCATGTCGCTAAAATGTAGCGAGAAAGCGATATGATTCTGCTATCAAATTAGTCATCTCATCAAGACGAGTCGATTGATATATAATTTAATGGGTCTGTTGAAAAATGTGTGAAAGATAATACTTACTACATGATCATAAATCATAGGGAGTAGCTGCAACAACCCCCATTTTTCGATAAAAATAGAAAATTTCAATTCGCTGCAGTAAATCAGGACGTCAGTCAAATTTACTAAAATTCACACCAACGTGATGTAAATTAGCTGAATTTTTTGAAAACATCAAACAAAACTTTGCACAGCTTTTTTTGAATAACTTGGTAGTTTTTGTCAGGCATTTTTAAAGTAGTATTTAAAGTAGTATACTAAAAGTAGTATTTTTTGCATATGTCACAGCCTAATTCATAAAGACGTCGACAGAAATTCTCAAATTTATCATCAACATGTAGCATTCATCTCAGGCTATACGTAGACTACATATCTATGGCTGTACATTTTTTCTCAGTTAAATATACTGAAGAAAATCCATATCAAATGAGAAAAAATTGTATGTAGTATGACTGATGAGAAGAGACCTCTGAAATACCACTGAGTTGGCAATCTAGAAGTGTAAGCAGATTGGTTGTACAATTTCTTTTCAAAACGTGACCTTTCCGGTGAACCGTGCGCCACGAAGAGGAAAGGAAGGGTTGCTAGGGAAACGAGGGTGGGAGGCGAAGAGCGCGCTCAAAAGACCAGAGCGACTGAGCGATGAGGGTTACGGAGAGGGGAGGAAGTCCAGCTTCCAACAGAAGTAGAGGGATAGGAGTGGTCAGACAGTAACCAGTGATCGCACGGCAAGCGGAACGTTGAGTGGCTTCTAGATACTACGCTTCCAGTGATTCTTCTTCTTCTTCTTGAGTACCAATGTCCTTCCGCCTTCGCGTGGTGGTACCCGCCCGTTCCTTGGATCGGGTCGAATTGGGGGACAGCACCCGAGTGGCCGTCGTTTGTCGTGCACAAAAAGCCTTTTGCCGATTCACCGATGTTATGTTCGGTAGTTATTTAACTTCAAAGAACACGTTTTCTGACGTAAAAATTGTGTATTTTAATCTCATACATTGAATTATGTAAGTTTACCGTACTTCGATCAAACAATATTCGACATTTCTTAGGAAAAGTGCTGACCATAGTAATGGGCAAAAGACCGTTCCAGGACACCATAAAATCAGAAAAAATAGTATCTTTAAAAACGACATAAATTCATGAATTTGAACCCTTTTTCAGGTTTTTAAGACCTAAATACATGAATTTAGTCCATTCAAAAAGTACCATTTTTCAAAAAATGGTAGAAAAATGGAAGAAACAAAAGTGGAAGGAACTTCAGAAATGGAAGGAACCTCAAGAATATATCCTTCGTTATCATATGAACGTAGTTCTACTTTAATGGACATTGAAAAGATTAACATTGAAAAAATGAATAAAGAAAAACACAAAGATAGAGTTAGGTATATGAAAGATAAGGAATCTCAATTATTATTAAGATTAGAGCATTATAAAAAATTAAGAAAGAGATGGACTAAAGTTAAGAATGTAACACAAGGAATTGGCATATTCTTAACAATAAGTTTAGGTGCTTTGACAATTGTTATATCTTCAGGTGTTTTAGTAATTCCAGTAGTTGCTACAGCTTTAACAGGTACGGGTGTTTTTGCAACTTCACTTGTTACAATGTTAGATAAATCTTTAATAACTAAGAAACGAAAATCATTAAAAACTAAGCATTTACATATTAAAGAAGTCTATGATAAACTACATTACTACTTTCAAAGAGTATGTGATGATAATGTTATTACGTTAGATGAGATTGAAAAATTTGATCAAATAGCTAATGAAGTAAATCAAATATCATTTCAATCACAGACAGAAAAAGTTGATGATAAAAATAAAAAGGATGGCAAAATTTCTAGTGATGCTAAAATTTCTAATGAAGAAAATGACAAATTTTTTTTAGAAGAGCTAAAAACTTTAAGCGAAAATTTAAGCAAAACTTTATTAAACAAAACTTAAAACGAGAAAACTTTAACCGAGAAAACTTTAAACGAAAAGATGTCAAACAACAAAGCAATAAAAAAATAATTTGTTCAGTAAAATGTTTTTGCTGTATTCCAATGTTACCACAAAATTCAAATATTATATTTTAAAAATGGATAAAATTAGAGCTGATAATTTTAAAAGAATAAAACAATTAGAAGAGTTAATAAAACAAAGAAATATTATGAAAGAAAATCATCTTCAACATAGAATGATAAAAGCTGGTATTCAATCTGATATGTTTGAAAAAATGCAGCAAACCGAGCAAGTAAAAACTGATTTTGAGAAAACTATGAAACCATTTAAAACTCTTGAAAAAGAAAGTACAAATAATGATAAACAAATTGATATAACAGATCCAGAGCACAAAACTGTATTAGATGACTATGGATTACTAGAATCAAACATTAATAAGAAATTACCGAAATCTATGCAATTTGAACATTCTATCTCATTTATAGATGGAAAAACAATACCTAGATTTTATCTCGGACAAAAAGAAATATTTCCACAACCTTTTCGAGGTATAATTTTTTCACCAGATAAATCTCCTTTTAATTTAGATAGAAATTTTGTTAATCTTTTAAGAGGAGCAGATTTAAATAATTATGCTGTAGAAGATCTCATAAAATATAAAGCTATGTTAGACAGAGTTGGTGCAGTAAAATCTCTTAGACGTTATAAACAATTAGAAAATTTATTATCAACGGGAGTTAAAGTAGGGAAAGGTTTATCTGAAAAACAGAAAACTGAAACAACTGT
The DNA here is from genome assembly GCA_907163375.1 of Prostheceraeus crozeri. Taxonomy (NCBI): domain Eukaryota; kingdom Metazoa; phylum Platyhelminthes; order Polycladida; family Euryleptidae; genus Prostheceraeus; species Prostheceraeus crozeri. The sequence continues at coordinate 40,550 of CAJQUW010014572.1, read as the reverse complement.
ATTTTTACCAGATGATCCACAAGAATTACTAAATAGATTAAATATTTTAATATCTGCAATAAAAGAAGGACATAATTCTAGTTTCAATGAAATTCATGCTATATTGAAAAGACTGTTAGAAAAGAAGATTCTAAATGAAGAGGATTATAAAAGTATAACCGGTCATCTCTGATGTCTTTAAGGGCTTCGCCCGTAGCTGAAATATGTTGTTGTTTTTAATTTTTTATAAAAAAAATATTTCATAAAAAAATATTTATTTAAAATTTTAACTAAAAAATGTGTTCAGCAGATTTAGACAAAATTAATAATCATTTAGAAAATTTGACAGAGATTTTGGGTTCATCAAAATTTAGTACGACGTTAAAAATTATAACAACTACTTCATCACACACTTGTAATTTAGAACCCATTCTACATTTGGAACAAAATAAAAATTATCAAATTGCATTGACTAGTTTCTCTACATTTAACACTATTCAAAACGTTATCAAAGATGTGAATGATCAATTTAGATATTCTACTGATAAAGGCAAAACATGGAAAATACTAACTTTTCTTCCTGGTTCTTACGAAGTTGAAACAATATCAAATGAAATTAAGAGACATTTAGGTATATCATTTAAAGATAAGAAACAATTACATTTTGCAGTTGAACCGGCAGTTAATAAATTTTCTCTTACTTTAGACGAAAATCATCAAGTTGATTTTAATCATGATAGATCATTGTCAAAGCTATTAGGATTTAATAAACAAACCTATAGTCAAGGTTATCATTTAGGTGAGAAGATTCCAAAAATTACTGAAATAAATTCAATTGTTGTACATTGTGACATTATTGAAGGAGGATATATAAATGGTAAATTATCAAATTTAATATTCAGTTTTCCAGCTTTTACTGTACCCATTGGTTATAGATTAAATGTAATTCCACAAACATTAATATATTTTCCTATTACAAGAAAAACTATTAACAACATTGGCATTAGAATCACTGATGAAAAAGGACAAGAAATAAATTTTGGAGGTGAAGAGATTATGATAGATCTTTTAGTTCGGGAGGTATAAACTCCCGTTCGAGAGGTATAAACTCCCGTTCGAGAGGTATAAACTCCCGTTCGAGAGGTATAAACTCCCACGCGAAGCTAGAGAAGTTTAATTTTCTTCTTCTTTAGAAACAAAAAATAAAAAAAAATAAAAATAAATTTTTTTATTAAAAAATGAGTGAACTACCTCCATTAAATAAAAAAAAACTTAAATTTAATCATCATCCAAATTTATCTAATAAAGTTTTGTCAGTTATTTGTGGAAGATCAGGATGTGGAAAAACATATCTATTATTTAAAATTTTAACGACTCCAAATTTTTTGGATTATAACAATCTTATAATTTATACAACAACGGCAGAACAACCCGTCTATCAATTTTTAAAATATGGATTTGAAAATAATCTTAAAAAAACAGCAATTGCTTCATTATTCAAAGAATATGAAAAATCTGAAGATGAAGAAGAAATAAGTTCGTGGTGTGAAGAAGCAGCAAAAAATAATCAGTTAGTAGAATCTAATAAAAATAACCATATAAAGATACAACTAATAGATGATAGTGGTAATATGCAAGATCCTAGTAAACTAGATAAAACAATGAAACATTGTGTAATTTTTGATGATTGTGTTAATGATAGAAATCAGTCAGTTCAGAGAAATTATTTCACAAGAGGTAGACATAATAACTGTAGTGTATTTTATTTAACACAAAGTATGTATTCATTAGACGGAAGTGTTATTAGAAAGAATGCAAATATATTTATACTATTTGAAATAAATGCAAGAAACTTAAGTGATTTGTTAAAAGATTTATGTGTAAGAAATAAAGATGAATTTAAACAATCGTGTAACAATACTTGGTCAAAAGATTATGGCTTCATTACAATTAATATTGATAAAAAAATTCATGAAAGAGTTATAGAAAATATTTTCGCGGAGTGATAAAAATATACAAATATAGTGTTATAATATTTTTTTATTTTATGTATATATCAAATTTGTCTATCTTAGAAATTAGAAAATTAAAAAGGTTCAGTAGTTATTCCATCAGGTAAAATTTTTCTTTTATCATCAAATGGATCTAATGCTAATTTATGTTCTTCTTTTAAATACATTTTATGTTTCTTTGAATTAAGTCTATAATTACATGCTGTTTTTATTTCATTATTAAATAATGCATTTTTATAATCTTGAAATGTTATTTGATTAGCCACTGATGCCTTTGAAATTCCTTTTAATGTTTTATGTGTTTTAATATTATTAGTTGTATCATAACAGTAACATTTAGATTTTAAAAATATAGCTTCTGTTATGAAATCTTCATTTCCTTCTAATTCATCTTTTACTTTACATAAATCAGAAGGATGAATGATATCTTTTATTTTATCTATTTCTTCATCAAGTGTAGAATTATACGGTATTGTTAATTCTAAGAAAACAGAATCGGTATCTGTAAAGTGTAATTTATAGTTTTTGCCATAAGCAGGTGCTAAATAATCATATATAAATCTATACATAAATAGTTTAGCTAATTCTAATATAGTGAAACCAATAAAATTAAACTTATCATGTTTTACGCTAATTCGACGTAAATGTACAGCACATAGTTCATCACTAAATCTAGTAGTTCTTTTATATGTAGGTTTCCTTGTTAAATTTTGAAACCTATCTTTATCATAAACTATTTCAATATTTTGTCTATTACGCACATTTTCTAAAGTCTTACCATAAAATGCATTATTCATTAATTTGAAGAACACGTTTCCAAAATCATCTTTATTTCTTTTAGCTATTTTACGTTTTTCAATATTGAACTCTATATAATTTTTTAACCACCTAGATTTTTGATAAAATAGTTTTCGATGTATTTTGGTGAGAATCATTCCATGATCTAAATACCAATCTAGCATTCTTCCTTCAACAACATACTTTCCTTTATTGCTTTGTGTTAACATAAGTTTTTTTGTTGGTCTGTATTTCTTAGGAATTAAAGATTTTTGATAATCTGAAAAATCTTCTATATTAGGAATTTTGTTTTCGGGACAGAAAGGAAAATATTTTGTTTTATCTTTTATTTCATCAGGGTATACTAAATCAACTTCATATATATAACCATGATTATAATTTCCATCATATGTTTTTTGATAATCTAGAATATTACACCATGACATTTCACCTGTTGGTAATTCTTGTATCATGCAAGAAGAATATAAGCTATTAAAATCATAATATAACAAATAGTTTTCTCTCATGAATTCATCAATTGCATTTTCACGTTCTACTCCTTCTCGTTTCGTTCGAAAAATTTCTAATATTTTTTCTTTTTCTTCTGGAGATAAAGGTTTCATTATTCCATATTCTTGTGGATTTACTTTCTTATTATAACATTTAACATATCTATTACCTAAAACTGATGAAACTCCACCTCTAATTCCAGATTCAAAAAATAATAATTTATCATATGTATTTTCTTTATAATGTTTAAGTTTAACATTTGTATGTTTTAATCCTGCTAACCATGTTAAACCTGGTGTAGAATAACAATAACATGGATCTATTCCGTAATATTCTAAACACATATCACGAAAGTTTTCGAAAAGATCAGCTAGTATTAATACATCTATCTGAAGATATTTCATTGTATAATCATACATTGTTTTACAATTTAACTCTCTCCAATTCTTTTCAGCTTCTGCATAGTCTTCGTCAGATAATTTTGATTGTTTTAATGTTGATTTAAATTCATTTATTGGAGGAAGTTGTTTTTCTTCCATAATTTTATTCACAGAATTAAAATCTCCAGTTATATCAGTCTTCGACTGTGAGCCGCAGGCTATATACTCATACGGAAATATTCCTTTTAAAGGTTTTAAATTATATTTATTTAATATTTTACATTGTTCAGATTTCAAAGTTTTCCCCATAACATCTAATGAATAAGGAGTAAAAAATCTAAATGCATCTAAAATTCTAATACAACCTAATTGCATTGAAAAATATTCTTCCTCTGTTTTACATAGTACATTTATTTGTTGTTGTTGTAATTTTTCAGATGAAAATAAATCTTTCATTACTAGATGGAAATCATATTTAGAACCATTATAGAAATATAAAGGAACAAAGTTATATTTAAATTTATTAGCATTAAGATTACAAGAATTATGTGCTGCACCTCTATATAATCCATTTAGATGATCATGATCTTTTACCTTGACGGCAGAGCCGTCGCTTCGCCTATCAAGATATCTACCTTTGCCATTTTTATAATTTTTTGTAAATTCTCTTCCACAGTAATAACATTTTGTTTCATTAATAAAATTTAATTTTTCTCTTTCTGTTAATGGCATCATCGGTATATTTGTTTCAAGCAATTGTGAAAAAAGTCCTTGTAATTCTTCTACTTTCTTTGTAAACATTTCTGAACTATCTTCACCATAGTATTGATAATATTCTGATTTAAATAATTCAGGATAATTTGAATGAATGTACATTCCCCAACATAATGGTTTTTGTTCAAATAAATATTTTTCTTTACTTTGTTCAGATGCACTTTTTTCATAATTAAAAACCGAAGGTTCTAATTGGCCCGTACCATTTTCAGAATTATCATTTTTAGAATCGGGTGAAGCCCTGGAACTTTCCGTTTTATTTTGTGTCATATTAACATTATATGCTTCAAAATCACAATAAATAGTAAAGGGTACTTTATTTTTAAAATACCATTTATTATATTCTAAATAATCATCTTTAGGAAAAGTATTTTGAACTGCTTCGTTTTGTTGACAATTCTCCAAATGTCTATTCATTTCTTCTTTAGTTCTAAAACTTGTCATACATTGAAGACAAGGAAAATTTTTATTATCTGAAGTTTTTGTAAATATAGAAACATCTTTACACAATATAAAATGACCCTGATAATATAATATATTCGCTTGTGCTGGTTGTTTTGTCTGTTCTAGTTTTTCAAATTCATCTTTATATATTTCATGTGTTTCATTAATTTCTTTTGTAATATTAAATGTATTTTGATGATAATTTTGATTTAATATTTGTAGCTGATAACTATATTCTTTATCATATTGTTCTTTATATTGTTGTAGACATTTTTTTAAACATTCATTTAATCGGAGCGAAGCTCCTCTGGCTTTAGCCGATTCTTTATTTTCTTCATTATTTAATTCTTTATTATTTAATTTTTTATTATTTTCTTCATTTAATTTTTGAATCGTTTCTATCTTATTTTGATATTTATGGTGATATTCTTGTAGTAACATTTTTGTTTGTTGTTGATAATCTATTTTACATTTTTGTAAACTTTCATTTAAATTTTCTAATTTTTGTTGATATTCTGAAGATAAAGATGAATATTTGTAATTATAATCATCAGTACGTCCTTTATAATTATTATGATTAATCATTATTGGTGATAATGTTTTAACAAGTTCAAATTTTTCAGTACATATTATATTTCCTTGGTAGAAAATATTATGATGCATGTAATTTCCTCTATCATTATATACTATTTCTGATTGACATAAATTTTTATTATTCAAATAAAATTTTTTTGAATCTGAGTAAAGTGGAGTAATTTTACCAATAGAAACATAATTCACATTTAATTCAAAAACATTTACTTCTATTAAATTTTTATTCTTTTTATGAAACTTTTTTAACCTATTATAATCATATGGAAATTCATCTAAGCCATCAGAGAGATCAAATTCATTTATGTATTCTTCTTTATTATAATGACTTAGTCTTTCTTTATGATATTCTGCAGGATGTAAATGTGCTATAATACTCCACAGAAAACAATAATCATCTTCATTTTTTATGTTGATTATTTGTGGTGAACTGAAAGGCAAAGGAACATAACTACCACCAGTATTATTTTTATATTTATCAATTACTATTTTCTTAGATAGTATTTTAACAAATCTCCAACCAGATTCACGTAACTGGGCTTCAATTATACAATTTTCTAATTTAAGTATCATCGATTCAAATATGGGTTGTATATCATTTACATTATGAATTTCTTGTGAATTTGTAAAATGTCCTTGTATTATTTCTTCAGGAATTCCATCAGGTCCATTTTTTGTATAAAGTACTTCTACATTCATATAACATTTGAAAGATTTCTTAAATATATTATAAAAGTTTGTTAATACATTATAAAAAGTTTCATCGGTTTCATTATATTCAAAAGACTGATTAAATAAATATTTTATATTTGCTAAGGCTTCATCAAATTCATCTATTTCGTTAAATTCATCAGTATCGCTAAATAAATATCTTCCATCTGGTACGGGCGAAGCCCTAGAACCTTCGGTTTGTATGGTCTCATCTTCACTATTAAAAACTTTTTTATATTCCGAATGTGAATAATCATCAAACATTTTTTTAACTTTTATATCAGTAGGCAATGTTTCTAGATAGTTTTTATAACTATTTAATTTTAATATATTTCCTTCATCAACTCGTTCTACATTTTGTAAATGCAATTTACTATTTAAATGAGATTGATAACTTCTTTTTGTTTGCAACTTTTTTTTACATAAGACACAATAAAACTTGGTATTTTCCATTTTTTTTATTTTTTTAGAGAAAATTTAAGAAAAAATTTGTGTTTTAATTTTAGATATAAACATTCTAATATCAAGGACTTGAGTGTTATTTTATATTATTATATATTTCACGTTCTTTAGTTATTTTTTTCTTTATCACATTAAGTTTTATCATATTAAGTTTTATCATATTAAGTTTTATCTTATTAAGTTTCATCATATAACGTTTTATCAAAAGATAATTTAAATTTTTTTTCACTAACTATTGATTCATCATCATCATCATAAATTGTTTCTTCATCATCATCATAAATTGTTTCTTCATCATCATCATAAATTGTTTCTTCATCATCATAAATTACACTTTTTGGTATAGGATGCCCTTCCATGATAGGATACCATTCTCTTATTGGAATATCTAATTCTAAATTACATTTCTTATCTGATAATAATATAATAGAGAAAAATATTGGTCTTTGATCTCTTTTGGAAAATTTAATAACACCACCATAATCTGAATCACTTTTAGTTTTTGTTAAAGATGATAAAATTTTAAATTGATTAGATGTAAATCCTAATTTAAATTTTGTAGACCCGACACATAGTTGTCTAACAGTATCTTCAACTATACCATCATTATTATTTTCAATTGTAAGAAAATGAAATTTAGATAAATTTTTATAATTACTAATATTTTTATAATCTTTTTTACCATTTACACCATTTTCAGATGTTTCAGAATCATCATTATTATCATCTATATTATTATCATTATTATCATAAGATTCTTTAAGATCGGGCAAAGCCCTAGAACCTTCGGTTCGTTTATTATGATTATGATTATGATTATGGTCATTGTTAATAGTATAAGGTGTTGTCCACATATAAATTTTCTCTTGTTGAGCTAAACCATTTATATAAGATTTTAATAAATTAATATTCAAATTGGAATACAATCCTATATATGTGTCATCATCATATCTTTGCGGCATTTCTAATGTTTCTTGTTTATAAATTGTGTCTCTATAATATACCTGACAAAATAATTCTTCATTATGTTTTTTACTCTCTATGTGAATGTTATATTGATTTTGTTCATCAACAAATAATCTAATTTTTTCTTTGGAAAAAGATTTTAATTTTTTAACTAATTCTTTAATATTAATATAATTAATAATTTTAGTTTCTATCCAATCAGTATTACTAATCGGCAAAACTGCTCTAATAAAACCATAAACATTATTATGACCTATTATAACCATATTTTCTTTATTTAATTCCACATAAGCTACATCATTATATTTACTAACAATCTCCATAAATTTAATAAATGGATCACCTGGAAAAATACAATAATTGGTTTCTATAGAAGGTAAACCTTTAGTCTGTTCTCTAAATATTTCGGCTTGTAATTGAAATAAAATATTAACATCTATACATGGATTTGTAATAGTATTATTATTATTATTATCAAAACATTTATTTTCAAATCCCGTTGATCTCGTCGAATAAGAAGAACAGGATGATGCGGACGAATATAATTTTTTTAAATTTGGGGTTTTCATTTTTTTATTTTTATTACAAAAAATTTTATTTTTTTATTTTTATTAGAAAAAATTTTATTTTTTATTTTTATTAGAAAAAATTTTATTTTTTTATTGTTAAAAAATGATGTTACCAAATGTTGGTGGAGGTGCATATATCCCGAATAATCGTGAATTAGAAATAGAGATAGAAAATTATATTATGAAAACTGGAGACGTTTTATCTGGTCCATTGCATCTTTCTATTCTTCCGCAACAAAATACAGAGTTAACAAATAAACAATATGTTGATGCACAAATAAATGACTTAAAAAAAAAATATATAAACGATGTTTTGGTTCCACTGATGAATGAATTGAAGTTGCTTAAACTTAATGACAAATCATTAAACGAAAAATTATTAAAACTTGATAAAAAGGATAGAGAGCTAGAAGCAGATATAGCAAAACTTTTTAAAAAGATTTCTGAACAATCAAAAATTTTAATATTACTTTCTATAAAGTTAAAATCTGCAGTCATTAAAAATAAACATCAGATAAAAATGTTAAAAGAACAATTAGAAGATGAAATAGAAAAACTACCTGAAAGAATTAAAAAAAATTTAAAGCAGTTACAAACTACATTCCAAAAAAGTGTTGATGAATTAAGTTCTAAAATTACTCAACAAATGAAAAAGATGAACAGAATGATAAATGAAGTAAACTCACTTAATCAAAAAGTTGATAAAATGAAAACTCTTAAAATCAATTTAGAAAATGAATTAAAGAAAAATTTACAAGAAAACTCTAAAGAAAATAAAGAACAGTTAGATGCTGTTAAAAGACAATTAGATGTTCTTAAAATTAAGTTAAATGCTCTTAAAACGGCGTTGAAGATTAATCAGCAGAAAATGCAAGTTAATAGAAGAGAAATTAAAGTACATCACACACTGCTTGACGCAATAGATAAAGTGCAACAGGCAATTAATAAAGTTATCTCGAAGTTGTTGTCCATTCACAAACGTAAATCTTAACACGTAGATATTTTTCCCAAAAGTCAAATTTAATCCTAAAAAATGCCTATAATTTATAAACACAATCTTAAACATTTTGCATCAAATAATAAAATTGCTCATGAACCATCTATGAATCCTGTTTATCATTATGATAATAGAGAAACAGTCGGAACAGAAAAGTTCCTAGGCACCGCAGGTGCCGTTCACACGGAAGGAGCTGGGATCTTCTCTGGTATTGGTAGTATCGTTAACTTAATTAAAAATAATAAAGATTTGATTACATCTGCTGCAAAAGGAGCAGCTGCTATAGGTAGTACAGCTAGTGCAATATCAAATGCTGTCAAGTCTCAAAACGAATTAAAACAACTAGAAGCTATTCGTAAACTTAGGAATGATTCCGAAGAACTAAAAAAATTAAAAAAACTTTCAGATGAAACAAAGAACAAAATTGCTAACATAGCTGTTGATGGTGATAGTAAACATAATGAAAAAACAATTGAAGAAATAAGAGGAAATGGCGTGAGTAGCAACCTTCGGTTTAACCAGCAAAGCTGTAGCGGAGCTGGTCTAGCAAAATTCTAAAATATATTTTTTAGTAAAATTTTTTTAGTAAAATTTTTTTAGTAAAATTTTTTAGTAAAATTTTTTTAGCAGAATTTTTTCTGTCTGTGAGAAAAAACAAAAAGTCAAATTATTTTTTATAAAAATGTCTTCGCTTATCGAAAATAAATTTAGATTAGATGATCCTCCGTTCACCAGTTACAATCAAAAAAAGAATGACTATATAAGAATTGCTATGAATCCCGGATCTTCCAGTAGAGTAAACACTGGAGGTGATTTAATTTTTGAAGTTGATAATCAGCAGAGCTATTTATATTTACCTGATTCATTTTTACACTGTGAATATTCTTTATATAGTGATGCTAATTTTACAACACCATTACCAGATACCGATAATATTACACTAGAAAATAATTTTTTTCCAAGTTTATTTACACAAATGCGTTTAGATGTTGCAACTCAAAATATAGAAACAATAAGTGATTCCCCAGGTGTAATTGATACAATGCTTAGATTTGTAACAATTGGTGAAAATAATAAAAAGTATGAAATCGAAGGTTGGTTTCCTGATACTAATGATGGTATAATTATTGATGATTTAACTCACGCCGGAACAGATGCAGCAGGAATTGCGAAAGATGTAGAAAATATTGCAAAACATTTAAATAAAACAAATAATGATGCATATAAAGAAAGACGTGAATTTAACAAGAAAAGTAAACAGACAGTAAATTGGTCATTGTCTCCATTATTCGGATATTTAGATTATGATAAAATATCATATCAATTAAAATTTAAATTAATAATTCATCGTACGGCAAATAATGAATTAATCTTTTTTGGTAAGACTGGAAAAAAAGCATATTTAAAAATTGATAGACTTGAATGGTGGATTACGCATATTACTCCTAGTTTTGAGGTTGAAACAGCTATTGCAAAAAGATTAAATACTAACAAACCAATTCCAGTAAATTTTCTAAAGAGAACTGCTAGTTCAGTAACTTTTTCCGAACAAAGATTTAACTGGCATTTTACTAGAACTGCGAATACCCCAAGATATTTATTACTAACATTTCAAAGAAATAATTCTCCAAGTTTTGATAAGAACAACAATATTTTTCATATTAATACAATTCGAAGTTTACAAGTTTCATTAAATCAAACCCGATATCCAATTGATCCATTAAGATTCGATGATACCAATAATCAATTTATGGAAGGATATGATTGTTATCGAAATCTTTGTACAGAATTTGGAGTTGAACCACAATTAACTCCTGGAGATTGGAGACATTTATATCCAATTTTCTGTTTCGATTTAAGTGCACAATCTGAAGATATTATTAAAAATGGTTGTGATGTAACAATTAATATTGAAAAGAAAGATTCCACAACTTCATTGATGGCTTATGGTTTATTGCTAGAAGATGTAAAATATTCTATTGAAGTTCTTAATGGGAAGATGGTTAGGATCGGTTAGTAACCTTAGGACCTTTGGTCCGATAGGTTAAAGCCCAAGACTTAGTCGATTAATTAAAATTTTTTCATAACTAGAATAGATTAAAATTTTTGGTAACTTAAAATTTTTTGGTAACTTAAAATTTTTCATAACTAGAATAGATTAAAAAAATTCTTAACTTATAATTTATTCATAACTAGAATAGATTAAAATTTTTGATAACTTAAAATTTTTTTATTAAAAATGTCGCAAGCGAAAAGTAATAATAATAAAACTGTTGAATTAAAATTACGTAATATTGTTGACAAAAATACCCCTAAAACTATTACGATTAACAAAAAAAAGTATTACATAAGTAAACCAATGATAGAGAATATTCAATTACAAGAAGAAAAGAATGGCGGGATTCTCCCATTAATTCCACTAATAATAGGTGGCATAGCTGCAGCAGGAAGTGTTGCAGGTGGGACAGCTGGTATTGTCCAAGCAGTAAATAAAAATAAATCAGAGAAGGCAGCATTAGAAGAACAAAAACGACATAATAGAGAGTTAGAGAAAGTTGCTAGGGGTGAAGGAGTAGTAGATAATTTTATTAGTAAATTAAAATTAGTTGATGAAGGAAAACGAGTTCTTAAAAATATTCTCCACAATGTTGATGATTTAATTGAAATTAAAGAAACTAAGGATGGTTCTGGAATATATCTAAGTCCTAGTATGATTCGGTAATAACCTCAGGACCTTTGGTCCATAAGGTAAAACATTTATTTTATCTTTTTAATTTTTTTATCTTTTAAAATGAATTCTACAAATTCCGAAAATTTAACTAAATTAAAAATTTCTAATTTAGATTTATTGAATTATCTATTAAGCAAAAATAAAAACTCAAATTGTCAGCATATTGGAGGTGACAAGAACAAAGTTCCATACCACTTCGGTGGTGACATACAAAAAACATTAGAAAACTTTCCTGGATTTATTTTGAGTAAATATTCGAAAGAAAAACATCTTCCTGGTCATTCATATACTGGTCCAGGAACTCGATTAGATATAAGACTAGATGAGAATAATAATCCGAAACCAGGTGAAGAACCAATAAATAGAGTAGATGCCGCAGCTTACAGGCATGATTTAGCTTATCGAAATCATGATCTAAGTTCTCGACATGCAGCTGATAAGAAGATGATTCAAGAATTAGATAGTATTCAAAATCCTACATTTAGAGAAAAAATTGAAAGAATGTTTGTTAAGAAAGCTTTACAAGCTAAAATATTATTCGGACAGGGTTTAAATGAAACGACAGCAAAGCTGTCTGAGAGCAACGCTCGAACTAATAACTCTGAGAGCAACGCTCGAACCTACGCCTCCGAAATTCATAAAGAATACAGAAGGCCTAAATATTTATTAAAAGTAAAAGTATTTAATAAAGATGATATTTGGAGTGCTGATCTTATTCATATGCCGAATGAAAGGGACTACAAATACGCATTGACAGTTATAGATTTATATACACGATACGCTTGGGTAAAACCTTTAAAAAATAAAAGTGGTCTATCAGTTAAATATGCGTTTGAAGAAATCTTTAAAGAAAGTAATAGAAAGCCAAGGAAATTGTTTGTTGATAAAGGGTCGGAATTTTATAACCGAAACGTTCAGCCACTATTTGAAATTGTTTATTCAACTAAAAACGCTGGAAAAGCTGTAGTGATAGAAAGATTCAATCGGACGTTAAAAAATAAAATTTTCAAGAAATTTACTCAGCAAGGAAATCAGAAATGGTTAAAAATATTACCAGGAATTGTAGAGCAGTACAATGATAAAGTTCATTCAGGTATTGAAGAAACCCCAAAGAATGCTTCTGACGACCCTGATTTAATACGAAAGAAAATATTCGAGAATAATTATTCGAATGAGAGTAATCCGAATTTGCAGAAACTTAAGCCGAAATTTAAAATTGGAGATAGAGTTAGAATATTTAAATATAAGAATAAATTTAAAAAAGGCTTTGTTGGCTATTGGACTAAAGAAATATTTGAAGTTTCTAAAATAAATCAAAGTTATCCGATTACTTATGAAATTAAAGATTTAGATAATGAGGATATCAGAGGCCGTTTTTATCAAAATGAATTACAGAAAACAGAGCTTTAACCTCTAGGTGGCGCTTTAGCTAGCTTCGCTTGAGTTATAGATTGTTTAACTCTAACATAATATCTAGAAATGGTACTCCTTCCTGTAATTTAAATAAAACATAAAGACATAATTGTCCACAATAAGTAGTGCCTGGTGTTTGAATTTGAAACGTATTGTATGTTCCCGTTCCAAGTAATTCTTTTACTTCATTTGTAGGGGGCAAACCGTATGAATCAAAATAATAGTTCTCAGCCTCCGGGCGGTCAAAATAATAGTTCTGCTGATGATTTTTAACGCCTGCTGACCAATGTACACCTTTTTCATTTGACGTATGAAGATTTGTTATGAAATTTACAGTTATTGATGGAACTTTGTTCCGGGAACTGAAGGTTCCTGTTTGCCTATTTTTTAGGAATTGTAATTCATCCCTCATCAATATGTGAAAATTCTTTATTCCTAATCGATTAGCAATCTTATTTAAATCGAAATTCGTTGTTGTCTGTGTTCCATATAATTTCAAAAACTCATTTATGTTGCTCATTTTATAATAAAAAAATTTCTTAAGGGACCCCTAGAAGACAGGGGGGGTATTGATTTAAAACTGGTCTCTAATGATGTCTTTCCTTACTACTTAGTCAGAAGGGGGTATTGATTTAAAACATTTTTATAATGATGTCTTTCCTTACTACTTGGGGGAGGGGGTATTGATTTAAAACTGGTCTCTAATGATGTCTTTCCTTACTACTTATTCAATTTTGAAATGATTTAATTTAATCTAAATTTAAACGTTACATTGTTGCATTGTAGCAGTAGAGTTGGTGTTTCGCTCATCTTTTATCAATAGTAATTCATTACTCATCAATATGTGAAAATTCTTTATTCCCAATTGCTTAGCAATCTCATTTAAATCGAAATTTAATGTAGTTTTGTTTGCTGTATATTTTTAGAATGTCTCTAATGTTTCTCATTTTTATAGAAGATACAATGTTTCTATTATATTCCCGTAAATGAGAAATTAAAAACAACACATGGGTATTTCAATTTGGTTACAACCACTTTGCATACATTCAATTTGGATACATTGAACTACATGTAAATTTGTCCACGCGAGGACAAGGTTTCATTGGATGAGAGAAAAATGACGTCATATAACAACATAATGAAAATGATTGAAAACAGGAAATAACATTGCATTTAAAACAGGAAATAACATTGCATTTAAAACAGGAAATAACATTGCATTTAAAATAGGAAATAACATTGCATTTAAAACAGGAAATAACATTGCATATAACAACATAATGAAAATGATTGAAAACAGGAAATAACATTGCATTTAAAACAGGAAATAACATTGCATATAAGATACAATTTTTCTAAACAATGGGTTTTCTGTCCACGCGAGGACAAGGTTTCATTGGATGAAACACTCTATTGTATTTACATGTGCAAGAGGAAATAACATTGCATTTAAAACAGGAAATAACATTGCATTTAAAACCGACAGATACAATTTTTCTAAACAATGGGTTTTCTGTCCACGCGAGGACAAGGTTTCATTGGATGAAACACTCTATTGTATTTACATGTGCAAGAGGAAATAACATTGCATTTAAAACAGAAGGGTTGAATAATCAATTATTCCAAAAACCCTCATCTTGTGAAAGACACTGCTCCAAGATTGAAAGATTAGTTTTTAACAGTCATATAGGAAGCGAGACTCTACAAAGAGTCTGATATTTATCTGCCAGTTTTGCCAACTTCATTGCGAAACTCAATTCAGTTCGTGAAAAGTTAATATTGTGATGTTTTAAGAGATATGTGAAATCTGCTTTATTATTCTCACACAAGGATAATATATGATTTGCGTGTTTTCCAATAAAAATTTTACATGTGACACTCAAAAGATGGCTTTGTTTTTCGTATTTCAAGTGTTGTTTCAAAGAATTCACTGTCGTTGAAATGTCCCCCGCCGGTTCTGTAAAATATTCCACTGATTCGATGAATGTATGACGTTCAACAACACTTTCCTTCAACTGTTTTGTAAATGTTTCGATTCTGAAGGGAAGTGCTGCTTCCTTCTTTGCTCTGGCTGCGATTTTATGTTGCTCTTTGTATGCTTTTCGAGCAGAACGTATAGCGTCAGGATTGAAGAGTAGAGGCGCTTTCTTCACTTGCTGGTCTATATACGAAAAGTATTCAGAATGTTTCTCCGATGGAATGAACAAATCCGCAATATTTTTGAAGAACTCTGGAAGTACCGTTGCTATGTTGGCTTGTTGTTCAACGACTGCTTGACTCATGATTGACGGATAAATTAGTACAAATCACTATGTTCAAAATATAAGAATAACGTAATTAAAGATAGCGGAATGATGAGAGCAAGCAGATGATAAGTGTTGATTGAAATAATAACACAACAATCTGAGCACACGATACAATGACAGACGAGAGAGATAAATGAAAACAGTACAGCTGGCAGATATCTTAACGTCATACGGATGTGCTGACGCACTAACAAGAATTTAAAACAACTCGCCTAACGTACAATTAAAATGTCACTGTTTCACAGAGTAGTAGCAGCTGTTTGTTCTTTCATACATTGTTTCCTTTCAAATGTTTGAGTTGGAGGACACAGCTCCTTACACTGAAATGCATTTTATTCTTAAATGCGGGAAGCAGATGTTCTCTACAATTGAATGACAATTGTAAAAGTACCTAAACTTATTGTTAAGAATATGTCAATTCCTTCAAATATTTTTAGTCACATGATATATTTTAAAAACCTGAAAATGGATAAAATTCATGAATTTGAAATTCTCAACTTTTATGATTTTCGGTGTCCTGGAACGGTCATGATTTGAGCAATGAAAAATGTCATAATCACAAATTTTGAGATTCCTAACTTTTATGATTTTCGGTGTCCTGGAACGGTCATGATTTAAGCGAGGGTGAAAATCGAACCGAAGGTTCTAGGGCTTCGCCCGATTGTAATTCTCAAATTTTGAGATTTTGAAAAATTTGAAAAATTGGGTATTTTTAAAAACACCCAAATTTGTGAATTTAGGTCTTCATAACCTGAAAAAGGGTTCAAATTCATGAATTTATGTCGTTTTTAAAAAGTACCATTTTTGAAAAATGGTACTTTTTGAATGGACTAAATTCATGTATTTAGGTCTTAAAAACCTGAAAAAGGGTTCAAATTCATGAATTTATGTCGTTTTTAAAGATACTATTTTTTCTGATTTTATGGTGTCCTGGAACGGTCTTTTGCCCATTACTGACCATTCATAGAAATGCTGATTTCACAGTTTGTGGAACAATGTCGGGACGAAGACGGTCAACTCATTTTTCCGGAGGAAGACGATTTTTCCGATATTGATTACAAGCAGATTATCGATAAAGTAATCCCATCGATCGTTCTTAGAAGAGGCGTGCTTCGTTTCAATGTTAACTGCGACGAATGGTAATTGTATTGCGATGAGTTGTGCGACCTTTTGGTGTAGGCCTACCCCGTACGGCATCTGTGTAAGCCAGTTTTTGCTATCAACCAACTTCGATTAAACAATGCTGCAGTAATATCTCGAATGATCATTACAAGTGCTTTAAAACCCTTTAATTCGCTACTTTTTTGTTGCGATCTTCACATCAAGCATCGAGTGATATACTATCGATATTTGATCAATTTTAAGGATAAAAGGGCCCTTTTTATGATATTTGTTTTTATATTTGCTATCATATTTTTATGTATGCATGATCTCTGAGTTTCATGTGCGATTGTCAATGCTTATGGTTTTGTGATTTCGAGTAATATCTGCCAGTAAATGACATAATTAATACGAAATACGATGAGCGCCACAAGTTGCCCATTTGATTGGTTAACTTCTGCCATTTCTGACGGGCCCTAGTGTCAAAAGCATAGCTAGAAAAATTTCAAAAATTATTTGTGGTATTTCTAGCAGCATAGCACCTTGTAAGTTTGGAGTTCTGAAAACAATTTGCCTGGGCGCAATCTCAAAAAGATACAAAAAAATTGGTACAAGTTACCCCCAGTTGACTACCTCAAAGATTGCATGCAAGTCAAAGTGTTTCGAAAGTTGCAAGAGTCAAATGCTTTAACCCTAAAGCGGGTGGATGTATACATTTTGTTAACATTTCAACTTATCGGCAATGTAGCTACTACAATAATTATTCAGTGACTTTTATATTTCATGTCCATGAATAGCAAGATCAGTGTAAATGTTCGTAGGATTCCGGGCCGAACTTACATTCACTCAAAGCCCCGAAAATATGGATTGAAAATTTTTTGGTTATGCGATGCATCCAACGGTTTTGCTTTGAACGGGAAACTGTATACAGGTCGTAAGAACAATAGGGCGGACCGGGGCTAGTTGTTACACGGGGCAAGTTGTTACAGTGGGCCTACAGTGAAAACTACAAAGCGAAATATGACGCGTAACTAGCAAAAGATGAACCTTTATTGACGCATTATTTTCCCCATGAAAAAAGTTCAATTTATTATATTATGTGAACTACAGATAAAAAAATCGTTTTTTCCGTCCTTCGAGTAATTTTTCAAGTTTTTTGCATAATTTGTTACTCCAAGCGTCAAATGAGTTTCAGATTCACAGTTATCTGTTTCAGAGTACTTGTGTGTATGCTTTCGAGATTGTAAGTCTTTATGTTTCGCAAATTGCAGTCTTTTCAGCTGTAGAGTGATTTATCCAAAATCATTGCCCAAGGGGCATCTTGTTACAGCAGGGATGGGGCAAGTTGTTACAGTGTAACAACTTGCCCCATCTCCTAACCATTCGGTACTCGCTACGTTATGAGCCAGTTTATGAGAAATTCATTTTATCTCGAGAGGAAAGCAACTTTCACTGTGAATGGCTAAAAGTGATGTCCTTAAGGGAACCAATCAGCTTGCTCCATCGGTATCATTCGATAACGTTTCATTGTCAAGTTGGCGATCAAGGCAAGAGGTGAGTAACATTTCGTTGTTATTTTTAAGATTGTAAACAGATGTCAATGGACTTATTGAACAATTGCTCTTGTTGTAGCCGTTATAGTAAACATATTCGAGAGTGCTGTGCATAGCAACTTGTGGCAGATGAGAAAAAATACCATTCAGGCAGCAGATAACAAATTGTCTACAAGTCAATAGCCTAAGCCTACTACACATATGATTTAGACCTAGTCAGATTTGCAGTGCATGTACGCACATATGCTGGTTTGTGATTTCACATGTACTTGAATGTGTGAAACGCATACAACTGTCAATAATCTAGGTACGTGCGACGTGCTCATATTTCAATGTGCACAAAAAAAATGATCAATTGTTTACAAAATATTATGTAAGCTTACTTTGAAGTGTTGTCTCCTGTTTGGAGTTGACTTCTTGTAAATATACCATGTGATGCAGTAGACAGTAGATGTTTACATTTGTATATGCTACAATTTGTTTTAATGTAAGCTTATATGTATCATACATTTTTTCTATTTTTTTCAGAGATCGATTGTCATGGTGAGAACTTACAAAAGAAAAACGTCTCGGGTTGAGAATACTCCGACTTTGACTACTTTGCAAGCAGCTGCTGATCGAGTGAAGAATGGAACATCCATCCGCCAAACTGCAGACGAATTTAAGGTAGACCCAAGTTTAACTTTGTTTCAGTTTATATCACAGCGTACTCTTAGGACACATTCTATTTTTAGGTGAACTTCATGACGTTGCACCGTTTTATCAAACGCGAAAATTTGGGAATGGAATCGATCGTTGGATACAAGAAAGCTAACCAAGTTTTGAACAACCAACAGGAAGCAGCTTTGGTTGAGTATATTATCAAAGCGTCTAAAATATATTTTGGTTTGACACCAAAAGAGGTTAGACAGTTCGTCTATAAGTTTGTGATTGAGAATGATATCGTGTGTCCAAAATCGTGGATCGATACGTGTATGGCTGGACCTGACTGGTTTACGTCCTTCCTAAAGCGAAATTCTCGCTTATCGATTCGCTCACCACAGGCAACTAGCCTTGGCAGGGCTTCAAGTTTCAACAGGTCCAATGTTGAAGCCTTTTTTAATAACTTGCAGGAGGTTCTGGATAAACATCAATTTGATTGTCGTGATATCTACAACATTGACGAGACTGGTTTGACAACTGTTCAAAAGCCAAATCGCATTCTTGCTGAGAAAGGTTCGAAGCAGGTAGGAGCGATTACCTCAGCAGAGAGAGGAGCACTTGTTACTTTAGTGACCGCTGTCAGCGCCAGCGGCAATGCTGCTCCTCCCATGTTCGTCTTTCCGAGAGTACATTTCAAGGATCATTTTGTAAATGACGGGCCTCCGGGCTGTATTGGTGCTGCTCATCCATCAGGATGGATGACAGGACCCAATTTTATAATATTTTTGCAGCATTTTGTAACTACTGTCCGTAGCTCACCTGAAAAGCCAGTTCTAGTTCTTTTGGACAATCATGAATCACATGTGAACTACGATTGTATTGAGTTTTGTAGAGAACATGGCATTGTCCTTGTGTCTTTTCCCGCACATTGTTCCCACAAACTCCAACCATTGGACCGAAGTGTCTACGGTCCGTTGAAGAAATATTATAATGCTTCATGTGATTCTTGGCAAAAGGCTCATCCTGGCAAAACAATGACGATCTATGATATACCAAAAATTGCCAGCGATGCTTGGTCACGAGCTTTGTCCCCATTGAATATTCTAAGTGGCTTTCGAGTGTCTGAAATTTTCCCTTTTAATCGACATATATTCACTGACGACGAATTTTTGCCTGGTTACACAACCGATAGACCTTTGAGTCCACCGGTTCTCGTTGAGCATGAGGAAGATAGCCAAATTGCTCATCTGTCTTTCGATAGGCCATTTCATGATGATAATCTTTTACCGCAGCGCTTTACAACGGATCAGTCTCTAAGTGAAATGCCAGGGACATCTCGACAGAGCATTGATCATCCAAATGAGTCAAGCCCAGGTCTGGGCATGACTGCAGTTCTGCAGGTGTCTCTAGAAATGATTCGCCCGCTCTCCAAGGCTCTGCCAAGGAAAAGTAGACCTAATGGCAGAAGACGAAGAACCGAAATTTTGACTAGTTCACCGATAAGGAAGAAGCTGTTTGAAGAAAAGAAGCAAAAGGAAGAAAATAGGCCTCCGAAAAAGGCACGTATCACGAAGAAGAAGCAGCGCGCTGAAAGCAAGGCAGTTACATCCGAAGAAAATATCTGCTTGTTTTGTGGCGATACGTTTGAAAACTCTGTACCTGGTGAAAAGTGGGTTCAGTGTATTGAATGCGATGATTGGGCCCACGCGGACTGCACCGAGAATGAAGGGTCTTTTGTATGTCATGTTTGCAACTTATAAACATATAGAAATCATAGTGAGTGTGCGTTTGAGAATGTTTTGTACTATCCTCATATTTTTTAGTCATATTTCTCATGCTACCGGGTTTGGTATATTAGAATGAAACATTTGATGACGATATAATTATAACGTCGTTTGTAACAACTTGCCGCGCTTGCTGTGCCCCGTATATGGGGCAATTTGTTACAAATTTTTACTTGTAATTAAATGTTTGCCACAGGAATAGTATTTAGTTTTTCTTCATTCTACTGCATGTACATTATGTCTCACGATCTAAATATGTTCCAGCAAAGAAATTAGGCAAAAAGCACAAATACTTCAGTCACAATCTCAAAAAAATCAAAAATTGTAACAACTAGCCCCGGTCTCCCCTACTGTGCACCGCAACTTGGGATGTGAAGTTGTAATGGAACTTTGTAGACCATATTATAACACTAACCGTGAGATAGTAACAGACAATTTTTTTACGTCTCATTTGTTGGCCTGCAGTTTACTTGAAAATGGTCTAACTTTGTTGGGGACAATGAGAAATCATCGTCGGGAAATACCCAATACATTGAAAAGTAAGTGATCTTTGTCATCGACGATCTTCGCACATGATCATCAGAACAAAATTGTGATGGTTTCACACATTCCTAAAAGGAATAAAAATGTGATTTTATTGAGCTCATCGCATTCAGGAGAACAATGTAATGAGAATAACAAGCCTCTTCTCATACGTGATTACAACTTTGGAAAGAAAGGCGTCGATTTAATGGACGAAATGATAGAGGAGTACACATGTCGTCGGAAGACTGTGAGGTGGCCACTTTTGTCGGCATTCAAAATGATTAACATCACATGTTTGAATGGGTATTTGCTTTTGAAAAAAGATGGCTACGTGAAAAGATGAAAGCACTATTTGACAGAGGTTGCATTACAGCTTCCTAAACCTTTTGCGGTTCACAGGCATCGAATGAACAATCACCTGCCGATGGCCACTAACCGGGCTGCTACAGTGCTAGGCTTCAGAGAAGAACTGGAAATCCCAAGTTCTCGTACAGTCAACGCGCCACGCCGATGCTTCATGTGCAGAAAGCATTCCCGCACTCGTTGTGATACATGTTCCAGGGCAGTATGTCCAGCTCAATGACAACTTTTGAAATTGTGCTAATGTATCGACTGTATCGACCAATAGTCAACTCTTTTTTTGTACATAATTCAGTGAATGCTTGTAGACTCTTCTATTTTGTGTTTGCGCCTTTTTAATGTTTTCTACAATATAAAGCATCATTATTTCAATTTTCATTATATCATTTTAAATTTAAATGTGTAGCATATAGATATTACATATTAGATAATGTGTAGCATATAGATATTAGATATTAGATAATGTGTAGCATATAGATATTAGATATTAGATAATGTGTAGCATGTAGTTAAGTTCCGAGTCCGTAAATGTCCTATGACATTCGAGGGGACTCATAAAGTGAAGTTTCATGAGCCCTTCGAGAGATCAGATGCCGCACCGGTGCATAAAACAATCTTTTCTCATTGAATAGATGCACTGTTTGTCATGTCTTCGGTTTGTTTCCTTATGCCATGGCCTACTTCTAGTAAGATTACTTCCATAGAGTAGGTATGTTTGGTAGAGTGGTAACTCCGCATTTATCAACTCACCAATGTGTATACACTTTCGATTTTATTAAATGAACTCAAGGGTGGATACAGGTGGTATTGTCACGGAATTGAATGATCATGATTGTAATGCAGATGGAACTATGGTATTTCATAGACTCGCATGACAGCCTTGGAGAGTTAATATTTGCTAAATTAGCAATTCGATTTGGGATTCCTATTACTTTCATGCTCAAGAGTGTTTTCTTACGCATGAAGATCATATCACAAGCAACCTGCCACCTGCAGAGCAAAATCACATAGCCTAATAAAAGACAATGATTTCATTTAACTTTGAAATATGTAAATGGGTCCAGTACATCACTATTCAGATTCTAGAAATGAAACATTAATTTAGTGAATCATTAAATCATACCGAGAATCATGAAATTTCAGCCAAGAAACCACGAATGATATCGCGACATTTTCATGAAGATTTCCATTACAATGCGGCTCATGAAATTCCCTTGATAATCAGCTTGATTTCCGCTTGGTTAGGATGCTTATTAGCAAATGTTCATTCCTTTTTATATCCAACTTGTTTCATACTGCTTATAAAGGGCTTCCATGTCGGTAGTAAGCTTATATAAATTGGCAAATTTTGACTTTTTTCAAAAGTGCTCAAATAATTTTTTGGACCATGGGAACCCAAAAAACTAAATCTTTTGATATAAAAATTTTCACTGTATACAGATGCTTTTTTTGAGTCGACACTCTACCTACATAGCCTTACTCAATGATTACTTCGCATAGGATATACAGTACAATTATTGTTTTAGTAAATACGCGGAGTGATCCCGAGAGTTCCTAACAAAGGACATTCTCAACCACAGAATTAAATATTTTGTTTCTCTGCTTCAGTTTGCTAGAACTGTGATTAATGCGAAATCGCCGGCACATCGAGGAACTTAATAAGTGGGCAAAAAGGAATTCCTAATACCTTACAGACATAGGAAAAAAGTCGTGCGTCGCTTGCGGATTAATCTGAGTTCCACCAAAGTGCTTCGATTGCCACAAGCCCTTCAGATTCGAAGAATTCAGATCATTGCGCACAAGTTTTCTCCATAATGTTGGCCCTTCCGATCATTATTAAAAAAAGTAGCAGGCGTACGAAAATTAGTTCACTTGATGATTTCACCATCGTCTTCTCACCATTCCTTACTGCATAGTGCATACACTGAATCGAATGTTAGCCAAGACAGCAATGTGTGTTTCGGTGTGTGCTAAGTGATATCACAGCACGCACACATCTCTCACTGACTCAGGTGTCCTCTGCTGACGGCTTATTGCTTGCCATTTCCAATCCAAGCGATACACGAATTATCCATTCGAGAAGGAGCAAGCTGTCTAATTCAGTGATGTGCCATTTCGATATTAAGGCTACATACAATTCTTCCTTTCTAGGAAACCGAAGCGCGCGCAGATGAATCTAATTCTGTGCTCTCAACAGTTCGCCATTATAACCCTAGTAAGATATAAACTTACGATCCTGCTAATGGGCCATTTGTCCATTTACAATTCTGCTTTAAATCAGTAATTGTACATCGGACCTGGACTCGTTCAGAAAGCTCGGTCGCGTCCGAAGTTTTGGTCTAGGCAACATGCAACACGTGCTTTAGCTGCTTCGACTAACTCTTGTTGCGCAACCGACGTTTTTGAGCAACCACTTTCATCGACAATCCCTCAAGTACCTTGAAGTGTCACCTCCAAGTATAACGAGGGATAAGAGACTGAAAATCAAAGACGAACAATAGAAATACGAATTTTTCTTAAATCACAACTTCGAATCGAATCGATTCTCGAAGCTTCGCAGGTCTCTAATATGCAATGTAGACGCATTAAGCATTCCTCAACATTATCTTGCCATCCAATATTGACGCTAAATATGTTTTAAAGAAGATAAACTTTTTTCGATGGGAGTTGCCACTTTAATAGATCCGAACTCTGTGACAAATAATTGATTATTGCACGGAATTTTGAATGATCTATTCAACCAGTCACCTGCTTCAGCTGGCTAAGGAAAATATCTTCAAAGAGGCAATTCCTTACGCCGGACAATGTGCTGATGCTCATTTTTTTCTTTATAGCAAGACAGTCAGCAGACTCTACGGCTAGTGTTAAAAAATTATCGCTTTCGTGAGCTCTCATAAGAATTTTGATACTCCTTACTTTTCAGTAATAAAAGCATGTACAGTGTATGCCATGATTTATTACTAGCTAAGTCTACTTTTAATATACCGAACATTATGAGGTTAAGCTGAAAATACAAAACAGTTAACTTATAATGTTGTATTTTCAGAAATTCAGCAATTATACAATATTCAAATACATAAATACATATCAAGTTATGTTGATAATTACTTGAAACTAATGAACATGTATGCATGTATTTTTGCATATAGGGATTACTGTGACTTCATGGCACTATTTCATATACATATATTGCAATATATACAATATTTCATATTAGGCTGTGATATACTATGTGAGTATCATTTGATGGCAGGTCACGAATTTTCCGCCTATAGACGATATTCCGTCTATATTCTGTGGCGGAATTACAGTTTTTCGGCCTTGTAAAATACGTGGCCTTGAATGTCAGATCTTCGTTCTTTCGAACACATTTGAATTCCAACTTTCACTTAAAGTGCTTCAATACACTTGCTTTAGCATGCTGGTAACTGTCCCTATCAACTCTCCATTGATAATATCAAGCTGGCAAAAGATAACCAGGTTGAATCTTCAATTCAGGTAAATATTCCTTGATGCATTTGTGCCAAGGATCGAAGTCCTATCATTTTGATAGGACTCCAACTCCAGGAGTTGATAGGACTCCGATTTTGATAGGACTCCAACTCCGACTCCGGGTGGCAAGTATATAAAGCCTAGTTTTCTGAAGAATTAACTGGTAACCTACATCATAGATCATTATAGGCTTACCTGAACCTTAATTTAGCGATCATTGCTGTATCAATTATCAATCATTTTCGATGAAAGTTGATCAATTGTCGCTTTGAGGTGAATGCTTACGACGCGGCTCATCCCAACTTCTTAATGTGTGCTTCACAAGGGTTTTCTCCAGTCTCTACCAGGCAGGAAAATCCCTCATCCTTCTCTAAAAAAAATATGAGTACACTTTCGATGTTAATACGCGCTTTGGAAGAGAAATCACACACGATTAACGTGAGGGGAAGAGGTAATGTTCTCAAAGAAACTAGCATTTCACTTTGTCTTTGATGTGACCTTTGGCGCTTAGGTGTGATCGAGGCTAGGAAGGGTTGTCTTCTCTACTAAATCACCGAGTGAAAGGACTATCCTTTTTCACTATCACGGTTCATTCCCTCAACTATTACAAGCTTTGCATGCACTGCTGTCTGTGTACTTTTGTTTGACGGAGAAAGTTGACATCAAGACAGTGACAGCTATGCACGAGAATAAATAATTTGCTTGTATTATATTTCGGGTCTAGTTATAAGCCGGAGTCCGGAGTCCTATCATTTGCTAGGACTCCGACTCCAGCAAAAATGATAGGACTCCGGGACTTCGACTCCGCATTACTGATTAAGAATATTTTTCTATGTCATTATTACTTTGAAATCGAAAAGTTGGCTTTATCGATTGTGATTGACTTTTGACGACTAAAACGTGGATTTGAACCTGTTCATTTCGAGACAGCTGGCTGTCATTATAAGACTAATTTCCGACGCAGACGACGCTGAGTATGTTGACATAAGCATGCTGTATAATGTGTTGATGATCGACCAAGCCATTACATTGACGTTTTCGCTGTCAGTGGCGATGGGACAAGCTAGTGGTTGACAAATGCATATAAAAATTTGTGATTTTAAAGAATGTTTACAACTTAGAGTAAATAGATATAGGTAGAGTCTCGACTCAAAGAAGTGTCTGTATGAAGCGAAAATTTTTGTATGAAAAGATTCAGTTTTCTGCGGAGATTACGTTCCTGTGGTCCAACAAATTATTTGAGCAGTTTTGAAAAAGCTAAATTTTTGCCAATTTATATACGGCCGACATGACGCCCCTTTATAAGTAGCATGAAAGAGGCTGGATATCAAAAGGAATGAATATTTGCTAACAAGCATCGTAACTAAGCGGAAATTATCTGATGATCAAGGAAATCTAATGAACGGCATTATAATGCAAGTCTTCACGAAAACGTCGACATCCTATTGTGCTTCCTTGGCTGTAATAACATGTCTTTAATTCAATTTTCACCGACATGATTTTATGATTCATTAAAATGTGTGTTTCATTTCTTGAATCTGAATAGTGATGTGGAACCATTTACATCTTTCGAAGTTAATTGAAATCATTGTCTTTGATTCAGTTATTTTGCTCTACCAATGGCAGGTTGCTTATGATATAATCACGCTGAAAAAGATTCGCTTGAGATTCAGCATGAAAGCAACAGCAGGTCATCGAATTGCTAATTTAGCAAATACTACCTCTGCAAGGCTGTCATGACACGGACTATCTGTAAGACACGTAATATCACTTCCCTCTGCATTATACTATTATGATCAGTCAATTCTGCGTTATTTTCTTCAAAACTGCATAAATGTACATGTCACACATTTGGAAACAATTCCAACTGTATTCACCTCGAGTTCATTTAATAAAATCGAAAGTGTATACACATTGGGGATTTATGAATGCTGAGTTAGGCTACTACTCTATCTAATATACCTACTCTATGGTTTACGAGTGCCTCAGTTTAAGCAAGTTCTGTGCATGGAATAGTTAGGCAAAATTTTCAGATTGACTGAGATGAAAGGTTTTTGGTAACCCCTTTACCACAATACACATTCATTCCTAGTTTCCACATTTAACATCCACTGTGTTTCCGCCATTATTGGTTCCTTTCTGAGCAGCACCTCCGACAAGCCGCGATAAAGACATGTCATTAGTGTCATTGTAACAATGCGGAGGAATATTGCTTGCATAAACCTATGCAGCTTTGCGGTGTTAGTGAAATCAAGGATACATGAAGTTCATTATGAAGTTAGCTGATGTAAATTATGGAAGTGAACAAGCGCGTGAGTATTGATTTCGTCTTTCTTGCTATAACGTATGGAGAAATGGAAGTGTGCGCAGAAAACTTCCTTGAAATGTTTTATTTTGTTTTCTCGTTTGCTAAGACAATATTCTCACGAGTCAATCACAGTACACACAGCACGCACGTATATATCGACGAAAACACTCCTACATTTTGTTATCTCAAGTACGATGAGAGTTATCAAATCTATATTTCTCATGCTTTTATTAAATATTGGACTTTTAGTGGAGACATACACGCGAATTCCTCTACGTTTAGTCCATCCATCAACCCTTGATCTTTATTCAAGTTTTTGCATTCAAATAGCATCACGTCTCGACGCAGCAGCTCTTTCTGTTCTGAAAAACGGCTCGTGCGCCTTATACTACTCATGTGAGAGTTCCAGCACGGTTAGCAAGTCTTCATGTCCTCTATACAAAAGAATTGGTCACGAGAGTGTTCTGCTGCTGAGAACACTTGCAAGTCAAAATCAACATCCTTATGAGCTTCTAGCTAGCACGGCCAAGTCGAACATCACACACGAAGAAGTGGAGGATGCTAAGCTGGACATCTATCCGTACAGGAGTCCTCTCGTAGATATTTTCCCTTCTCCGTTCAACATCATCAAATTGGCACTCGTAGATAGTCGTGGTCAAGATGTAGTCGTCCTGACCTTCAACATGCCAAGGAGTGCTCGAATGACAGAAAACAATAGTTGGTTTACTCCTTTTCGTTTGGTTACTGCTCATCCATGGAATATTACCCGTTTAAAGAGCAAAGAAATTAACGCGTTTATAATGAAAGGTCACGATCCCTCCAAAGCTCGATTTGTAATCAGATATCGATCTCATATACGTTGTCAATTGGCAGGATTTATGTACATTAACGGAAAAAAGAATCTTTGCACATGGCTGCCTGATGATTCTAATTATGTTTGGGTCAATCGCACAAACGGAGGGTCATTCACAACTAATCCTGAATATGCGTCGGAATTCCGATTGTATGGTATTACGAAAGAGGAAGAAAGTTCGCTGTATGAAAGAATTGGTTGAAACCACCTGATCCTTGAAGAGATGTAGAAGATGACAAGACTATTCCATCTCCTTTACTGTCCTATTCGTGGTACTGTGTGTCAGTTAAGGTTGAAAAGTATGTCTTGGCTTACGACCATCTTTTTGTTGCTTTTGCTTCATGTTTTCGTAATAATGAACATCCGATATAGCAGATATGCTGTCCAACTCATTAATGTAGACTGTGGTAATCATTGCCATGCAATAACAGTTTTCATAACCTCCTCAAAAATTTAGTTTTCTATCGTTTTTTAAGAGGCCACTTGGTTGTTCTAATTTTCTGTTTGGATTTTTGAAAATCCAAGGACTACATGTTGGCTTATCAAACACTGAATTTGACTTTTCAATTCAAAAGAGAACAAGTGTCTTCCGCATCTAGGTACATGCATGATTATAAAAATTCTTGATCATGCTCATAATTTCGAATAACATCGTTAAAATACATCCCATGGTGCAAAGAAGCGCTTCAGATGGTTTGCAGATGATTGATCACATAGAATAAGTATGATAGAGCAGCAACTCAGTATTAATTAAGTTCCCCACTGTGTGTGCAGTTTCGATTTTATTAAATCAACTCGAGCTGTGACCCAGCACCACATGTGAGATATGCAAACATTTACAGTTTTGGAGAAATTAGCACGGAATTGACTGATGATGATAGCAAAAGAGAAGGAAGAGTAGTATTTTAAAAATCCTCCGTGTCATGACTACTACCTTGGAGTGGAACGGTAAGATCTACTAAATTAGCAATTTGATGGGTTACTACACTGTAAACTGTAGACAGCCAAAATGATCAGACTATGCCGTCATCATCTATTATGCCTAAGGATATGAAATGGAAAATTTTCTGGAAAATTTTCCGGTAATTTTTCCGGAAAAATATAATATTTTTCCACTTGTAATTTTTCCGTTCAATTTCTGTATTTTGATGAATCACTTCATTAGTAATTTGAAAAAGATAGAATAACAACATTTCGGTTTGTATCATACGACTGCATATGACAGCCATAGCTTCAAAGGAAGAGAAATATTTGCTATCAAATAGAGAGCATAATAATGTGTTTATCTGCAAAGTTTAACTAAACGTTTTTGCTTTAATTTCTTTAATAGTAGCCCTAAATTTTGTAAAATGTTGTAATGGTAAATTAAATATTTCAACTTTCATTATCATGAATCATTCTTATTAATTATAAGATTTATAACCGTATAAAAGCGTGAGCCGTCACGCTGTGTAGCCTACTATTTCATTAATGTTGTAGCCTACTATGAATCCTCAATGTTGTACTTCTCGAGAATGTCATCTGAAAATATAAACTCTCAGAACAAGGCCTAAACCTAAATATTGAATGAGAGCGTGCTGCATTATCAGGGTCGAATGAAATAGGCCTAAATACATGTTTAATAATAATTGCTTACTATATTTATTTTTTTGCAATGATAGCTGTTTGATGTATTTGAAACATAAAGCTCTAACAGCTCTTTCGAAAATTGAATAACTAAAATAATAACTCTTTCGAACTATTGAAGCGATTGACTTCGTCTATGAAAAACGGATGAATCAGAGAATTAGGATCATTTCGTCTAATATTCATTTAACTAAAAATTCTCAATACGAGATGATGAAGCGCAATCTTAGGTTGCAAAATCAATTGCGCATTGGCATTTCTGATCCACGATGTTGCCGTGAAGTACGGATCCACCACAATGGTGGAATACTTTTTTGTGGCCACAGAGTATTAGCGCCAGTCGCTAAACAACTTCTCAGTCTTCCAGCATCTGTGGCTTGTGTAGAGAGATCCAACAAAGAATATGGCATGCAAAAGACGAAAAAAAGAAATCGCCTCACAAATGATCGCTCTGCAAAACTTACAAAAGTGAGTTACAATATCAAGGTGAGGCATTTTGCTAATAAACGTAAAGCTGATCAGAAGCAACACCAGGCCCTGACAGTTCCCGATCTTATTGAAGTCGGCACTGAACCAGCAATTGTGGATGCTGACGATACAACAAATAAGGAAGATGATGAAGAGCAAGTTGTTGAATTTGACCAAGATGTCGGAAGCTGCAGTGAAGAGGATGACAATGACAATGTGGAAAGGGTGGAAGAAACAATTGAAGTTGGTAATTGGGTCTGTGTAGAGTACATTATACAAAATCAACGCAGTCGCCGAGGAGTAGTACGGTTATATTACGGCTGCGTTCAATTTATTGAAGGTGACCAAATCACTGTTAAATTTCTAAAAAAGGTAAGAGACATATACATGTAAATATATATAAGTATGATAGCCTAGATTTAACGCACAGTACCTTAGCTTTATCTAGTACAATCTGGACAAACTGGCATTATGAATATCCTACTGGCCATATAAAATTGAATTATCATCGTAATTGATTTGCCTTTAAATGATTATAACAATTTGAAGGCAAATCAATTCATTTACTATAATTTAATTTAAATTGGCTTACTTTGAATAGCTGTCTTTCATGAATGAACATAGTAAACTCAGCTCATATTGTATCCGCATGTAGAATTAGGTACGTACAGACTTAGGAAAAATAACAGTGAATAAAATAGAAGATATTTTCAACAAACAATTCTTTAGGTCTACGAGATTGTTTATTTACTAAATAATATAATCTGATAATATGATAGATAGATGAATATGATAGATAGTATGATAAATAATATATAATATGTTTTTAATGAAATGCTCACAAAAATTATGTAATTATTTTTCGTATAAATCCCAGAACATTTGTTAAATGTTCATATTATATCGTGTTCTTTGATATTTGTTTCACTTTCAGATTCTCGTGAGTAGCTATCAATTTCCGGAAGTGGAGGAAATCGACATAGTAAACCGTGCTGTCTGCACACGCGTCAAGGAGCCGGAGCTGGCCTCTGGCTCTACCAGGAGGAGAACTATCTATGTATTCTGCGAGTTAGTGCGTGAATCCTTATTGGAAAAGGTAGCAAAAAAGACATAACCTCAAGCACAGTGAAAGACTTCATATGGTATTGTTTTTCTTTATTGAAGATTTGTAAGAGTATATAATTTTGTTATCCAACTTTGTTAGCCTCCAATTGTTAGACTACTGATTTTTTTGTTTTAATCAAGAAATAGAGATTTTTGTAATTAGGTGATGTTTTCAAGTATCGGTAGATTATTTAGGCTTATTCATGTCCAAATCAAGGTCAAAATCATAGAATGCCTTGACATCCTTCTCCCTCATATAGGCCCAATATATTCATCTCTATTTCTTGTCGAGTAAATTTCACGATATATCCGTGTTTGTTTAATACTCCTAGTTGTGTCTTCCCGTATTTGTTTAATTTAAATTAAGCCTAATTTACCAATCTCTCAAATAAAAATTGCACATATGTTGCTGTACCATAATACTTGTTTCATTCAAAATGAGATACCGTATCATTTACCTAATCAACACTATATTGCAAATTTACTTAGATGGAATATTTTTCGTTGACAGGAAATTTTTTATTTTTCCATATTTTTCCAATTTTTCCGGTAATTTTTATATATATAATTATGCCATAGACATCAAATAGAGTCATAGAAATCCAAATGCTTTGTAAATGCTACTTATCAAAAGTTTTAGTAATAATGACACATTTTCTATCTTTTCCTAATCATTTGAGATCCTAGGTATTTAATTGTAAGTCATTCTTCATTTCAGCAACGTTTGAAGTTCAGTAACTGCAGGATGTAATCTCACAAATACATCAGAATGCTAACTTTTGAATGAAAATCTTCCTTTTCACTTCATGTAAGCGAGTTTGAGTTTCAGTCAATGCAACTTATCAATCTCTTTTTCTTCTCTTAAGGAACTTCTCAGAACATTCATTCTGTTTGACATCGTAAATAAAAATCGTTAAGGAGATTTTCAACAAAAATTCGACAAAAGGCTTTCATGCAGCACTGTCAAATTTATGCTAAATCGACCTGAACCGTCATGGTCCTGGCATGCCGAACAATGCTTTCAATATATACACTGTAAACTGTAGACAGTCAAAAATCAGACAAAATAGCAACCAAAATGATCAGACAATTGCAACAGACAGCATCAGACAATGAACAACCAAAAGTGGCTGTTCAGAGCAGACAAGATGAGACAATTAGTCGCCAAAATATCAGACAATTCTGTCTACTTTTCTAGAAGCATTGTCTCTCAAACTCAAAGTGTTTAAATATGATCACATAGGTTCTAACTTCGCTCCGCTCATTCACACTCGCATTATGAACAACTCTGATACTTTACAAGTCCGTTATGACAATGTCAACTTTATGGAAGTATATAGACCCTTAAAAACCGTAAAAAAGCATTATAAAAACAGAATTAAAAGATGGCATCAATACGTCAAATATCCAGACCTGTTATTGCCATGCCTCAAGGTGTATACAAAGAACCCTACTTATTTACAACATTGCATATTCTATAATTGAAAATTATCAAGGATACCATCCAATTTCAATGAAAGTGTACGTATTAGTCATAAGTAGTATGATAGGCAGTAAACGCAATCCCTGTGGGAACGAATCTTGCGAAAAACTGGCGAATGTCAGCTGCAGAATATCATGCTGAAGTTCAGTCATATTTGCGGGATATTCGGTGGCGAAGTTCGCCGGCGACAATTCGCGCTCTATATGTCACCTTTTACTTTTGACTTTCTCTCTTATTTTCTTTAGTAATCCGCCTCTACAGCCGAGGCTCTATTCTCTCCCTCACCTCCTCACTATCCCCCACATTTGGCTAATCTATCTAAGAAATAAGTGCAGACTATCATTTTTTGATAATGATAAGAATATAGAGAATCCGCATATATCAATTTTCATGACATCTCTTGACATTCAATAATTTACAACAATGACAAATATTTGAATAATATCATAGTATTTACTGCGACACTTATGGAAGATAAATACTTTTTTTAGTTTAAGCCTTCGTGAATTAAAAAAGATCCCTTTTTATCAGATCAGACTGAGTATACAATATATTTTCATGTGAAGGTAATATACGAACATTACTACTTACCACTAATTAGTTGCTACAATATCCACGATTTCGCCGGTTGGCGAAAAATCAGCTTGCAGTAGTAAACAAATATCTACCAACTAATTATAGCAACTTTTTCGCCACCTGTCGTTTTTTAATTTTACACATGTTTTTGGATAAATTATGACCATTTTCACATGCGGAGATAGTTTTTACACGAAAATGAACCTTTAAAAAAATCATCCACAAAATCGCTACCTCGCCAGATAATCTGTTGATATTAGCAAGATGCGTTCCCACAGGGATAATGTAAATTAGTTCGTGCGATGAGACAAAAATTGTCTGACAAGCAGAAAATTTGTCTGATAATGCGCAGTAAGTGCCAAAATACTGATGTGGCTCACAAATTGTCCGATAAGTGGTTGTTTACAGTGTATAGACGGGTTATTTCATGTGCTCAGACGTGATCATATTACAAACTACCTGCTATTAAAAGAGCAAAATAGTCAAAAAGAAAACACGACTTTGATGGATCATAAAATCATATGCCTATGAAAATTGAATAAATTCAAATAATATAGTAGGGATATATAGGTAGAGTGTCGACTCAAAAAAGTATCTGTATACAGTGAAAATTTCATATCAAAAGATTCAGTTTCCTGCGGAGATTACGTTCATGCGATCCAAACAATTATTTGAGCACTTTTGAAAAAAGTCAAAATTTGCCAATTTAAATACTAATTGAGATGACTCTCATAAATAAGTAGTATGAAGCAAGTTGGATATCAAAAGAAATGAATATTTGCTAATAAGCATATAAGTGGAAATCAGGCTGATTATCAAGGGAATTTCATGAATTGGATTATAATGGAAGTATTCATGAAAAAGTCGCGATATTATCCGTGCTTTCTTGGCTGAAATTTCAGGCTTTTAATTCAATTTTCACCGGCATGATTTTATGATTCACTAAATTCATGTTTCATTTCTTGAATGTGAATAGTGATGTGGACCCATTTACATCTTTCAATCTTTCAATTACGCTCTGCCAATGGCGTAGTGATGAACATTTTCAGGAAAATTATGGAAAAAATTGGAAAATTATGGAAAATTTTGAAAGTTTTGATTTTTTTTGATAGGCCCTATAATTTGAGCGCTTCCAATGCCGAGGCAGCTGCGTACCAATAAACTGGGTCCAAAACTCTTGATTTCATCATTATTTCGATTAAAGCGATCGTAGCAATACGATTTCCGTCCGCGGATTTTTGAACATTCCTTTGCCACCAGTGACTTGTACTAAATTGTTATCATTTTTAATTGTCACACAGACACCGTTTGGGATAACGTGAATCTTGCTTTACAATAGGGGTATACTTTCATGCAATGTGAAAGATCTGGAGCAAAGATAATGTACTTTATTTTGGAGTTTGCTAATTGTTAGATTCAAAGTTAAGCTTTTCTATGCAGCGTTGATCGCAGTGATCCAAATTCTCCATGTTCTGATGAACATGTGATGAAGTATAAGCACACAGTCCACGCAGCATTCATGAGCAACCATGAAAGATATAAATACTGTAAACTCGCGAGATATTTGGAAACTAAAGATATCTGTGATGAGTAAAAGAATATCTATGATAGCTGCAAACTTCTGGCGCATCGTCCGATATCTTCGTTGAGGATACACATCCTCCATTTCAAGTTCAGATGGTTCAGATAGTTCCAAATCGATTTCAGATCTCCTTAAATGAATTTCAGATATGATCCAGATGAATTGGAGATCTCCAGTTGAATCAAAGATCTTCTCAAAGTTGAGCTTGTTACAGATATCTGAAATTCAGCTAGAGAAATCTGAAATTCATTTGGAAAGGTCTGAAATAGACATTGAAAAGGTGAAGTTGGTACCAAAAGTTAACATACAGGGATGATAGAGAAGTTTTCGGACTTTGAATATTACATATTCTTTTCAAACGACTATAATAGGTCTCCAAAATAAAGGAAAAAAACGTCAATCACCGAAAAATAAATTTCAAAATTTTCCAATGGAAAATTTTCCACAAAGTTTTGAAACAATTGGAAAATTTTCCATTTGCATCACTAGTGGCAGGCACGTTGCTTATGATGTGATCTCTTAAGAATATTCTCTTGAGGTTGAGCATGAAAGCAATAGCGCAGGTCATCGAGTTGCCAATTCAACAAACATTACCTCTGCAAGGCTGTCAGACACGGACGATCTGTAAAATAATATCATTTCCTTCTGCTTCATGCTATCATGATCAGTCAATTGCGTTGTATTTTTCAAAACTGCATAAATGCGCATATAAATGTGTACATCTCACATTTGGTAACAACTCCGACTGTATCTCATTTGAGTTCATTTAATAAAATCGAAAGTGTATACACATTGGGGATTTAATAAATGCGGAGTTACCACTATTTACTCTATTGTTCATTTTCATTTTTCTGTTGCATCGATGAAATTTCTTACAGCAAAATTAGAAGTTAGAATTGTACCAAGCTTGAAAATCGCGACTAATAGCGCTAGTGATAAGACCTGGCACCGGTGGGTACACCAACGTGTAGCCATAGTCAGGCTCTATATGCTTAGCTGCATGATCACAAGTAGGCTAAATACACGGTTCATTGGACGTACCATAGGATTCAAAGCGTGTAGGGACACTGATTCACAACGAATTTCATTGAAGAGAACTAATACAGTATATAACAGCCTGTAGGCCCTACGCCTCAACAATATGATAGGAATACCAACTTTACTTCGACTTCGCTAAATCGCTACATGTAGATATTTACACGTATGATGTATGTTTAGTTCTACAATATCATTTTTATTGCTTTCCCTTCCCCACAGAGGCACGAAGCCAAATTATAGTAGGCCAGGGGTACGCAGCTTTCATACACTGACAACTCTCACCAGTTTCTCATCAGCAGCCTAAAACGTTTGGTGGCTCACGAGGCGGACAGACTTGAACCATGGACTTTTTGCACTTCCGTCGTCAAGCGCGGCCTGTGACCAACTGAGTTGACACCTTCTGTGTTCACCATGCTCATCTATGGTCATCTGTTTCTCAATTAGAAGAGCAAAACGTGACTTTGTTGATTTCTTTATTGTTCACCGTCGGATAAAACAAGGATAAAAAATCGATATACAAATGTTTATATTACAATAATTCATGAGAGCTCCTGTTTCATTTCCTTTGAGTGTAAATGCTGATAGAGTTGCGCCTGAGCCCGCCCTGCAGACATGGCCTCCATTCTTCCTGCAAAGTCCTGCCTCATAGGTACTTTTCTTCGACACCTCTGAGTCATAAGAGACAGGAGTGTGGCACTACCTGCAACGAAGAACAGAAAGTTATTGAACAGCAATGACAGGCGTGTTCATGGACATCTAGAATAGCTGTCCATGGCGTGTTTAATCGATTAAAAGTTCGTGTAGGATGAAATGGAATTAATTTGAAATGTGTGACAATTCTTCCATGTCAATAAGTATTATGAAAACAAGATATCTCATTGTACATCGATTTTAATGAGCAATGTACCAAAAGAAAGCTCAGAAAATGCATGTTCGTGACAAATTCCTGATCATGCATGCTTTGTTATTGAAAAGCTACGATTTGTAAATTGAGCGATTTTCATACTTTGACCAAAGTCCAGCAAACACAACAATAGATGCAAATTTATCATTGCTTAATTCAAAGATGAGAATTCTATCCGACACGATTGGAAGGCATGAGAATCGATTGAATTACGACATAATTTGCGTGGTCCGCTTTTCATCATCAATTCTGTACAGCTGTACAAATCTATTCATCAAGAATTTGACATTATTTACTTTTTTTATCGATCACTGGTGTACTCCGGTCAATATACTGGTGTATTCCGGTAATAAAGGTGTGTTCCGGTATCGATACTAGAGCATCAGGTAAGGCATCGTTAACAATTGACGTCAACCATGACCGGGAGGGGATGTCCGAAAGTTGACAAAAGTTGACGAAAATTTAGGGAGGGGTTGGGGGATTCCTCCATGCAAAGATTTCCTATACATCAATTGAATTGATGAATCTGCAAGATACATTCTACAAGAAGGTTGTTTACATTATCAATTTGTATCAATCGTGTACATAATTATGCATACATATTGTATATTAGTATACCTGATATATATTAGTAAAATCTTGTTAATTGGGAACATAAACAGTCCCAATTAACAAAATATTGCTAAAGGATAGGTATTTAGAAATCAAGTAACAAAAGAATCAAAGTAACAAATAGAAATTAGCCAACATATTCCGAAAATATAGAAAGTATTTGCAATGAGTCATACACAATAGATAGCTAAGCTTGGCATGGTTAGGGCTGACGTCAACGGGGGGCAGGGGTGGTCGAAGTTGACAAAGGTTGACAGCCGAGGGAAGGGGTGAAAAACATCGAATAATTGGTTAACGACAATTGTGAACGATTAAGTTGATTTAGAGCCGTCGATATATTCGTCAAGAATTTGATCTTGTTTACTTTTGTATCGATCACAGGTGTATTCCGGTCAATACATCCGGTATCGATACTAGAGCATCAGTTACACATTTAGCGCCGCCGATTTGTAACTTGAAGCGTAGCTCTCTCACTACGCGTCGAACATTTCTCGCTGATGACGACAGCTGTGATGCAGTGACAGTAAGGGACGGCAGCCATATGCAGCGCTGACTGCAGCACTGCGGTATCAGTCGTGTCAGTAAAATATCGCATGCTCTCAACATTTTTCCGACATGACACTAAACGGGAAACACAATTTGTTCAAAAGGGTAATGTAAAGCAAAACAACCACAGTATTTCTTAAGAAGATGGAGCTTTTCCGAAGTTGAACCAGGATTGAAACTTCCCCTGAGAAAGAGTCGCGGATTAGAAAAATTGCATCCATGCAGACTTTTGTCAATTACTCATGAAATGTAACTGACTACAATTACAAATTACTCCGTTTTTCTTCAAATACATTTCAATTTATTATTAGCAATTACTGTAACGCATTTTCTACGAAGAGAATACAGCAATTTATACTGCAGGTTGAATGAATATTCAACAGTGCTGATTGAAAAGTAATCACAATTATTTCTCAATTATTTGATCATCTGGTCAAAAATGTAACTGATGACAGTAACTAATTACAGTAATTGTGCGAGCATAATTTCAATTGCAATTACAACCCAAGTCTAAATTACCATGAATAACCGAACATGCACGTCATCGTAAGTATTAGCATGAAAGCCAATCGGTGTGTTCCGTCATTTTCTTAATTGATAGTTCTAGATAGTTTTTCCAGCAACCGTACTAGTACTTGCGATTTTGACATTTGTCGTTAATTGCCTAATCTACTCTGGTAAATCGTCTGATGTTGTTTGCAGCCAAAGCTGTGACCTTCATCAATATACCTAATTGGCTCTACCGACCACCCTTTCTATTAACGTTTTCATGAGCATCGTCGTAGCAGTTCTAATCTGGACAATAATAAAACCGTGTCATTTCTGAAGACATGAGTGATTCTCTATTATATATTGATGATTTTAGCATTATTGATTTCCTCGACTGTCAGACTGACCCCGTCCGCATATTTGGATTTATGAAGCTAAACTTGTTGACCTCCGCAACCCTGCAATGAACCGCAAACACGAGCTGATGAATGGTAATAGCCCCTGATTTGTGTAGCCTACATGCTAGGCCTATATCAGCATTGGCTGCTAATGTATTCAACAGTGACGACTTCTCCGTACCTGCGAGGCCTTCGGCGCATACTTAAAAATAATTTACCAACGTTTATAAAAATGAAAAGTGCCATCATCCATTACATTTCATTTAAACATTCAGATAGCTTGTCGTGATAGTTGTGCACAGCTTTCCGTCTCAATATGACGCTCAGAATGAGCATTTTTACCGCGCGTGCCCGAATCATGGCTGTGTTCATCGAACAATCAAAGAGACACGCTAGTGGTGTGTTCAGACGGAGCATTGATGTTCAGAGAGCACACGCCCGCGTCGATGTCGACTTTCCCGTCGATAGACATAATGCTTTGCCTTCTCCAATTTTTCCAATGAAATTCTCCTTGTCTCATTGGCATAATCTGCAATTGTTGATCGAGGCGCGGTACCTAAATATAGAAAGGGAAACGAAGCCCAATTGTCGTTGTCTTCGTTGCTTTTCAGAGAGATCACACATCAATCAACAGCAAATGATGACGTTCAGACAAAGACTGCCATCAAATGATGAGCGTTTCGCCAATGATTGCAGAGTAATGTATCTGACTCGAACGATTCGGTAGAATTTCATAATTTGTATTTACGTGATTGATGTGACACTATGTTTAGTACAGTAGATAT
Organism: Prostheceraeus crozeri; assembly: GCA_907163375.1. NCBI lineage: Eukaryota > Metazoa > Platyhelminthes > Polycladida > Euryleptidae > Prostheceraeus > Prostheceraeus crozeri. Next base: position 699 of record CAJQUW010014572.1, on the reverse strand, counting down.
GAGCTCATAACCACGCCTTTCGTGCGAATGGAATATGCTGAAAGATAACACACGTCAGGCAAGGTAGGGCAACACTTGATATAAAAATTGAAAGCAGCCTCAGTGAAAGAAATAAGGAACATACAAGACATTTTAATGCATCAGAATTTCAAACGTGTGAGTGGCTGACCGGCTGTAGGAAACTCAATAAACTCTTGTTGGCCTTAATTGGATCCTACTTTCTTGAGAAGATTGAGTCTGGACAGAGAGAAGAGTGATCTGAGCTCCATGAGTAAGGCGCTGAAACGACATGAGCAATCAACTTCTCATGTGCACATTCACTTGGCCTTAAAAATATTCGGGAAGTAGGGTCGAATTGGTAGTAAAAATTCCTATCTTATTCATGTTGTAACATAAAATTTGTCTGATATAGACGTAGTATTCTAATGCCGAGTGAAGGCCCATGGTCTGGGAGCACTCTACGTCACTGGTAAATACCATTTTTAATTTACCAAAGTATTTAACCAGGGTATTTAATTTACCAAAGTCCCATGAGCATGTGTCTGCGACACGAAACGTCGGACAGTTTGTGATTTTTGACCATTATTTTTTCTTTTTCGTCAATAAATTTCTGGGAATTTCTGATAATGGCCTGTGGAAACCTTCTGTTTGCAGAAATAAATAGAATCAGTCCGTAGGTCAAGTGATATCGATGAATTT